>CM016512.1:1800000-2160176 GCA_004936725.1 Alternaria brassicae
AGCGTACGGGTATGGCGACGATAACACGAATCGCGATGCCTGCAGCTACAGCAATCGCAGCTTGGCGATAGTGATCCGAAGTGAAGAGGCCTGGGTTCTGCAGAGCTCGATTGACTGTAGAGGAGGAGGGCGGGTGTTAGAATGGAGCTGTCGTGGCGATAGCATAATGGGCAGAACTTACCACCGACCAGAGTCAGCTGGGCTCCCCGCAGAATGGCATTGGGGTCGAAGTTGGATACATCGAACTGAGACAGGTCGATTTTGTCCATGTTTGCAAGGTCGCCGGACAGCCGGGCAGTTTGGTGGTCTAATCAGCGAGCTGGTGTTCTAATCAGGCCAGCAAGGCCAGAGCTTGACTCCGCGTAGAGGACTTGTGCGAACGCCTGCGAACTGGCGGAGCAGTGACGTCGTGCCAACAGGTCCACGGACCCATCCATGCAGCGTGTCGCAAGCAGAGAACGCGTCGCTGGTAGCGCATGCCATAACCACAACGTCGTTTCCAGCAGAGTCGAGCATCCCATGATGGGTAGGCCACATAAACGCATCGCGACGCGCGCGGGGTTCAGACGATGCGCTGATCAGGTTGAAACTCGACTGAGTCGACTCTGTCCCTGTGGCCAAAGCGCGCATCATTCCGAAGCCAGGGCCTTTGTTCGGCTTCAGCCTTTCATCACACCCACCCACCCACCCACTCAACCCAACCCAAACGTAACAATTCTAATACACTCGTCTGTAAGCGCCCGCCGCCGTCTTCTCTGGGCAACCCTCCAGTCCGTCCTCACCCCCGACAGGAATGTCCATATAGAACGCCCGCTATGACGATGCCGGCTTCATCCCAGCATGCGCATCCTGAGCACGCGCCGTCCACTGCCAACCCCAGCACCTCGAGGCGCAGCTTCACGCTCCCCGCGCGCGCGGCGCGAAGAACCGAGTCGGTGCCCGCGTTGCGCAATACGACAGACGGCATAGAGACGCTGTTTGTGTGTTCCAACTCCAAGATCTTCTCCTTTACCACCGCCGGACCCGTTCGGCGGCTTTCACCCTCCCGTTCAGGTGACACATCGCATCCGATACCATGGAAAACGCCTACGGAGCGCACACTTGCCGTTGGTATGTCGTCTCGCGTGTCACTCGGCTGAAGTCTGTCTAACGCACCACAGGCGCTCTTCGAATCTATCGCGTGACAGCCTCCAACGTCTCCTTCCTGAACAGCGGCAACCTGCTGCATACAATCTTCCCCAGGTCCCAGATATGGCTCGTCGACAACCAGTCAGTCTTCGTGCTGCGCATACGCCAGGACTCGTACTATCGCATCGAGCTCCCCTATGAAACCGACGAGGACAAGGACAAGATCGCGCACTTCAAGTCGGTGCTGGCCCAAGTCATGCAGTACGAGAGAACGCAGT
This sequence comes from Alternaria brassicae, assembly GCA_004936725.1. Lineage (NCBI taxonomy): Eukaryota > Fungi > Ascomycota > Dothideomycetes > Pleosporales > Pleosporaceae > Alternaria > Alternaria brassicae. Next base: position 1,801,407 of record CM016512.1, read on the forward strand.
GCCCATTTGCGCGAGGGTTTGAAGTCGTCGCAGAGCTCGAGCGCCCAAAGAGCCCACCACGCAAGACAATCAAGAGGAAGCCCTCTGGGCAGGCAAAGAAGTGGGTCATGGATAAGACCTGGGTACCACAACAACACGGCTCGAGGCCTTCTACGTCTGGCACTGACCGCTCAGAGACTGGTACTGCTTCTTCACACGACGAGGACGACCGGTCCAGCGTCTGTACCGACAGTAGCGAAATAGTCGCCGCCGCACCCGAGGCCCCTCTAGCAAGATCCTCACTCAAGCCCCTCCAGTCGAAAGCGCTCCCGCGTCGCCTCTCAGTGGGGGAACGGGTCAGCATGTTCCAAGGGCTGCGCTTAGTCACCGCACCGATCAAAATGCCCAGGAGAGAGTCCGTGTCTGCTATGGAGCGCATAGTCGAGTCTCCACTCTCTCCACCAGCAAAGCAGTCCAGCGAAGCCGATAAACCCATTCTTGAACGCCAGATCTCGGATGCCTTCAGTCTAGCCTCAAGTGCAGCCTCATTCTACTCTCTGGATACTGTCACCCCACCCAGTCCTACACCAAACTTTCACGATGCGGACGCTGACCCCATAAACCCATGGGCAAACATCTTTCCTAGCCAGCAAGACGAACCGAGGGGACGCTCAACACATCGACGCCAAATCTCCGAGGTCACCGTTCGCGGCCCGTCCACCGAACGAACCGATCCGTCCGCACCTGTGACGCCTACAGTTCCGTACTATTCATCTACGCTTCCCCGGGCCCTTGTGCGGCCGTCCTCGGCACCTTCAACACCGCCGCTCGTAAGCGATTCCGACGACGACAGTCTCGGCCCTGCAAGTATAGATATCCCTACACCGCCTGATGCGATTCGTATGAGGAAGCTCACAGGGGCTTCACAGAGGCGCGCCTTCTCTCCTATGCCATCAGCGCAAAACCTGTTCTGTCCGCCAAAGCACAATCCTGGGAGAGACTTCACAAATGCTCTGGTACGCAAGACATGCGAGCTTGTTCTGGGACCACCTGCACACTTGGTCTCGGTCATGCTTCGCATCGCTACGAGCATCTCGAATGGCTTTGGCTTCAACACGTACCGCGTGCGCCGCGTCGAGAAGATTCCATGCGCCTGGGAGTCAGATGACGAAGCTGATTGGGCTGAAGAAGACGACTTTGGCATCCCGCTCAGCAACATGGGCACTCCGGCGCTACGTCGACAGACCTTTTCGGGCGAAGTCGACTGAGAGACTTGAGGCAGACCACGTGCGGGTGGTGCTTTTTTCATGTGCATATTCACTGATGATACCAAGCGTTTGCATTTTATGTTGCATCTAGAAGGCGAAAGGCATGGTACTTGTAGTCGTATCTGTACGACGTTGATGTTTTTTTTTGAAGAATATATGATTGTAATACGGCGGTACGTAGGGCGGTGCAGTAGCATAGTTTTGAGACGTAGTCTTTGCATGAATGAGGATACCAGTTTATAGACCGTCTCTGGCTGGACGAGCAGCGTCAATGAGGAGCTGAGACGACAACACCCTCCCACCCTTGCTATGCTGTAGGTTGAACAATTGGAACTGATCAGCTTGTGCTTCAAGCACAGCGTGGTGACACTACGTAACCTGCTCTCATGCTGCGTCAGACTCGGACGTAGGCCATGCAAGCGACCTTGACTTCCCTCAACATGCCTCAACACCCCTCAACCTCATCTTGCTGCCATCCGTCATGGCGAGCGATGCATGTGGGATGACATGACCCCTGACGCGGAAGACGGTTGACTACCCAGAATCTCGATCTCGAGGTGCACTCGTAGGGAAAGCGTTGCCGGGTCTGGATTCTTAGCGCGCAGCTTGCCCGTCTGGGATCGATGACGAGTTTCTGCTCAGGTACGGCGGAACACGACGCTCACTCAGCCCACCTCCACAACTCCATCAGCCCACCAGGGCCAACCCACCTCCTGCGGAACGCTCGAGTTACCTGCATGTCTTCACGGTTCACCTGAGGACAGCTGTTGGGAGTCGCGCGTGATCGCCCGTCCCGTGGGGCTTTTAAAATGAGCACGCAGGGATACAGGTCTTAGCCACGCTGGCCAACCTTCGATCGCCTCGAGCCAGACTTACCGCAACTTGCCGCGCCAGCGTCTTGTCCAATGACGTCTAGTGCTGGCTCGCCTGTTTCGCACGTAAACAAGGACTTGACCGACTAATTCCCCTAGTAGAGGAGGCGGATGATCCCACCCTTCCTGCTTAATATTCCCATGGAACCCTCAGCTTCGTGTCAGGACTAGACACCCGTCTCGCTTGATTACGCCCATACACCTACATATCTATCTTCGCTCCGCACTGCCGGGGCTGCGACACCGACTACCACTGGATCGCGTTTATTATGAAAAGGAAGATGGCAGAGGATCTTGACGTCTTGTTGGAGGAGACGTTAACGCTATGCGAAACACCCCCCGTTCCGCGACGCCATCCAAATCGCGTCGTCAAACAGTACAACAAACCGCTCCCCACAACGCCAGCACACAAGTCGGAGATGGAGATGAACGGACCGCCCATGTTCCACTTTGGGAAGCAAACGGAGCTGGTACCCAAACCGCTCTTCAACAGGAGCAACTCGTTGCCATCTCGGTCCACCCGGCCACCGCTACCGTCTCGGCCATCCGAACCCTTCCAATTCAACGCCGACGACATCGTCAAAAGCCCGACACCATTGTTCGGCAGGCGGAACACGCTCCCATCCAAAGTGCGCCGTGCTGTGGCGGCCGAAAGAAAGCCATCACCGCTGTCTCGCAGAGAGGACGCGCCACCCTCGGCCGCACCGACCCACACCACCCTAAAGGAACCCACGTCACCAGCCCTGCCACGCAAGCAACCCAACCAAAACACAAAGACCACACCCAACCCCAAAAGCAACTCCAGCAAGGCGCCCTTCGTAACTCCGCAGAGGTACCCAGGTGTGCGCGTCGTCGACATCAAAAGACCATCGCCCCTTTCTGGCAAGGGAAGCGTGCGACGACCCGGTCCTGCCCGCTTTACCCCTGCGGAACCCGCCTCGCCGATAGTCCTGTCACCTGTCATCTCCAACAGCAACAGCTCTGTAGCGTCGTCACCATCGCCATCTGTCTTCTCCGACTCGGCCTTTTCCTGTGCGTCGAGCCCTTCAACGCCCGCCACGTCACCACCTAGTTCGCCAACAACACACGCTCGCTCGCTAAGTTACTTCGCGCCGTCTCATTGGACCATCAAGCCTTCACCTTCGCCGATCTATGTGCCCAGGCAAAAGTTGAGGCGGAAGGACAGCCCTCGCATGGATACCCTGCGCACGCTGAGAGCAAAGGAGTCGGACGCAATGTTGCAAAAGGAGTATGACCAACATTGGGAACAATACCGCAACAAACTATCCGTAAGTCATCACCGCGCACCTCGCCCGTCAATCATCCGCTGACCTGCATAGTTAATGACTGGCGGACTATTTTCTGCTGAGCGACTTTAACGACCACGAATTATGATTATAACGACTTGAATATGAGGGCATCTACGGCGTCACCGGGCATTTTGATTATAATACCCAGGGTTTGAATATTTCGGCGCATTTGGATGCATTTGGGTAATCGATCTGCTCTACTCAGTCGCACGCATTCAGCATTTGGGGACACATGTAATCTAATAGAGCACAGGGCCCTCCAGCCCTGGTTTGCATCTCCAACATATATTCACCGACGTCTCAGAACGATCGAGGGGCGCACATGTCGTTACTGCGGAGCCTCAGCGCGGCGTATTCCATGCAGAGCTTACATCACCCCCGCATGGCAGCTGACCTTTGAAAGTCACAGCTAAGGCGATCAGCCCCATCACGCAGCGCTAGTGATTGGTTGACACTTCTGACACATCACACCCCTGGCTGCCTACTATTCCCGCTGCACCCGCCCTATGTGATGACACTAGTTGATTTTGCTTATATTGGTCAACGCTGATATCAAGACTTGGGGTTGAAATGTAGGCTTGTACGCTGTTTGTGCTATATCTAGATCGCCTGCGCCGCATATCCGTAGTGGCGCAGCGCGTAGCCTTGTTCCGTGTAAAGGTGGGCCTGACCTAGCCACACAAGGTAAGCAGGCGCGTAAGATGGCCCCCAATACCCATGGACTTGTAGAGAAGCTTGATCCCAGCTTCTAGGGATTTTTGTATGGTATTTTGAGAATCCGCCTTCCCTGGCACGTCATTTGTTTCATGCGACATGTGGAATTTGGTCCGTAGCGCAGCCTCGTAGGCAACCTTTCCAGCCTGCAGACGACTTTGCACACCTGACTCACACTGCGCCGTCGCCACTGTAACATGTATTGATTTGGAGGAGGTCGCCTTGTGACGATCGATGCTTAAGAGTCCGAGGTCGATTTAAGAGTCCGACTCGGCGAGCGACTGTCTTGGTGGAACCTACGCTCGCGAACAAACATTCCCACGATCGAAATCGACGCACACGTATGCTTCCCGATCAACGCGTGGGAACCTGCCTGAACACACGATCCGCCCGTCTGGGCACCAAACGACCATGGATTTCTCGAACCCTGAAAGAAACCCAAATGCGCCGTTGCGCCTGCTATCGTTGGATGGAGGAGGTGTACGAGGACTATCGTCGCTGCTGGTACTCGAGAATCTGATGGAGAACATAGCCTTGGAAGAGAAGAGGTTAGGAAGGAGAGCGACGAACGACCATGAACCTCTGAAACCCTGTGATTACTTCGACCTCATTGGCGGAACATCGACGGGTGGAATTATAGCCATCATGCTTTCACGATTACGGTTAAACTGCAAGGACTGTATTGCAGTGTACAGTAAGCTAGCGGAACAAATCTTCAAGCATGACCGGTCGCTCAAGGCATTTGGCATGAAGATCCCAACAGGAGCCAGCCGTTTCTCAGGGACGGTCCTTGCAAACGCCATCAAGACTGCACTGAAGGATCTAGGCTTCGATCCAAATGAACTCATGTGGGACGAGGCACTATTCGAAGAAGTGGACGAAGCGCACGACCTACCAAGAGACAGCATCTGGGCCGACGCAGCACCAACACCGCTCATCACAGAGAGCCCAGTAGCCACACTGAGAAACTCGGAATACTCCCTAGCCTCTGGACCCCCCGACAGCATCGACACCACCACCAAAGCTCCGTCCACATTGTACAGCGACAGTCCATTCGGCCCCAGAAAACCAATGCGAAGCGCAACCTGGAAACTCCACCACCGACAATCCGTCCACAGAAAAGCAAACGCAAAAGGCTGCCGCGGCTTCGTCCTCACCTCTCTCAAAAACGCCCTAGGCCTGCCCAGAATCCTGTCAACCTACGACCCCAACGACCGAACCACGCGTATCTGGGAAGCCCTCCGCGCCACTTCGGCAGCCCCGACCTTCTTCGAAGAAATGCAATTCGGCACACCCAAAGTCACCTACCTAGACGGCGGCGTAGGCTTCAACAACCCCTGCGCAGAAGTCGACTACGCGGCCAAAGCCCTCTGGGAAGGCCGCTCAATCGGCGTCATAGTCTCTGTAGGAACAGGCCTGCAATCTATTCCCAGCGTGAAGAAGATGGCGTCTTGGCTGCCCTTTGGCCTCGGCACGGATCTATCTATTGCGAGCGCCCTAACCGGCATGGCGACATCCACAGCCCGCGTCGACAACGAAATGAAGCGCATGTACAACAAGAGCGACACCAAGTACTTCCGCTTCGACGTGGATCGCGGCCTCGCAGACGTCAGCCTCGAGCAGTGGATGAAGGAAGACGAAATGGCCAGTCTAACAGAACTCTACATGAACGACGGCGCGCAAATCCGCTCAGCAAGCGACTTTGGCACACACATGGCCAAGCTCTCTGCGCTACCGCCCACGTTCGAAATCAGCGCTACGCACTTCCGCCTCGGCATGACGGGCCGCGGCCTCATGGACGCGTCGTTTCAACTCGCGCAGGTGGATTTTAAAACGGGCTTGCCGCTCGGTGTAAGCTCGCATCTCGAGCATCTACCGAACATGTCGCAGTTCCGCGATTCGTCGCCGAGTGGCGAGAGTGGCCTTGCGATCGATGCGGTGACAGGGCGGTTGAAGAGAGTGTATCCCGTAGCTGAGGACTTGGATCGTGATGGGCGCCGCGAGGAGGCGGCGGTGTATCAGTGTGTCAAGGCTGGTGATGTGTGTCTTCGCACGAGCAAGACGGGCATTCCGCAGGGGAAATACAAAGTCCAGTTTCTCGTCTCGTTTCACAAGAGTTTGTATACGGCGCCTTGCGATCTGGTGTTTAGTGTGGGGAAACCTTTTGATCCGGACACGTTTTCGCAGCGCTATGTTGACGTTAAGATTACGCCGGATGTGGGCAGTGTGTTGTTGCATCCTGATGCTGTGCGGGTGAGGGTGGGGTCGAAGCGGTATGAAGAGTTCAAGGGGAAGGGGTGGGTGGAGATTGAGGGGGATATCGAGGTTAGTGTGGGGCTGGATGGAGCTTTGGGCTTTATAGTTAGTAAGAGATTCGAAGAGGGCGTTTTTGTTGACGGTTGGAGTTTCGGGGGCGTGAGGCTGGAGCCTGTGTTTGGGAGTGCGGCGGCGCGGGTGGACAGTCCAAGGATCCTGACGTGAGGCGCATGGTGGCTGGTAGAGAGAAGGAATTCAATGCTCTGGCAACTTGAAGATCATGGGACTGCAAAGCTTTGAGTATTAATAGTAGAAAGCTATAAATAGGCCGACTGCTGTTGGGACGGTGACAAGCAGGAAGGCCCATACAAATATAACGATGCGACTCTTCCTAGTTGAACCGATATATAGAGCGATGCCCAGCTCAATGGGTAGAGTGACGAGGGTAAAGATCCCCGCCGATGGAGAATATACAGCTAACACCACCGCAGCACCGCATATGATCATCGTAGGGATGGACAACTTGTAGGTCTTGATCCAGGCTTTGGTATGTCCAACCCAGATTTTGATGTTCCAGGTCTTGTCTCCTGCTTCATCGAGAAGCAGTGGGGTAGTGTACGAGATGGACCCTCCACGTAATTCTTTCGTGATGCGTCGACGTAATTCCATTTCGGTAAGCGTAGACACGTCATTGCCTTCTTCCTTTGAAGCCCTGTTCAGGTGCACCCGCATCGCGGCTGCAAGCTCGAAGATAGCTTTGTGCTCTCCTGCGATGTCTTCTTTACCTCGGCCCCGCTTGTTCATGATCATGTAGGCTCTGAGCCACATGATGTAAAAGCCCGACAGTCCAGACGATATGAAGGATGACCATGATGAATAGTTGGATGTAGGAGAAGCCCCATTTATAATCCTAGATGGTTCAGTCAAAAAAGCAAGACTTGAATACCGACCTACATACCAACGCAGCCTGACATTTCCCATTTTTCTGCATGTAATCCAGATGGTATGTCTCGTTGTCGTATGCCCATAGCCATAACGATGGATTGTTGTTGATATCGAATGCCAGATCAACGTACGAATTCGAAACAAGACGACTCGTGTCTTTCACTACAGAGGGCGCTGAGATGTTGAGGATAGGCGGTGGCAGAGGTTCTCCTCCAAAGGTGGAATTTATCAAAGTTTCTCCGTTGAGACCATAATCTGCAGCGTCTGTGTATACATCAGCAATAGTGGCTCAACCCTGAGTAGTGTGGCTTACACTTAGATATGTTGCGTTGCAGTTCGCAGGCCTCGGATTTAAAATCGGCGTTGAAACTTGGAAAGCTGTCGTGGCAATGAGACAACTTCTGATCAATCGCCAACCTCGAGATCACCGGCTGCTTATCATTATAGTAATCTATGCAGATCTTGTCAGATCACACAACGCTACTAATCTTCACAACTGACTCACTTACACCAATATCGACCGTCCATTTCAGTATTATTTCCTTCTACAATGTAATCAAAGGTTTGATTGATCCGCCAACCATCGTGGACGATATAGGTTACGAAGCTGAACGAGCTGAAAGGAACGTATTCGCCTCCTGTTGTGTTGACATAAGCGTCAACGTTCGCACTATAACCAGTCATGGCACTCGCAAGGGTTGGGTAGACAAAGGTGAAGACCATTGTGTATACCATAAAGACCATGGCTGTCTTCGAGTGTAGCCCGTGACGTGTGATGAAATCCCGGATCATACACAAAATAGAAACAAAGGAGGCCGCTGCCCGGTAGAAAGATCGTTCGATATGTTCCAAACGTGATAGGTGTGATTTCCATGGAGGTCGTGACGTACTTGGCGAAAATGCGCCATGATACATACGCGACGAGAGCTTGACCACCGCGACCGACTAGCTTCGTAGTAGTCAGCTTTTTGATACGTTGGAATGTACAAGACAATCCGGAATAAAGTGTGCCGGAACTCACAATGTCCCAGGCAATATCTATAGCCTTCACCTGCGTGAAGCTCATATTACCAAATCCCAAGGTAATCTGGAAAAAGCCTGAGCTGCTGAGATATTGAAAATGCGAAGGATCCATCGCAAAAGAATCGTCAGGTAAACAAGCTGATGGTCGTATTCCAACGCTGCCGGAAGTATTCCATGACAATGACACAAGGAAATATAACAGCACGGCAAGCCACGCTGCGAGAAGAAGCCAAAGTCCACAGCGCCGCCATCGTGTACGGAAATCTTTAGCAGCTTGTTGATGCGGTTCGCATACGAACCGCCTAAAGTGTGAGATTGCTCTGCTGTGGGTGAATGAGGCGTTAGGGAGTTTCGGTGTCGACTCGAGAGCGGAGAGATAAGTGCTCGACATGCTCGAAACACCATATGTTTGGGTCCGCTTGAAAGAAGATCAAGAAGCAGTCGGCAACAGTGGAAGTACGTGAACGATGAGGCATGACGAAAGACTGCAGGTCACCTTCTTCAACATAAAGTGGGTGAACGGGTGCAGTGCAGCACAGCCCCCTCCATTTGGGGGCCATTTTCGAACTTTGCAGCATGCCGGCGGCACGGCGGCTATGTCAATCGAATATGGCAGGCACAGATCCTCGCCTAGTTTTCTGTAATACTTCGCCACGAGCCTTGCAAATGGCGTTGAGTGCCGCAAAGCATGGTTCTTTGATTGGGCGCATATGCGTCGCGAGGCGTTCGATTTATCGCAGGGTGGGCAGGCATCCGAGGTCAACTTGCGGAATTGATCGCGACGAGTAGATGGATGGGACGCGAACCCTAAGAAAAGAAAGTGCACATGACGTGGTGGCGCTACCTACCTAGGCGCCACCACACACGCCATCATCCCTACCTCTTCCAAGTCACAACACCATAGCAGGAAACTTCTTATTACAATGCCGAGCGAAAACGGAAACAAGAGGATGCGAATAGAAGATATATCTGTCTCCGACCGCGGGATTATCGCGAAGATCGACGTCAATGATCTGTACAAGCATCCAGAGCTAAGTCTTTATCTCCTGACTGCATATAAGAAAAGGAAGCAAGCGATGAAGCTACTCAAGCATTTGGTCTGCCTATAATATGTAGCATGTGAGAGTTTGGTTGATCCGTTCATATCTATGGTTTTCTAACAAAGCTGTAAAGGCTGTCCCCAATCGTTGCTTTCCACATACCATCTACCAATCAGCCACTCCCTCCGCCGTGGGTTGTTGAGATCCGCAGAGCTCGCCAGAAGTCTAGATCCACCCCAGATCCTTCGCGCGCATCTTGAGTAAGCCTACAGTCAGGCCATTAAACTCGTTGAGCAACGCCTTCACCGCTGGTGATTTAAGTATCTCCATGTGTTCTGCGATGGTTTTGGTGACAATGTCTCGGAGGCCTTTGTCACTCTCTAGTGTCGTGGAGAAAGCGTAATGAGCTGCAGGGGCAAACTGCTGGTTGTTCCAGTACCTCGTGCATGCGATAGAGAACTTGGCAAGAGCGAGCTGTTTGAGTCCAAGTACGTCGTACTTATCGCCGATTTCGTACATTTTCGCACCGAGGAGGAGTTGTGACGCGTTTGCGCGCGCTTCCAGAGAATCTCAGTCAGGGCAGCACAGAGTGCACACGAAATCGACACAGGATTCACCGCATGTATTAGGATGGCACTCGTGATGATGGCAAACCCGATAGTAGTTAGGGCAGCCAGTTTCGCAAGTGTGTGGAAAGGCGTAGCTATAGCCCTTTTCTTTGTTGGCCCTCGCTTCTAGGCAGTCCGAGTCCACGCGAAATATCATATCGGCTAGCTTGACGTTGTATTCGCCTTCGTATAAGTACTGCACAAGTAACTTCACGGTCGCTGGCTCGTCCTCCGAGAAGTCGGCTTTAGCAGTCGTGGCTTCCTACTAGATGGTCAGTATTCCGCGACTCGCAAGCTACGTCTGGCTTACTTGACTAGCAGTAAATCTCTCCGCGCCTCCAAGGAACCTCGACCGAGTACAAACCACATTCTTGTGAACGTTGTAAGTGTCAGTTCCGCAGGTGATGACGAAGTCAGAGTAGTCGCCAGATTTGAGCAAACTGTGACGATGTTAGATTGTGGTTGAAAGTATGGTGTGATTGTATCACGTCTTGAATGTACCCAAAAGCTCTTCACGCGCCTGTTCCGCTGCTATATTATTGTTAAATAAGAAACGATATCTCGCGGGCTTTAGTAAGTGTTATTTTAGCAAAAAGTGTGCCCACATTGAGTTGCTCAACAAGCCTGCCGCTGTAGAGTCGCTGAACAAGTATAATGGCTTCGCAGCTAGCGTTCTTAGGCGCCTCGCTGAAGGAAAGGCTGGCTTGGAGCCTGCCATTTGAGCGTATCCTAGCATGTATACCTCTAGGCTACACTTTCAAACGCGGGGATACAGCTCACTGAAAACGAATTCCGTAGTGGTGGCAACAAAAGTTTGAGGGTCCAATGTAATAGCTCGCCTGCTCTGTCCATTGTGTTTCAAGGTTGTTCCTACCAAGTGAGTACGCGTGCTCCCGCCAGCGGACAGACACGGCCTAGCCGCGCGGGGCTGCGGTAGTGCCCAACACACCAACACCAGCGACAGGGACGACGATACAAAGAATAAAACTTTACACTTCCCACAAGGTCAAGGAACAAAGAGGAAACATTAGCGGAGGAAACTTGTATCCATTCCAGATATCTAGTCTACCTCACATTGCATTCCATATCCAGTGATCTGATAACGTACAGTCCATCAACTTGAGCCCAATGAGATGGGAGACATATGCTCCTTGTAAAGAACCCAACGCCAGTACCGTATCCATTCCATCCCATACTGCAGTAAACCCTCTTGGGTCATCATATTAACGATCATAAACATGTTGTCGCATTTACTGGCTAGCGACGCGCTCCTTGACCTTCTCGAACATGATCTCCATCTCCTCGGCGATGAAGTCCTCAATCTCGGCCTCAAGGTGCTGGAGCTTGCCTCCGACGCGGTGAGCGTTGCGGCCGGCAGACTCCTTGGCCTTCTCAAAGTCATCCTCGATCTCAGAGAGGGAGGGGATGGTGATGCGGAACTCGGACTCCTCCTCGTTCTTCTCGGCAGCCTTCTTGACAGTGTAGCCACCCTTCTCAACAATCTCAGAGTAGTTGGAAGAACCACCACCGTTCCAGGCGAGGATGTTCTTGGTGTTACTTGGTACGTCAGAGAGAGCACCGACGGTAGCGACGGAGATGAGGTTAGCCTTGAGCTTCTTGGGGGTGATGTCGGCGACAGCGTAGGCAGAGTCCTTGGCAGGCTGGAGAGACAGCATGTAGGCAAGGAGACCAGCAATGTGGGGGGAGGCCATGGAGGTACCAGAGATGGTGTTGGTGGCGTGCTCAGAGCCGATCCAGGTGGAAAGGATGTTGAGACCAGGGGCGAAGATGTCGTTGCACTTTCCATAGTTGGAGAAGTACGCACGCTCGTCAAGGAGGGTGGAGGCACCGACGGTGACGGCGTTCTCAGCAGCAGCTGGCGAGTAGTTGCAGGAGTCGGCGTTGTCGTTACCAGCAGCAACGGCAAAGTGGATACCTGCATCAACAGCAGCGTTGACAGCGAGGTCGAGGGTGGTGGACTTGCCACCTCCCAAGCTCATGTTGGCAGCACTACCCTTGAAGCCCTTCTTCTTACCGTCCTTGGCAGCCTTGACGGTGTCGGTGTGAGCCTTAGCAGCGTACTCAACACCCTTGACGACGTCAGACATGGTGCCGGAGCCGTTGGAGCGGAGGACCTTGACGGCGTAGACGTGCGCCTTCTTGGCGACACCGTACTTTTTACCAGCAACGGTGCCGGAGCAGTGGGTACCGTGGCCGTTGCCATCCTCGTCGGCGTCGCCGTTGGGGATGGTCTTGCCCCACTTGGCACGACCCTCAAAGTCGACGTGCTTGGTGTTTGTGCCAGTGTCGATGACGTAAACGTCAACGCCCTCACCGCCGTCGGCGGCGTAGAGGTACTTGTTCCATGTGCCGAAGCTCAGGGAGTCGCGGTGCGAGATACGGGCAAGACCCCAGGGGGAGTTCTTCTCGATCTCTGGTTCGTCGTGGCCGAGAGTGTGGACCTCTGAGTCGCGCTCGATGTAGTCGACCTATCAGAGTGTTAGCGCCAAGTCTTATGCAGGTACAGGTGCCTAGATAAGGTCACGTGTGGTTGTGATAGCGTGCGGATCCGGAGCTGCCTGCGGAGATAAGGTTGGCAGCGTGTGGTCGAGGCCGCCACGCAGCTCGTAGCTGAATCGCCACAGACGCCTTCTCGGGTAGATGAAGCTGGACATGAACTTACATCTGGGTGGTTTCGGATGGCCTCGATGGTCTCGTCGTCAAAGTGACCAGAGTAGCCCTTCATGCCGGCCATCTCGTAAACGTGCTTGAGACCATCAAAGACCTCGGTAGTAACAGGGAATTGCGATGAGCGCTTTCGCAGCTCCATGCGCTCCTCGTTATTCTTCGAGTGGATGCTCTGGACCCAGTCGTGGTGCTTGGAGGCATCCTTGACGTGCTTCTTGAAGACGACCATGTAGCTGTTGGGCACTTCCTTGGCCGACGTCGACGACAGCACTGGGGCGGCGTCCTTGTGAATCGTCTCTACCTGGAAGGTAGGCGACGCTGCGGCCAAAGCCGGGAGCGCGAAGACCAGGCTGTATCTCATGATTGCGGAGCTCGCACAGCGAGAGCTAGAAAGACAAGGGTGAAAGGGATGTAAGAGCTGTGATGGATGAAGGAAGGGGGGGGGATGGGAGAGAGGAGAGTGTTGTGGAGGAGAGATGGGGATGGAGCTGGGGTAGCTATGGCGATGGGAGCTTCTTATCAGGACCGAGGTGCATGGCCCGGGCGCGCTCGGTGGATGACGCATGACCTATCCGCGCCCGCGCGAGTGAGGCTGGGGTGAGCTAGCGCACGCGCCATGAGTATCGGATGGATGAGACATGGTTGGTATCAGGGCAGCTTGTGCCGTGCAGACGATGCATATGTATCTGCAGGCGACCGACGAGCTTCACAGAGGAGGACTGCCATGACTACTGCAGCAGCATGTCGCCCCAACGCGCACTGGAGAGCTTGTTGCCACAGCCAAGCAGCCACCCCCAGGGTCAGCCACAATGCGTCCTCACGTGAGGCAGCAGTCAGGAGCTCACCAAGCGGCCCGCGTGAGACACGAAGCGCTGCTTATCATAACTATATTGGTGGTCTAGACGGACTGCGTGCACTATCCTAAATAGCGCATTCTCCATCTGTGTACCTTGCTTGCTGCGACGCGACGGACGTTGCTCGGCGGCTGCCTGAGCTCTCGAGTGACAGGGATCAGCTTGGATGAGCAGCTTAGCAGCACCCACGACGAACGCGGCGCCCGCCCGCCGCAATCAACCCCCAGTATACGCCCACCCGCGACCAGAAGACGGCACTACCCCCCTCCGCGCGTTCAGAATTCATGTGCAGGTGCAGGTGCGGGGCTTTGGAGATATGAAGGTGCCACCTGCGCAGCCATCTTCCCCGCCGAATTTCCGCAGCAGCGGCCGTGACTGAACATGGCGACGACTCGGCCTCACAGGTCCTCCACGGCCGCCTCGAGACTCCCGCCAATGAACAACCAGATAGCCGAACTCCGAAGCCTAGCGGACGAATTGATCAGGGCTTCCGAAACCACTCCCCCGACCTCTGACGTCCTCCACAGCCAGAGCAACGCGCTCCGCCGCATGCGCCAGCTGCTGATCGAATCCAACGACCAAACCCATACCAAAGATGCATTCAGACACGTCCGAGGCTTTGAGACGCTTCTCATCACCCTGCGTTCGCTCTCTGGCTTCTACAAGCCCGCCGAGCTGCCTACCCCCGACCGCATCGACTTCTTCGAGGTGATCAAGGGGACCCTGGATGTCCTGTCCGACGCGCTGAATGAGCATGCCGGTAACAGGCGCTTCTTTGCGAAACGCGTCGAGCACGGCGGCTGGAGTGCGCTGGAACAGGCCTTGGGCAGCACAGGGATATTCGGCGGGCAGTCACGGAGCAAGCGTGACGATGCCGGCCAGGAGCAGCTTTTCGGCACCCTGTTTGCTTTTGCATTGGGCGAAGAGGCCATGACACGCATCTTCAGGGACATTGATAAGAAGCCTGAGACCGCACAACCAACGCACGAGGAAGACGCAGTCCCCGATGGCGGCCCACAGGCTACCAAAATCCTAGTCTCCAGCCCGCGGTCCGTGTATAGCGACGCCGACATAGACCTTGACCCCTTACGCACACAGGTACGGGCCATATTCAGCGGCAATGAGATACTGCAGAATCCAGACATTGTTCCAACCATCTTCCACTTCTGGCGGGGTCTGTCTGGGGAGGATGTTCCAGGCACACGGTCCAAGGCTCTCTCCGTTTCCGTCTTGCTTGCTATCCTTGAGATCGTTTCCATCTCTTCCTTTAACAAAGCTGCTCTGCATGTCACTGCCGTCCTGAGTACAATCTTGCCTCTTCTTTTCGAGAACAAGTGCGCTCCCGTGGAAGCTGGTCTATTGCTAGACTTGGCCGATGGCTTAGTACAGTACGGTATAAACAAGCTCGACGATGCGTACTACCTCTTCCGCAAAGCAGCCTCTTCGGAATCGGCCGCCGAGTTTCTCCTACGCGGTATGCGCTCGTCTCGCGACCCGCCCTTCGTACAATTCGATCTCTCGCTGCATGGCTTCAGCGCGATTGAACTTCCAGATATCGGTCGTCCATTTCCACCAATGTCTCCAGGGGGTGGATACACATTCACTGCCTGGGTACGAGTCACACTACACTCGGCGCCACTACGATGACACGCAAACGTGCTTTCTAATGGCATATCTCGAGAGAGATACCCGTTGTTTCATCCTGCAGACCTACATGGGTCACTCCACTGGCGTCGTGCCCAGTGTTCGGTTTAAAAAAGCACCCCATTTCGAAGCGGGCCGGTGGTACCATATCGCTGTCGTTCACAGAAGAACAAAGGCTATTGGTATGGGGACTGCTAAAGCATCACTTTTTGTAGATGGTGAGTTCACCGAGACTATGAAGGCGCACTATCCTTCACACCCTCCGGTGTTAGATAGCAGCCAGGAGAGCTTTGCCTCCATGTCTTCTAGTGTATCGAAGCACCACATACTCGCATTCCTAGGGACGCCGAGGAACTTGGCGCCCCGGCTGGGCAGAAACGTCATCTCTTCTAAGCTCTCAGTTGCTTCGTTCCATCTCTTCTCTGAACCCCTGTCAGATGAGCTCATCGCCGTATATCATAAGCTTGGTCCGCGCTATTGCGGAAATTTCCAAGATAGACTCGGATCGTTCCAGACCTATCGCACGTCTGCCGAGCTTCATGTTCACAACGAAATACTGCATCCCGGGAGAGAGGAGCGCTCCGACATCGTAGCAGCCATCAGAGCGAATGCAAGCCATCTCATGCCGGAATCCAAGATTCTGCTGAGCTTTTCCCCTAGTTCCGTCATGGATGACGATGACAGAAATGCCATCGATGAATCTCAGCTGATCCAATCCCTCTCACGAGAGTCAGCCAAAACTCTTCACAAGTATACCAGACTGCATAGCACTCCCATCATTATCAATGCTGCCGTGCCTTCGGTAAACGATGCATTGTCCCAGCCAAGAGGATTTGGACGACTATCAGGTGACCCTGTCGTTGTCGTTCCGCAGTCACTCGACGACGCCATCTGGCGAATCGGCGGATGTGTGGCTGTGGGTCTGAAGTTGGTACAGTCAGCTCAGACTTTGGACAGTATGCTTCGTTCCGTCAACATCTTGCTCGAAGCTGTTGGGGGCAATTGGCGCAACTGTGAGGCTATGGAGCAGCGCAACGGATTCGCTGTTCTGGCTGAGGTTCTCCGCCAAAAGATTGGATTTGCCATGGGGGGCTTGGTAGGGCGCAATCCATCTTCGCTAGATGTGACACAAGAAGACTGCGAAAGTTTTGTTATGCAGCTGTTGCGAATCATCCTTCGGTTTGTTGGTTATGATGAGAATGAGCCGACCGAGTCGCTCATCATCAACCCCCTTGCGTATAGGGTGCTCTTGGTTGATCTAGAGATCTGGCGTCGAGCTACGTCTGTGGAAACCCAAAAGTTATATTACCTTCAATTCGTGCACTTCGCCAAAGGCAGTAAGCATCATCATTACAACGCTAAGCGATTCCATAGGATACGTACGTATCTCTGCATGACGCGTTGGATTTAGCTAACACGTCGAAGGTGTTGTGAAGCGTCTGACGGATGCTCTCAAAGGGGAGAACTTTACACCGCAGACATTCAAGCTATTCCTCGGCGCGTTCAAAGCCTTGCTCGTCATCAACTTTAATGGAGAAAACGCGAGATCGCTTTCTCTTTTCGTTACGTATGCGCTGCATGACAGCCGCGCATCCTATGCCAAACGCGGATTACGACCGAGAGCGAGCATCGCCCGCCTTCGCAAAGGAACACCACCAGCGTTAACGCTAGAATCTACTCCACGGTCGAACAGCCCGGCGTCAATTGGCGCCAGCTCACCACCATTGTCTCTACCGGAGCTAGGCATTGCCATCCTCAATCTTCTGGCAGAACTTCTTTGCGATGCTCAAAACCCGCATGAAATCATCCGGTTCGCGAAGAATGTTACCGGAAAATGGTTGCTCTACCTCCTTGCTGAGCCGGAGCAACGAGTCGTTATTCTTGGCGCAAAGATATTAGCTCGCTTGCTTGTTGTAAATGGCTCGCACTACGTCAAGAAGTTTGCCGACAAGACTGGCGGCTTCGTCCTGATGAAGAATAGACTGCGCCATTGGTGGAATACCCCAGGAATCTGGACTATATGTTTCGCAATACTCTTCGGTCGCGATGTTGCCACTATCGACTTTGAGCGTAATTTCGACGTCTTCAATCTAGTTGATATATTCATCGCGCACTCGCCACAGGCGCAACTCAAGATCTGGTACCCAGAGGTGTTCCCCGTCATCACCGCAATGCTGGAAACAGGCCTGAGAGCAATCGTCCGGGACCGAGATCTTACTCGAGCGGACGATGGCCCACCCAAGCAAGAAAATGGGGAAGGCCCAGTCACCCGAGGCCGTCGCAGAACAATGTCACTGAATGCTAAGCAACCAAAAGTTGGTAGGTACAGCTCACCTTGTTGACAGCATTAATACTCACTACTCTAGATACACGAGCTCCCCAGACAGATCGCCTGAATGACTTTGCTGTTGTTCTGAACTCCGCCATTCAATTCCTGTCTGAGCTTCATTCACGGTCGGAAGGTTTCCGCGACTACACCAACTCGTCCAACTACGTTCAGGAGTTGCTCTTCGTCCTCTATCCAGTGATCGTCACATCTGATAGCGTTAGCGCAGAGACTGAGTTACTTTCGAGGGGTTCCGCGCTGACATTCGAGGGCCAAGATGTGGTAATACGACCGCTTTCTCGAGCCCATGGGCATGAAACGCCTGTCGTTCGTACGACCAACGTTGATGTGTCTCCTTCACCTTCGTCCCGACGTGTGTTACCTTTCCGCAGAGCCTCATCTTTCGTGCTGGTCTCGGCGGATAAGAAGAAAGCCGCTCAGAAGCCTTCCCTCAACCCGATACTGTCTCCCAAATATACCGCTCCATTGGCGCTCAAAGTTGGTAGCTCAGTAGTGGAGGCTACCTTAGAGGTCGTACTCGACGTGTTCAAGGATCAAATATTCACACGGAAAGAATTTCCTGGATTAGGATTGTTCCTGAAAACACCACCTGGCTTTCAAGAACACCAAGCGTATTTTGAGTCGTACATTCTTCGGCAGACGTTGTCGTCCGTGAAGAATGCGCTTCAGTTTGACCAGCAGCTATTGCATGAACCGCGGGTGCTCACCAATTTGGCGCGCTTCGTGATTCATGTGTCCGAAGCGGTCTTTGAGGGGTGGTTCCTAGATGGCGCAGAGCCCTTGCTCGACTTCTCAGGGTTCCTTCTGGAGTATCTGGAACGTCCTGACATCGCGACCATCAAGTCTGTCAGACTTTGCACGCAGGCTATCCAATCAATCCGCAACACCTTCCTGAGAGTTGCTCTACTTCGTTTGGCGGAGTCAGATGAAACTGAAGGCGGAGTAATCACAACAGCAGTGATCGAGAAGATGATGTACTGGCAACCCATTATCCTTTCTTCCGTCAACAACGAAACGTTCTCGTTGAAGATGATCTGCTACCTTCTCTACACGCAGTTGTCATCTGAGCACATGGCCGTGCGTCTTGCAGCCGCGAACTTCTGGCGATCTCTCATGGTGCAAAAGCCTCACGAGACGTCTATGATCTTGGCCGATGCCATCCATGGAGATACCAAGGACCTCTATGATGGCTTCCAGAAGCTCGTCGAGCTAGACAACGAAACATTCCTGGAGTGGCTTGACAAGAATAAGACGGAAATGGACAAGTTCTTCTATGGCTCTATGACCAAATCCTGGGAGGATTTTGCCCACAGCCAGAATAAGAAGACCGAAGAAACATCTCAGAGGCGCGTCGCGAAGCGCAAGGAAAAGTTGAAGCAATGGCAATCTGATGAGCTTACTGCCGACAATGTATGGAATCACCACGAGAATTCAACGAACCACTGGAGATCCAATATACATGCTTCTGAACGTATCAAGCATCAGCGCGTTCTTCAGGACCAGCAGGACAATGCTACCTACATGGCAACTGTATTGGCCAAGCTCGATCACCAACTCAAAGGCCCATGCGGTCTGTTCGAAGAGAGTCCACCTGCCCGATGGCGACTGGACGAAACCGAAGGTCGTGACCGAAAGCGCTTGCGTATCATTGTCGACAACACCAGCCGAGAGCAATCTTACCAGCCCAAACGTAAGGATACAGACCCAAGAGAGAGGCCAAGATTGGATATTGCTGTGCCAGCGATTTCGGCGAAAGAAGCTGTTGGCGTTACGCCTACCAAAGGACGGTCAGCTAGGTCTTCCTCCGCTGTAAGCGGCGCATCGGGTGATCCCACAGAGGAACCAGAGTCTGCTAGCGATGAAGACGACTTCGAGATGGTCGAAGCGATGTACGAGGATGAGGATGGCTTCGAAGACAAGAACCGCAAGGTCATGCGCAGTCTTAATCGTGGCGACCAGGTGCAGTACGTGTGCAACATTTCTCGGGTTGTTGGACTGGAGGCCATAGAAGGCCTTCTCATCGTAGGTAAAGACTGTCTGTACCTGCTGGATGACTTCTTCCAGAGGTCTGATGGTGAGATCGTACGCGTGTGGCAGGCGCCACCGGATGAGCGCGATCCTTACGTGCAAGTTATCGCTGGAAAAGAAGCTGTCACTACCCGGCGACCACCACCAAGGAGCCAAGAAGATGCAGTGAGGAACTGGAAATGGACGGAGGTCATTAGCATCTCGAAACGACGCTTCCTCCACCGTGACGTCGGCATCGAAATATTCTTCGACGATGGCCGTAGCTATCTGCTTACGGCTGTCTCTGCAC
The DNA here is from genome assembly GCA_004936725.1 of Alternaria brassicae. Classification (NCBI taxonomy): domain Eukaryota; kingdom Fungi; phylum Ascomycota; class Dothideomycetes; order Pleosporales; family Pleosporaceae; genus Alternaria; species Alternaria brassicae. The sequence goes on from CM016512.1 coordinate 1,821,272, forward strand.
AAGCTCGAAACGATATTCACTCACGGGTCCTCCAACGAGCTTCTCATGTCGCAAATCCCGAGAAGTTCGCTAATTCTGAGATCTCTTGGCGCCTCGACTCTTTGCGCAATCCGGAAGAAGCACCGCAGACTTTTGGATCACGTTTCGCGTCAGCATTTGGCTCTGCTTCCGCTCATCCGGCAACCAAGAAGTGGCTGAAAGGAGAGATGTCCAACTTCCATTACTTGATGTTTGTCAACACGCTTGCCGGTAGGACATTCAACGACCTCACACAATACCCTGTCTTCCCCTGGGTATTGTCAAACTACCATAGCGAAGAGTTGGATTTGAGCGACCCAAGTAACTTTCGAGATCTCCGAAAACCCATCGGTATTCAGGACCCTAAGCAAGAGCACCTGATCCGGGAAAGATTCAGTTCGTTCGCCGAGATGGGAGATGCTAGTCATGCCTTCCACTACGGTACTCATTACTCGTCTGCCATGACAGTAGCATCGTATCTCATGCGCCTTCAACCGTTTAGTGCTGCCTTCTTCCTCATCCAGGGTGGTACATGGGATCATGCTGACCGCATGTTCTACTCAGTCCAGAACGTTTGGGAGTCAGTATCCGCAAAGAATATGGCCGATGTACGTGAGCTTACGCCAGAGTTCTACTTCCTCCCTGATTTCCTGATGAACGTCAATGGGTACAACTTCGGTTTGCGATCCGACGGCTCAACTATCGATAACGTCAAGTTACCTCCGTGGGCCAAAGGCGACCCAGCCATTTTCATCGCCAAACAGCGCGAGGCATTGGAGAGCCCTTATGTTAGCCAGAACCTTCATCACTGGATTGATCTGATCTTCGGTTACAAGCAGCGAGGCGAAGCCGCAATCGAGGCTGCAAACGTTTTTCACTACATGACATATCAGGGTGCAATCGATCTCGATACCATTGTTGATGAAAAGGAACGCGCGCAGAAGATCAGTGTTATCAACAATTTCGGACAGACGCCCCCACAAGTCTTCCAGCGACCACACCCGCATAGGGAGAACATTACGCGACCTACCAAACTCGATACGTCTGCCGAGAGCCTGCATCGCGTACCAGGCACGCTGCTCGAGTCAAACGATTGCATCTCATCTCTTAACTACATCAACAAGAGTGACAAGCTCCTGTGTTCTGCACCATTTCGGCACAATATCCCTCCGCATCATGATCGCTACATGGAGTGGGGTTTCACAGATGGTAGCGTACGCTTCTACGATTCACACTCCAAAAGGCTCATCGGACTGTTCGAGCATCTACACTCTGGCCAGCTAACAACGTCCCTGTTTGTCGACGGCAGCACGCTAATCACAGCCGGAGCCGACTGCACGCTGGCGATCTGGACCATGAACAAAGGCGAGCGAGGCCACATTGACCTCCAGAACGCGACTACATTGTTCGGCCACAAATCCGCTGTCATCACACTCGCCGCTAGCCGCGCCTTCTCCGCCTTCCTATCTGCATCGCTTGATGGGCGAGTCTTCCTCTGGGATCTAAACCGCAACGAGTTTGTTCGAGAATTAGATCTAGGTCCACGACAGAAGCGTAACCCAGTACCGATCCAAGCAGCCAGGATAAACAGCGTCACAGGCCATATTGTGCTGGCATGCGGAAGCCGACTCATCGTCACCACCCTCAACGGTGCGGTCCTACTAGACGAGGATATCTGCGACAGTGAAGACGACGCAGATGGCATCACCGCCGTCGCTGTATACGAGGGTGTGGGCAACGAGTGGTGTGAACGCGAACTCATCTTCACTGGCCATCGAAGAGGTGTAGTAAAGATCTTCCACCTCACCCCCACACCACCGACTATCTACACACCGTCCTCGACGCCTAGCAAGTGGTCTGTGAACCTTGTTAACGTGCTCAATCATGGTGATCTGACAGTGCCAACACCTGCGGCACCTATCACTTGTATACTGCCGATGGCGAATCATGTGTATACTGGTGATGAGGAGGGGAGAGTGGTAAGTTTCTTTTTTTCTCTTTTCCGTCCAGCATGCATGTATGCACATTGCTAACTATGTCGTTGTAGTATGAATGGGACTGCGTGCACATGCACCACTAAGTATTGATTGTTCAAGAAATATGGTTTGGGTCAAGTTGTTGCACTGTTTCGCGTAGAAAATGGTTTTTGCGGGCGCAGGAGTATTCTTCGCATTGGAGTAGATAGGTAGCTGGACATGGGGCATTGAGGAGTGAGTAACTTTGCGAAGAGTAAATATTCCATGATTTTGGCGTCTCAATCGTGTTTTCTTTGGAAAGTTGTTGTGGGCTGTGTCACTACTTACTCGTCGTTGTCCAGGCTGTCAACGGGGTTGAGTCGCAAAAAAGATATACAAACGTGCGGACGGCGATCATACATGCATAGAGCAAAAGAGAAGCAAAAACATACAACAGCGGGGATTCGCTAGTGGTCACCCACCTAACTACTAATCCGCCGGTACACTGCTTGTATATGGCTGAGCGGACGGGAAGCCTAATTTTCAGTGTCCTATGGTCGTATGTGAAAGATCGTGATGTTTTTGCAAATATATTTGGCGTATGGAGAAGGCTTTGGAGGCGCTTTCGCCGTTTCGTTGAGCGTTATCTATTTCTTCTTCTTTTTTTAATTCTCTATGCTTTACTAGCTTACAAATTTTAAGTACTAATTAATAAGTTACTTGTGGCTAGGCCAGTAGTATAGCCACCTGGGTAGAACACGTTATGACGTCACATAGTGAAGCTACCTATCCTCTTTAGCTAAGCTCCTGCACAGACAGCTTGCCGACGCCATGCCCTGGACTGATGCAAGACGTAACAGCTGGCATCTAGGATAATAGCTTTACATAGGCTATGATCTCCAGTTCCAGATGTAACATTTGATATTGGTGTTTAATCCTTTGATTGTATCAAGACCGTAGTCCTTCGTTCCAAGCCACGAAGGTCTGGTGTTGATAATCCGGCATACATTTTACCTTTTGCGGCGGTGAAGTCTCCCAGTTGATTTTGATATCGTCCCCTTCATTCGCAACATGCTTAGACGGGTATCCTTTCAGACCCTTAATTTTCTTTGCAGCCTCGTCACTGTATTCCACGTTGACGCTCGGGACAACAGCAATCTTGCCGTAGCCATTAAACCACATGTCCTTGGCGAACAACTTCGGCTCGCCCTGGAAACATTCACCCTCCTTATGTGCTCGGAATTTGATCTTCCTCTCCATGATAGGCTTCGCGGTGAAGGCTGTCACGCCATTCCAGCAAGCAAAGACCTGGAAAGGTTTTGAACTAGACCAACGCACGTGGGCGTTCTGATCGTTCCAGAAAAGATTCCAAGCAGAATCCCCTTTGTATAAAGTCAGTCAATGATTCGGTAGAAAGAGGAGTTATCATACAGCTGCCGTCTTCTGGAATGTTGAAGAACAAATCGCCGGTCATACCACGGGCAATCCAGACATCGTAAAATGTTGGATTGTCGCCAACATATGTCCAGTCCATGGCGCACGTTTGGTCCGCCCCTTGGAACTTGCGTTGATGGATTAGCTCCAGGAGATCTTCCATACATAGAGCGACGTCGTTGGAGAATATCACTGTAGTGTCCTCGTCATAATGTTCCGGATTTGCAATGAGATCTTTCAAGGCTAAGTTGCGGAGCTTTGCAAGACCTTCGATACGATCTTTTCCTTTGGCCATCGGGTTGATATCGCTCGATTGGAAGTAGTACCTAATTCCGAGAAGCTGCATTCTAGCGCGAAGCTGATCGAGTACTTCGAAGGTGCCATCGTCGGATCTTCCTTCCACTATGGAAAGCACGCAGTTCTGTGGCCCAAGAAAGTACATGGTTTCTACGATAGAACCAACCAACCGCGGAAGGAGGGGGACACATTGGTGTAAATCAAGGGCAAAGAAGTATCTAGGACGTTGCGCGTGTTGGAGTGATCCAGAGGAGCCTCCCAAGTAAGCATAGCGATCGAGGTTTGGCTGTGGGCATTCAAGACGCGGAAATGTCGGATCTGATGGATCCAGGATCGCATGCAGGTATGGTGGCGTCTGTGCGATGAGAGTAGCATTGCCTTTCTCCGATGGAGTAACTGGGTGAACTACTTCAGGCACGGCGCTCGGCTTCGCTTCTAGTCCTCTACTTTAGAACGCACTCTACATGACAGGAAGTAGAGGCTACACACCTTTTGACGATGGATTGAATATTCCAGTGACGAAGGGTTTGATTTGCGACAGGTCATTACCGTAATGGAAGAACCCAAATCCAGCAACAACTAGGAAGACGACAGAAAGCAGTGTGATCGCCTGTAGAAGCGATCTCATGCTCCTCGGTGGCGACATTAGAAAGGAGCGATAACAGGAAAAAAACAGAACGTGGCGCAGAAGGTCCCAGGTTGAGGAAGATTCTTTGAACGATGGCATCTACATGCTGCGGGTGGTAAGTAGACGAGCACGAACAGGCGCGACCGCGCCGCATCCTGCAGCCTACCCAATGGATGATTGAGGCGGTTTCGTACCGTTCCGAGTGGAAATGAGTGGGCGCCCAGGAAAGGTTCCGTGGGCATGGCAACCAATCACGCAGGGTAAATCCGACCTAAGCGTCAAACCAATTCCATTCTCTTTGGAGCCACCGCAGGTTCCCACTAGAATATCACATCATCTTGTATTTACCGCCCCATGAAACTGTGGCTGCATACAAGCAGTGTAGACAATAGCCAAGATCAGGTTCCCAGTTACGGAAAATATGCGCCATGCTCAGGAGTTGCCATAAACTGCACGTATATTCGTGTCGCAGCTACCTAGGTTACCCGTCTTTTGCTTCTAGTTTTCCAATCGCTCAACGCGTCGTCATTCGCTTTAACAGTCGTTTGAAGAATGTTCAGTTTCTTCTTCTTGGTTTTGATCATCTTGAGCTCTTTTGAGCTGGTATCCTCAAGTCCTCAGCGCGTCCAACGTCTCGTAGTACGGTACTTTTGAAGCTATCGTGAGGTGCGTACGGCTCTATTTCTAGTGTTGTACGTACGGTAACCTAAAAAAATCGTCTAAGTACGAACTGTAATCGTAGTACAGTTACACAGGCCAAGTTACGCTGGTAAATAGGTTATGGTTACCTAACGTGGGTGTAGGGTTAGGTTAGGGTTACACAGACTTAGGGTTTAGGTTAGGTTAAGGTTGCACATACTTAGGGTTAAGGTTAGGTTAGAGTTATAGACATTTAAGTTAAGATTAGGCTAAGGCTAAGTTAAGGTTAAGTTAGAGTTACTCTGTAGCATAAAACATTATTTAAGAAATAGAATAGATATTATATATTACAGTAAGTTATTATAGCAGTTGGTAGTATTTAGAGTAAGGGTAAAGTTCATTATCATAATTTCTATATATCTCTTAACTATAACCTTATTCTTATCTTATTACTACTATAGCTGTCAGGACCTAAACTCTGATAGTTCGTCCGGCTTACGCCAAGCCACTTAGAGGTATATAGACCTCCCAACCGCTACCTTGCATCAGTAGCGGTTCGTCTCTAGTCTACTAAGGCAATACACTATTATCTTAACTATTCTTGTACATCTAGTATCTTACTTAACTGTATGCCCTAACATTTAAACTGCTTACACTATAATACTCCTGTGCACACTATTTTAGGACAATAGGACCTAAAGCCGCTCTATCCGCCTTATCCGCTCGCAGAGGAAGAAGAAATCCTATATAAAATAATAACGTTAGTAAGAATAATGTAGAACGCGTCTCTTCAAGTCCTTGTGTTCTAACACCTAGCTTTAAGAACTAAACTAGTCTAAGACAGCCCGCTACAGGCCCTGCTGCCCTAGTCTAGCTTATTAGGGATTAAAGCGTACCGCCACAACCTGCTTATATCCTTTATAAGAAATCCTAGAATATAGTAGCGGATAATAACTTAGACCCTAATAATATTAAGTAAGAGCTAGAGGAACTTTGTAAATAGCACTAAAGGGAGCAGAATCGCTAAGAGCTAGTGCGACTCTAGAAACTTAAACGCAAGGTAAAATAGAGAGACTTGTTAGTTCTTAATAATAACTCTTCCCGCTTACTTATACCCTAGAGAGCAGAATCGCACTTAAACTTAGAAGCCTCGCGCCCTAAGAACCTAGAGACGTTTACAAACCGCAATCGCCTGCAGTATAACTGCTAGGCGCGCGATTATAAGTTAATCTTCTGTAGATCACTTATAACTTTTAACTTAGAGGTTACAAAGGTAGACTTTAGAGTAAGGTTTCTAGATAAAACTGTCTAAGCTACGTAGGAAACCTATCGCAACGACTAAGAATAAGCGGATCTATTATAGTCGCCTACTTAGGCGCAACTTAAGGCAGTAATGCTTAAATACCTAGGACCTAAGGCAATACGCTGCCTTGCAGCCTACAATAAACTGAAACGCATTAAACAGAGGCAAGACTAGGATTCTAACCTTCTACTAGCAAAGCTTAACGCACTCTAGAGCGAATTAGGAGAGGTCTTTAAAGAGTAACAGAGAATAGACTTTATAAGTTCTCTACTAATAGATATTTAGAAGGAGTTACTGCTTAGAGATCTAAAGAAGTTTAATATAGTAACTAAACTTAACACTATAGCGCGTTTCTACTAGAATAAGAATAAACGAAACACAGCAACGTTAGACTATTATACTTAAAAGAAGGAGGTTTACACTTAAACCCCGCATAAGGAATATGCAGGGCCCTCTTAGACCTGGAAAAAGGCTAAGAGGGCCTTTCCGCTAAAAGCTGACAAAAAGCAGAGTAAATTAGACTGTAACGGCCCGAAAGACTCTAATATAGTTTGTTAGGTATACAATAAACCTAGATATCTCTAGAGGCATTATCTAAAGGCAAAAGAGGCCCTAAAGATTCTGTCTAATCCAAAGTTAGAGAAAGACAGTAGGCAGAGAAACTAGAGTCTTTCTTAGCTGCCTATATCGCTTACTCCCTAGAGACACGGGATTTAGAACTTCTTTATAACGCGCTTTACTTAAAGCTGGCTAAGTTGCTAATAGCTAAGATAGCTATTAGCTAATTAGGCTTTATAGAGGCCCTAATTAACAGAGGTTCTTAGCTAAACCTTATTTCCGCTATACTTATAAAGAAGCATAACTTAACAGTCTAACTCTTGCTAAAGTTGCTAGCAGAGAAGGTGGATAGCAAGGTATTAAAAGTCTATAGAACTATAGAAGTTGCTATTAGAATCTAAGATTCGCGCAGAAAGGAAGAAACCTAGAATATGCCCTTTATAGTAGCCGATATTTAGAAGTACTAAGTGTACTTAGGGTTGCCCTAGATAGACAAATACTAGCCTAAGATTAGCTACGCTACTAGGCGAGTAATCTTTTAGGGTTAAAAGTCTAAAGATAGGACTGTCTTTAGAAAGATTGCGCTTAAGAAGGCTAAAGAATTCAAAAAGATAATGCGCGATCCTATATTAGACGTGTATAGCTGTCTTGTTGCTTTAGTTGTCTAAAACGGCCTAGAAGGGGCCGGAGGGGCCGGATTGCCCCCGCAATACTCCGAATTTGCCTAATTAGGATCAGAGGACGACTTAAGGGTCCTAGCAGACTATAGTCTGCAGAATCTAGCTATTAATCTGCTGCCTAAGGCTACAGTTCTCTATTAGCTATTATATAATCTCTTAAAGACAAAGCTTAAGTTGTTGCGGAAGTACTTAGACGAGTACTTATCGCGTAGCTAGATAAGGCACTCGAAGTCTCTAGCAGGAGCGCCTATCCTATTTGCTAAAAAGAAGGACAGCAGTATAAGGCTGTGCGTCGACTATAGGGGTCTAAACAAGGTTACTGTTAAGAATTAACATTCTTTACCCCTAATCACTAAGTTCTTAGAAAGACTAGCGAGTGCTAGGTTCTATACTAAGTTAGACGTTAAGAAGGCTTACTATAGGGTTCGCATCTAAAAAGGTGATAAATAGAAGACTACCTTCTATATAAGGTATAGCTATTTTAAGTATACAGTAATGCCTTTTAGCCTTACAAACGCCCCTGCGCAGTTCTAGGCCTATATCTATCAAGTTCTTACTAGATTAATTAATGTGTTCTATATTGTATACTTAAATAACATTCTTATCTTCTCTAATATAGAAGAGGAGCATATAAGGCATGTTAAGAAAGTCTTGCGCAGACTACGCGATGCGAAGCTGTATCTTAAGATTCTAAAGTGCGAATAGCATACTTAGCGCACTAAGTATCTTAGCTATATAGTAACACCTAAAGGTATTAAGATTAATAAGAATAGGATTAAGACAATCTAGGAATAGCCTAAACCACGCATTGTGCGTGAAATTAGGGTGTTTATAGGCTTTATAAACTATTACTAACAGTTTATTGCAAATTTCTTCTGTTTAGCCCTGCTATTAACTAAATTAACCTAGAAGGGGCTAGAATTGGCTAGAGGCGGCCGAGCTTAAAGGAGGGAGAAAAGCTAAGTCCTTGATCTTAATAAGGAGGCTAAAGACGCTTTTTAGAAGCTAAAGGACTTCTTTCTATAAGTTCTAATCTTAGCTTACTTTAAGCGAGACAGGAAGACAAGGGCAGAAGTAGACGCTTCTAGAGGGGCGATAGCAGGCATTCTAAGCTAATACGTGCTAAAAGAGGGTAAAAAGGGCGACTAGCGCCTAATCAACTTCTTTTTGCGCAAACTTATTGCAGCAGAGTATAATTATAACACCTATAACTAGGAGTTACTAGCTATAGTTAAGAGCCTAGAGCACTGGCGTTAATACCTAGAAGGTGTACACTTTAAACTTCTAATAGACTATTAGAACCTAAAATAGTTTATAGAGATAAAGACCCTTAACTAATAACAGGTAAGGTCCTACATTGTGTTATTAGGGTTTAATTTCACTATTACCTACTGGCCGGGGACTACTAACCTAGCCGACAGCCCCTCTAGAAGACTAGATTATATAGCAGAGGCTTAGAAACTAGCCTAGAAATACAATAAGGCCTTTGTCTAGCTAATAAGAAAACTCCTCTAGAACAGTAATAAGAACTCTATTCTAATTGCTACTATTAGGATATAAGCGGCGAACTGCACAGAGAAGCAAAAGGCCCTTAGTAAGGCACTTTAGAAGTTCTAACGGGAAGACAGGCGTTAAACCCTGGATCCCCGCAACGTAGAAGAGCAGGGTAAGACAGAGAAAGACTTAGCAGCTACGTCTAACAAGTCTAAGCCTAAAGAGGCTTAAACCGGGCCTAAACAGGTTAGAATAGCCCGGCAGAGGGTATATACCTCTACAACAGCTAACAAGAAGGCGTAAGCTATCTAAGAATATTATAACAGCCCGCTAGTAGGCTACTTTAGGGCACAACGCACCCTTAAAAAGCTGCAGCGCCGCTACTCTTAGAAAGGCATACGCAAGGAAGTTAAGCAGTACTGCAAGAACTGCCTTATCTGCAGAAAGTCCACTCTAGTAAGGCACCAGCCTTACAGACCCTTAGAGCCTCTCCTAGTTCTAAACTATCTATAGGAAGAGGTAATAATAGACTTTATTACAGAACTGCCCTCTAGTAAGATATTAGGGGTAGTCTACAACGCTATCCTAGTTATTATAGACAGATTAACTAAAATAGCCTATTATATGCTAGCACGAGCTAATTAGAACGGCTCTAATCTAGCCTAAGCCTAGATACGCGAAGTTATCTAGCTTTATAGAGTTTTAAAGCGCATCGTATTAGATTAAGGGCCCTTAATAAACTCTAAATACTAGGATACTTTCCTCTATTATCTTAATGCAAGGAGAGTGCTAACTTCAGCTTTTTATCCGCAGACAGATAGACAGATAGAGCGCCAGAACTAGACACTAGAATAGTACCCTTGTTGCTACTGTACACTAGAATAAGACGACTAGGCACTATAGATCTTAGTAGAGAAGTTCGCATACAATAATAGTGTACACTTTACTACAGGAGTTACTCCCTTCTAAGCCTACTATGGCAGGCACCCTAGAGGTGTAGACTAGCCCGACATAACCTAAGGTAAGGGTGAAAGCCCTATAGCGCTTAGTCTTGCGGAGAAAGTGATTAAACTGTAATAAGAATGTCGCAGAAAGATTAAAGCGGCTAATAACTACTAGAAAGCGTACGCTAACAAGCATCGCGCAATAATCCTATTTATAATAGGGGACTAAGTTTTAGTCTCTAATTAATACATAAGATTAACTAGACCTAAGAAGAAGCTAGACTAGAAGTTTCTTAGACCTAGTAAGATTGTAGCCTGCGTTAGTCTATTGTTGTTTAAGGTTGACCTACCTGGTCTACAGAACGTCTATCCCGTGTTCTATGTATCTCTTCTGGAGCCTTACAGCCTAGAAGGGACTATTCCGCACCCTACTATGCCTATTTAGGACACACTGCGGGAATATAGGGATAATGTGTATAAAGTTAAGCGAATTGTAGACAGACAGCGAAACGAGAATAATTAATAGAAATACTTAATTAAATAGACAGGTTACTTAGAGAAGAAGAACTTATAAAAGAAAATAGTAAATATCTCTACTAACACTTTATAGAAGTTTTAGAATAAAAAAGGGATTTAGTAAAGAAAGAAGTCTAGCAAGCTAAAGCCTGTAAGGCGCGGCTAAGAACGGCCTTGTAAAGAAAGGGGATAAGTTAATCTAGCATAGGCTACTTCAGTGCAAACTAGAGTATACCTTCACCTTTTTCCCCTTATAAAGGGGTTTTTAGGTGTTTAACAGTACCTTAGGCTAAAAAGGGCTAGAATAACACGTTCTGGGTTATTATAGCCTAGAACACCTCCTTACAACCTCACCTAACAGATCTAGAGATATTAGAACCTATCTATAGCTACTAGATTAACAATTACAAAGATACTAAGAAGAAAATTAATAAGTCTAAATCTACACTAATTTAGAAAGGGCTATATAGCCTAGGTATTATATAAGGAAATCTCTACCCAATTTGGAATTATTAAGGCTTGTTATAGACTATTATGCCCTATAAGGCGTTATATAGGCCTATATTATTACATCCTGATTCCTTCCGGCCTACAGAAGGCTATTCCGGGCTATTATAGCCTCTACTAAGTTATCTTAACCCTTTAAAAGGCAGTACCCGCCAACTTAATAAGTAATCCTTTTAAAGAGATCTGCTACCTGCTTATTAGCCTGACAAATCTTCTTAGTTAGACTGGTTTTCTTAGCCTTAGTGAGACTAGCTGCGCGAGCATTAGTAGCCTCTTTGAGTTTAGCTTGAGTAGAAGCGAGCTGACGCTGGTAGCCCTCTATAGTAGGATTGTCGTTAACACGCTATAGTATAGGTTAGTACGCCCTAGAATGGGCTAGAATAAGGCAATCTAGCCTAATAGGAGTTACTAACCTTTCTCTTGGTAGGAGTTCTGTTAATATTATACTTCTTAACTTTATTCTGGATAGCACGGATAACAACCTCCTCTTAAGCCCTATTTATAACATCTCTAGCAGCCTTAGACTAGGCTTGCTTAGAGAGACGAACTCTAGACTAAGGGTTGCTGTTCCTAGAACAAATTCTACTATAGAGTTAAAGGTGGGTAGAGTATAGGCTGTAGGATCTGAGTCTTGTTAGCCACAATACTCTATAAGATCCTATAATAGGCTATAATAGGTTATAATAAAGGAACATAGACACTTACGCGGTAAGCTTCTTTAGGATTCTCTTAAAGGCGTCTATAATGTCTATACAGTACTCCTTCTTCTTAGAGGCAGTTAAGGGAGCAGTAGAAATATTCTTATTAGTATTAGCTTTAACATCTATCTAATCTTCTTAAAGGCGAGTAAAGCGGTTATAGACAGTAGCAAAGTTAATGTGCAAGTTAGCGGGAGGCTATACTTTAAGTTAGTTCCTACTAGAATAGCTTATAACAGGCTATAACAGGCTGTTATGCGGCATAAGAGGGTATTCTAGGCTTACATACCGCAACGCAAGGCTTTCTGTAGAGGAAGCAGTAAGCATACTCTAAAGCTAGAACAGTATCTAAGAAATTAGGTAGAGGGCGAAAGCGAGCGATAAAATGCTCTTAATTTCCGCCCTTATTGCTTAGATCTAGGAAGACATAACTATAATAACCTATAGATTTAAGTTTACTCTTAGCAAAGGCATTAATACAACTTGCACAGGTATACTAGGTTAACTTGCTATGCTTAACGTAGATAGTAGACATAATGTCTTAATTAAGAGTAGGCTCCTTAACTATAGCAAAGAATAGGCTAAAATAGGGCGATATAGTCTGTATAAGGCGAGAGTAAGGGATATAAGGTTAGAACAAACAATAATAGTGCGAACTAGGTTAGAAGTTACTATACTAGCCTAGTTAGTATAGTAACAGGCTGAAACGCCCTAGATTACCCTAGAACAGCCTATATCAGGCCCTTCTTAGGGGTTTTATCTAAAGGAAGAATTTAAAGAAATTACTTATAATTAGTTAAAGGTAGGTAGTAGAAAGTAGGTGTAATAGTCCCTAAAGGACTAAAATACCCTACGCTTAGGCCTATATAGGTTTTAGCGCGCTAGACCCTAATTTTAAGATAAGAGGGGAATCTTTTAGTATTTTTTAATAAGTTAGGCGAGGTAAAGGTAAAAATTCACCTTTGCGTTAAGACCTTATATTATAATTAACACCTCTAAGCTGGAGACTCGAACAGCCTAAAAATAGGGCGTCTTACCCTCTTATAGGCTCTTCTAATATAGAATAACCTCTCTTAGGGCGATTAAGTCTAAGAGGGGGGATATTATTAGGACCTAAACTCTAATAGTTTGTCTAGCTTACGCTAAGCCACTTAGAGGTATATAGACCTCCCAACCGCTACCTTGCATTAGTAGCGGTTCGTCTCTAGTCTGCCAAGGCAATACACTATTATCTCGACTATTCTTGTGCATCCAGTATCTTACTTAACCGTATGCCCTGACAATAGCTCTAATAAATATATATCTAACCCTTAAGAGAGTACTTAGCTAAGTAGCGCTAAGCTAGTATGTAACAGATACTCCAGAAGTACCTTAGGCTAAAAGGGATGCGAGACACTTGCCACTTCTAGTATAGAAACGTGCGCTTAACCTACTTATAAGGTGCGCCTTACTCTATAGAGAGAGATAAGAATAATTCTTCTGACAACCTACGTTTGTAGTGTTAATATCTAAGCTATCTCTTACTATTCTAAGTAACGTGAAGCAAGCACTATTGCCTACAGTTACGCCTTCACAGTATATGAGTACCATGGTTATCCAAACGTTGCTGAGAAGATCTGCCGCAAGTGCGAGCTTCGTTTCAACAAGATATGTGAACCACCATCGTAGTGATTCTAGAGTGATTGTGGGAATTGATCTAATCGTAACAGACTGAAGATGCAACAAGTTATGAGGATCGTATCCGCAACTTCCTGGACAGCTCCATCCAAGAAGTAGTAGCGAGCGATAGGTGGCATGAGATGGACGACCTTCGGGCAGTGGTTGTCGTCGGTGAAGTTCCGCGGGCAGCAATCGCAAAGCTGGAAAATTTACTCCAGGAGACTATGAAGTTGGACCATATCACGACGCTGAACGACATTAATGCAGCTCTTGTCAAATTCTACAGTACAGCTTCGTATGCCTTGCCTATCAAGTATTTGTATCGCCGCCGCTAGAGGTAGAGCACAATGAGTTTGAACCAAAAACGACTACACTGTACTTTCTCTAAGCTAGCAACTTTGCCCTAAGTAGATTGTAGTGCATGATATTACCTACATGAAGCTGCGACGTCAAGTAAAACACCAAGTTGGCAGCCAACATCATCGTCCGTATGAAGTATCGAGAGCGTCTCATGATCGAATCATGTTGTATCTAGATCATAGCGACATGAAATAGAAATTGCTTTAGTGTATGCAATCATCACCACCTCTATCTCCACTATCTTGGTACCTTAATTCCTGCGCCGCGGAGCTCGTGTGTGTGCCCAACGGCATAATCATGTTTGCTGTTGACTAACTCGAGACGACAATATCAACTCGCAAATAGCCTCCACCAGCCTCCTCCAGTTCCTCTGCTCAGCTCTTCGTAGAGGCACATCTTTCTAGACGCCAAAGTGAACGAACGGGACCCAGTAGAGCGGCCTTTGCACAGCAATACTGTTAGCGTTGTTGATACGATCTCCGTTTCTGATATCTCCTAGTTCGTTTATGTACTTGTCACGCATTGACTTGATAGCCCGATGCAACCCCTGACAAACCGCTATATCTGTCATCTCGTCTCGTAAATGCTCATAAACAACTCTGGCCACATCCGGGCAACAGTCATCATAAACAGCCCACAGCGTACCAATAACATGGCGAAATCCTGCAAGCTGCAATGCGCTGACCAGGTGGATTCCCTCGTCCACAAGCGTGCTCACTTTGCTCACGCCAGTCGAACAGGCTGAAAGGTATCCTAAGAAGGGAAAGCTATCCCTTGTCCCACGATCTCGAATTTCTGCCACGGTCAAAGGATTAGATTTCCAATCCTCGAGTAACAAACAGCTTCGCGATGGATCGTATAGATCTGACATGCCGTGCCCAGCAAAGTGGAAAATCTTGCATGCACCCAAGTGGGAAAGCACGACCTCACGAAGACGCTGTACTGGGATGATTGGCCTCAGATGCAGTGCTTGACAAAGATCTTTAATCATTTCCACCTCTTTCGTAGCTTGCCCTAGAGGTGTCTTCTCCGGGGTTGTATCCATAGCAACTAGCACAGCCCGTTCTGCGGTAGTATGACCTTGGTGACGGCGTCCACGTACAAGGGCCCTCAAAGTAGATGCGTAAGAAGACATCACTCTGTCAAGTACTGTCTGCTTTGATCCTTTGATGTGATGTCCAGCTGCGTGAATCGGAAAATGACTGAGCGCTCCTGTTGGAATCCACCACACATGAGGTATATCTTCGTCAGACAAGCAAACCTCACATCCCAGTTCAGCTAATACGGGACTAGTAACAACATCCCATAGCCATGCCAAGATCTTTGGCGATTTGATGGACTCAGGCTCGGCATATCTTATAACCTCATCTTCCTTAAGGTGTGGCAATGGTACCACCCTAATGCTGGAGCGCTCAACAAGAAATGCATCGCAACGATACGAGCTGACATTGATGATCACGACAGGGCCTGATTCTGCAGCTGCCATGAGATCTTCGCGCGATGATGGAAGAAGGAATCTTTCGAACTCAGTTTGCTTACGTATTTCTGTAACAATCGAACGAAAACCCTGTTCTACCTCAAATCGCCGGTTGGTTTGAGACTCCCATGCACATTCCAAGTTTTCACTGGGTTCTGAGGGCGAGTCTAATTCATCACGCAGGGAGATGAATTGCGCTGCCAATTCAGGATGTCGTTCTTTGAGATCAGAAATATCTGTGCGCATTTCCATCAACAGACCAGCAATTACGCAACGACCCAGCTCTAATAACTCGAGCGCATTGTGCGCGTCTTTTCCCGCGTTCAGGGCGATAGCTGCGGCCGCAGATGCTAAACCGGTATATCGTTTGAGTATGGCTTGCTTATCGCTGTTGTCGAGGAGCCTCGGGGTTAGAATGGGCAGAAGTCGTACGGCACCTTCCATGAACTCGCTAGCTTCAGGCCATTTGGATTGTTGTCTGGAATGGCATGGATAGCCTTTTCGCCTATGTCAATCGAACGGTTGAGATCACTCTCGGATCTCGTCCACTTATATCGTGTAGCGAGCCGATCCCCGAGATTATTGAGCCACGCAGCTTGCCTAGGGTGATTATGGGAAGCGACGACTGCTCGCTCAGCTGCATCCACTGCCTCGTCGATATCATCCATCGTTTTAGTTTGCTCAAATCGCCTCGAAAGCCAACAGCTGAGGCTATTCCAATATACAGATCGATCAGAATGCTTCTCAGGTGTACAGTTGACAGCCGACTTAGCCACCTCAACTGCGCGCTGGATATCAATTAGTGATCCAGTACGCTCATATCGCCTGCCGAGCCAATTTCCCAGATTGTTCAACCTGTTGGCCCGATGCGGACCTGGAGGTGTAGCTTCCACCGCCATGTCAGCAACCGTAATAGCGCGATTCAGATCGTCTATTGACCCAGTTTGCATGTATAGATGGCCAAGTCTGTTGCTGACATTGCTCATGTGTCCTGCCCATTGAGGGTGGTTCTGGGGCATATTGTCGATCAGGTTACTATTCAAACTGATTGCGCGGCGCAGATCCTCTCTCGAACCAGTCCGCTGCGATCGCGTATCTAGCAAGCTTCCGAGGGTGTTCATGCACATTACATGATCGAGAGTGCCGGGAACGCACGACTCAACTGCTTCATCAGCCGAATCGATCGCGCAGTTGAGATTACCTACGTTTCCAGTCCTTTGGAAACATTTGCTAAGACATACCGCAAGCGTGTTTAGTTGTTGGCCTCTCTCGGGATGACCTTGAGGCGTGGATTTGACTGCGCTCTTGAGCAACCTGACGGCGCGCTCAAGGTCATCCCGCGAGTTGGTGAAGTTCGATCGCTTGACGAGTCTGTTGCCATAATTCTTCAGGTATCCAGCCCGGACGGGGTCACTTTCAGGCGTTGCCTGAACCGCAGCCTCAGCGATCTCGATAGCACTGTCAATGTCGTCTGAGGATGATTGATTCTGGTCGAATCTCGCAGCGAGCCAATTTCCTAGATTATTCATGTACATGATTCGATCTGGATGTTCCTGAGGCGTGGTATCAACGGCCGTCGTAGCAATTTCGATCGCACGATCGAGATCATCTTTAACTCCAATCCGCTTGAACCGCACGCCAAGCCAGTTTCCAAGATTGTTAAGGACTAAGGGGCGCTCTTGGTGATTCCTAGGCGTTAAAACAACTGCTGCATCCGCTGCCTCGACAGCATCGTTGATGTCGGCCAAAAGTCCGCTTTGCTGAAATCGCCGGTGGTATTTGATTCCGAAGTTGTTCAATTGTCGCGCTAGGTTCAAGCGATCTCGGTTCGTACCATTAAGCGCGATGTTTCTGTGCTCAGCGGGGAGAAAGCTGAATGTTATGTCTTGGCCAAGGTCCTGTTCAGATGTGTCGGTCGCCTGGAGGGCGTTCTGAAGATTGTCGATTCGGTCGCTTACCGGTACAGATCCTTCCATCGTGGCTACTCAACGTCAAAAATGGAATAAAAGTTGTGGCCGTTGACCCCGACAATCTGAGCGCTCCTCAAAAGATCGGTGGGGTGTGTCCTCTCGACAACGTATTCGTTGAGATAGGCACTTTCTGTAATTCCATCCAAGTGGTAAGTCCCGACTCCCACGTGCTACATCGCCATGATTAGCTCTGATTACCCAATCACAGCGTCCAGGTGGTATGCTGCCTAGGTGTGTAGATCCACACGGCTTATGTTGCTTGGATTGACTCACTAGTTAGTAACAGGTGTACCTAGGTAATATCTCCCGTAAATCCGGTCAAACCTGACAAGCAAAAAGCGCGTTCGATCGCGAGATCTGTTTACTCGGGGTCGCACATGGCGTGGGGTATGTCGTTGCCTTGAATCGTCCTCCTGTGGCTGACCGGTGTGCCCCTCACCGGTAATCTGGACTGCAACCCAGCAATCAAAGCCACGTGGTCCAATCAAAAACCATCAACTATTCTCCAGACTCTCCATATATTGCCCTACTTGAGCATGTTACACGTCATCTCATGAGCGTTCTAAGAAAGCCAACTTTCTTAGTCTCTAGGTATGGTGAAATCCCATTGGGCGCTTGTTGTTGGCTTGAATTATTATCCAGGTGGCGAAAATCTCGCTGGTTGTGTTCGAGATGCTGAATCTACAAAGTTTTATTTGGAAAACAACATCAAAGAGGGACACGATATTGTCCTTCTCACTGCATCCACGCCTTCGATCGATGGTACACCCCCTCCTGAGCAACAAGATACATGGCCTACCTGCTCTCGACTTAAGTCTCAGCTCCAACGGATCGTTGAACAAGCCAAGAAAGGAGACTCCGTCTATATCCATTATTCTGGTCATGGCACACGAGGAAAGCAAGACGCCCAACTGGCCTTGTTGCTTCTTGACGACGATGGCTGCGGGATGGCGCGTCTACGAACCCGTGCTCTTGCAAAGTACTTGGGAAACATGGTCGCAAAGGGTTTAGTCGTAACATTGGTGCTGGACTGTTGCTTTTCTGGAGCAGTAGTGCGTGATGACCAGTGTTGCGATTTCGATGTGAGATATCTGGACTTCAACCCTGCTGGAATCTCTTCCGCTATCGATGAGGAGCGAACGGCTATTACGAAATCTGCGAACATTTTACGTGACGGCTCAACCGAGACTGAATGGCTTGTGAACCCTCAAGGCTACACTATTCTCTCAGCATGCGCCCCTGATCAGAGATCGTTCGAGATTACGAAACATGATGTTCGCCAAGGCGCACTCACACATTTTCTACTGCGAGCTCTTGAAGCATTGCGATTGAACAAAATAGATCTTACACACCGAGCTGTACACCAACACATCAGTGCAAAATTCCATTCCGAGTGGCCACGGCAAGTTCCCATGCGATACGGCAACGCAAGCCTTGGAATTTTCGGGCAGGCCCTGATGGGTTCAGAAGATGACTTCGTTCCTATATACGAGAAAGATGGAGCTCTACACTTGAGAGCGGGAGACATACATGGAGTCAGCATTGGAGATGAGTACGTCGCCTATCCATTTGCTACTGCCGAGAACGATGATGGAGGCAGAGCTGAGGCGGGCTCAGCAAGATTGCGTGTTGTTGATGTCAAGCCATTCGAGTCAGACTTGACAATAAGTACTTCGATAAGCAATTTGAAGATAGAAACAGGGTGGAAAGCACAGCTGCTGAGAAGTCATTGTCCACGAACCGTCTCCGTAGGGCTGCCGCCTCTAACCAGCAATAATGCTTTGATCGGACGCCTTGGTAAAGAATCTCGGTATGTGCACCTTGTAGCCAACACGATTGAAAGCAACGAATCGTCTTGCGATTTCCATGTAATAGTCAATAAGAGCGACGAATACGAGATTCTTGACGCGACACGTCAAGCGATTCCCTCTGTTCCGACAGTCCCGTGCCACTCTACAAGAGCCCAGGAAGTCTTGGTTAATATGCTGCGACATCTGGCCAAATACAAGTATTTCGAAAGCATGGAAAATCGGAAAAAATGCGAGGATTTCCAGAAATCGTTCTCTCTTTCGTGCAGTCCTTCCCCGACCAACTCAGGATGGGTGGAGGTGAGCCACGACGAAATCTGGAATATCGAGATTGTCAACACCAGCAGCTCCTCAATTTATGTAGCGGTGTTCAATTTCAGGTCTTCGTGGGAAGTGGTTTCGAATACATCTGAAAATGGCAGGGGAGACTTCGAAGAGATACCCTCGCAAGGAACGAATGGCAAGACCGACGTGACGATGAAAATGACGATTCCTTCGAACCTTAAAGAGCAAGGGACCTTGAGGTGTGACGATCATTTCAAAATTTTCGTAACAAACAAGCCTATCTCGTATCACATCGCTTTACCCAGCATTTCCCAAACCGCTTGTGGCAAAAGCGGAGTGCAACGTGGTAGCGATGATCCACAGGATCTTTTGGAAAAACTGTATAACGGGCTGAGAGGCGAGGAGGGAATCGGGTGGGCAACACAGAGCTTTCTAGTCCGTACCAATGTGAAGGACTAAATCATGTGATTTCATACTAGCATGGAAGAGCGCTTCGATCACGAGCTTCTCAGTCTTCTAATTCCAGTTCTGATTCCTCGAACATCTTCCCATTCTCTAAAGAGACACCTTGTTCATCCTTGAGTTTGTACTTCCCATCGATGACGGCCGTTACCTTGAATCTTCCCTGTCGCGATCCATCAGAAAATCGTACCCAGTCGTTCACATATATATCGCCTGTCTAGAAGCCGCCCGTGAGAAGATTGCAAGACTTGAAGTTATGGATGCTACTTACCTGATCAGGTCTGTCAATTTGTGGTGCACGACCGCCATCGTCGCAAAAGAATATTTGCGAGTCTTGTGCATCCCTGTCATGATAAGCAAACGACTAATATACGTGAAGGCTGATTTACGCTTTCGCTGAGCTCATTGCGCTAGTGCCAAGGCTGAATAGTACGTGTAAGATAAGACCTTCAAGAAACGATGACAGAGCAACTACCGAGGAAGCTCTCTCTCGTATTCTGTTGCGAATAGTTTTGTGGTGACTGAGGTCTTAGCGAACCAACAAGGTGCGAGAGGACGCAGCTTTTAAAGCTCTTCCCGTGTGGCTTGAATGTGGTGAAGACTCAGCTAAGGTTGATATCTCCAGCATATCTGTACTACTGTCAGAATGAAACTCGCCACTACGTGGATGACAGATATTGGGTCCAACCATGCATATGTAGGCACTAGGGCAAAGCATCTAGACTACCCAGGAGGTCGAATGATGCATGAGTTGAGCCTTGGGCATCGGTAACATGCCCTACGTCACAGCCTTGGGCAGCAATAGTTTGCCTCAGGGTCAGCCAGATATCGCCGAGGTGGCAAACTCATACCCTAGTCACCGATCCTCCAGATATCTGAAGCCTAATGCCGTACAACGCAGATCTAGCACATTGTTATCCTTCGAGACACGGATCGAGTTTTTCCTGCTTACCTCTCTGGTTTGTTCTGAAACACAAGAATTAATGGTGAACTTTCAAGACCTAGACACTGAGGAGGTACGGATTGGCGGAATGCCCTTATTAACCTCTACCACTTGGCGAGATTCGAGCAGAAGTGCCCTGAGACATGTTCGAGATAGTTTCTTGGCTTGGTTGATGAGATCAATGAATTGGAGCAATACCAGTAGAAAAGAGGTCGGTCGCGTGTTTGCGAGACAAAGTCCGTCCCATCAAAGGAACCTGTGAACTAGTCGCACTAAAAAACCGTAGTTGAAGACAACCCTCTCGGCTACCCCCGATTCTCTGCGCTCATTGCGTCGCATGATCATCTTTTCTTTTGTCGACGCTTCTCGGAGCTACGTGCACGCACCTTGCTGTTGAAGCAAGACATTTTGTCGGATTTAGAAAGACAATTACAACAAATTGATCAGCAAGAGACGGACATCCTTCGTTTAGGATGTCGCCGAGCAGATGACTGCATGGAAAGGAAGTCAATCCTCCTAAAAATCGATGACGCGCTAGCTGACTATGGTTTGCATCATCTTCCTATCATGAGCTTCTAAGTCTGACATCGTACCTAGACAACCTAATTATAAGAAACCGTCAAATTCTTGGTTTCGAAGCTGCAAGGCCGCAAGCTGTCCTGAGTGTGCAAAACTGGATGTCTGGAACACGGTGTATTGCAAGGGCAGAGCATGCGTACCTTACCTATTCCCATGATCTATTAAGCATAGTTCCTACGGACGACACTATAATCTCATGGCTGGAGATACTTGTAGCGAAGTCATTGATCCAGTTCCGGCGGTATTTCACGATGGTTGAGTAATACAGTTCATAAAAATTGGCTACCAGCTAACGGACCGAAGAACAGCTTTCTCAGACTTTCAAGAGATCCGAAGGTACATGTTCTACCGAAAACATCTACCACCCGAATCGTTCGAGTACTCACCACGCCGCTTGTAGTAGCAGTCTTGCTCACGCCAGTCATTATATGCAGCTACCTGCATACTCTTGAAACACGGCTTGTCACCATCACAACTGCTGCGAGTGTATTCATCGCAGTATTGTCAGGCTCAACCAATGCGAAAACTACAGAACTTGTTGTAGCTGGTGCAACGTACGTGAGGGGTATCTGAAGATGCTACAAAGCGATCAATAACATGGAGAACAGATATACCACTGTCTTGATCGTATTCATCTCAAGTAACGATATGCCCAAGTAAGAACGAGGACCATATCCGGCGCATATGAAGGCGGGATATGCCCATAAATCAGAGCATCTCTCATGACTCCAAGAGATAGCCTGGACGCCATATCCCAGTACAATGAATGCGAAAGTATGCGGCCAACGTCGAAATCGCGCTTCATACTCCGATTGACGAGGGATGAACGAACGGGAAACATTGACTTTTGTTTTACCATCGCAATGACCGCCATGTGGGGTTCTCCAGTATGTACCCCAGGCTAGTGAGGCGGCTTCGGAAGCTAGCGTATTTGATTTGTGGGTCGTTGCAAGCAATTCTGCCTCGAGACGAACGTGACTCGCATCGATCCTCCCAATACTCTACGTTGCGATCCTAATCCTCTTCCAATCATGGGATAATACCTTCGAAACCGCAACATGGAGTACCGTTATGTATATCTGCTTGGTTGCCCACATTTTCATCGCGCACATCTTTCTCGTGCAAACAATCTTGCCCTCCGCTCCTTCCCCGCATTGACTTGCTCTTCAACCCAAGATCGCGAGCTTCAGAGTTGGAATCTCAATCACCACAGACCTGATTCAAGATATTGAAGAGCAGACCACCAAGAAATGTCGACCAACACCCTCATCACTGGCGGCGCAGGCTTCCTGGGCCCCATGCTTGCCGCCAAGTTGGCACAAGATTCTTCTAACAACATCGTCCTGACCGATCTTCAAACACCCCAGAGGCCAGTCGGGATTTCATCTTCGGCATCCAACCTGGAGCTCACAGCTGCGGATCTCACCTCACAAGCAGACGTCACCAAACTGCTTTCCATGCGCCCACAATGGTCGGCCATCTTCCTATTTCACGGGATAATGTCTGTCGGCTGCGAAGAGAACCCTGCGCTTTCTACCAATGTCAACCTAGGCGCCACGCTCTCTGTTCTCACGTCTATCTCACAACTCCAACAAGCCTCCAAACCCCGCATTGTCTACGCTTCCACCCAGGCTGTTTACGGACCACCTTATACGGCATCGGGTCCCATTACAGACGATACTCCCGCAACACCAATAGGAGTCTATGGCACCCACAAAGCCATTATAGAGTGTCACATCAATGACCTTAACCGCCGTGGGCTAATCGATGCCTTCGCCGTGCGTCTACCAACCGTGGTTGTGCGCCCGGGTGCGCCTTCGCGATCAGCTGCAGCATTTTTGAGCGGTATGATTCGAGAGCCGATGGCCGGGCTTGAATGTATTGTACCCATCAGCGACCGTTCGGCGCGCCAGATGATATGTTCGCCTCGCGTTATGATTGAGAACTTTGTGCGCGTAATGAAGGCTCCCGCGGATGCTATGCCGGCGCATATGCGCGCAGTGTACATGCCGGGAATAAGTGTCACGCTTGGAGAGATGTACGCAGCGTTCGAGGCAGTATGCGGGAAGGATAAACTTGGGCTGTTGAGGGAGCAAATGGATGAAGAAGCAAAGAGGTTGCTGGACAGTTGGCCGCAGACGGCGAACTTCGGAAATGCAACGAGGATGGGACTGTTGTTTGACGAAAGCTGCGAGCAAATCTATAGAGAGTATGCCGATAGCTTAAAGGCAAATTAGGCTTTAAACTGAACAGACCTTGCGACCTCCACGGTACAGGCTGAAGAATCAATCATTCTGCGAAGCACGATGTTATTATGTGAATAGTGATTGGTTCTGTTCGAAACTTGTGAATCTTCAGACAAACATTACAGCTTGATTGACTGCTAGGAACTGTGAAGATAACCTATCTGCAATCCAACAGCTCTAATTAGGGGGTTTTTGTTAGGATCTAGTAATAACGTAATATCTCAATACCTAGCTAGACGTGCGTTGCCGCCGAGAAACGCGGTGTATGCGCTAGTAGCAGGGTTTTAGGTCATCAGGACGGCGGGAAAGAATACAGTACAGAGACAGTTAGTAGGGTTGATGCTTGTCCCTAGAGGCAAAGAAGGGAATTAGAAAAGGGTTAAGGTGTAGAAGCTTAGAGTTAGTAGGTCGAATGTGCATATAGGGAGGGAGGGTATTCCAGGTGTAGCAGAGAGGTGGCGAGGGGTTAGTGTTTTGTCGGAGAAGTGGGAGTGTGTGATAGTTACTATGATGTAGTAGTGTCGTCTCGTTGCGGTAACGGTCAGTCAGCATTATGTGGTCATCGCTCGAGGAATAGCGCTTAGGTTGGGTGATGGTGAGTTGCCTTTTGCGCACCACTCCCGAAGTCGACCCGACCCGGCTGACATGCAGAGTAGGGAATACCATTCGAGCCAGATATGGTGATTTGCCCTTTTCGTACACTCCTGAGGTTGAACCGGCTGGCATCAGCGTCTCGTAACAGCACCGTCAAAGTATGGGATACGAGTAATGTCACGTGTCTGCATTAGGCTGTCCCAGGATGACTTCGAGGCCTTTTAAATGCAAATGACTAGTCCCGTAATGGAGAAATGCTGACTTCCTCGATAAGAAAAGATAGCTGGTCCTGAGATGACT
This sequence comes from Alternaria brassicae, assembly GCA_004936725.1. Classification (NCBI taxonomy): domain Eukaryota; kingdom Fungi; phylum Ascomycota; class Dothideomycetes; order Pleosporales; family Pleosporaceae; genus Alternaria; species Alternaria brassicae. The sequence continues at coordinate 1,845,626 of CM016512.1, forward strand.
TCGACGCGCTCGTGTAGTGTTGTGCAACTAGTCCCATAATGGAAAAATGTCTACTTCCTCAATGGAAAGTAGATAGTGGTCGTGCTCAATTCAGAAGAGCACCAAACGTAGAAACAGTTAACTGTCTGGCTCTGATGGCAGCAGTATATAAACACCCAAGAGCTCTCCATCTTCTCCAACGACCACAACCACATCCCTACACCTTTCACACTACCTCACGCTTCTCATCTCCAAAGATGCACTTCAAACTCCTCCTCGCGACCAACCTCGGTCTATCCCTCAACCAAGTCTCAGCCGGCGGAGGCGTCGGCACCTACACCTGTGGAGACTGCAGATGCAGCACAGTCGACGGGCACACGTGGTCCGGGACCTCAGCTTGTTACACCGTGAACGGCGCTCAAATCCGCGCCTTCGGTCTTTCCGGCTCAAGTGTTGGACCCAAGACTACCTGCGCATTGTTCAATGATGAGCACTGTGATGGAGAGGTATGAGAACCTGGCCATTTTTTCTGATGTAAATTGTCACTGATTAGATTGATTTGTTAGATTCAATCGATGGGTCAGGGGTCAGGATCTTTCGCTTGCACACCTGTGAGGGAGGATTTTAGGAGTTTCAGATGCTACAATAATGCCTAAGCTTTGAGGAGCAGCTGGCTAGTGTAGGTTCGTGGAGATAGCTGCTCACCTGGACCTTTCGACACCTCTCTCTTTTCCTGGTCGCTTTTCTTTATGATTGTCGTGCTGGATCGGTATTTACTATCATTAGTTCCTATGCCTAGTCGTTGTTGCGTTACTTATCACTGCTCTTGTAACAGGAGGACATACATTCGCTCATCACGATATACGTATCAACCAACCAGCTTCTTCCTCCGTCTGTTCTTTCCATGTTGACAATCAAAAGTGCGGGAACCCCGGATTCGGAGTCAACACTACCTACGCACACTTCATCGGAACTCTGCATTTTACTGACGTTAAAGAAAAGTAAAAGCGACCTTAGTGGTTGCCAGTCAAGGCGAATTGGGATGCTAATCTGGCTACTCAGATGACATTTATTTGAAAGAACAGCAGTAAAAACCAAGCATCAATTAGTATGGTATGATACTCCTCTACGACCCCTTAATTAGAATAACACAACTGTTATCATATCAAACATAAGCCCCCGATGCCGACAGGGTAAACGCTTGATCAAATTGAACATTGGATTCCAGTTCACAACGCCGCAGTAGTGCTGAATGGCCAAAAACTAAACAATTGTGGCTCCCGATTCGCGTGCAAAGGGCCTGGCATGAAGCCGCAGTTGCATAGCAACGGGACTGCTTCCCGCACCCTCAATCCCCGCATTTTCGGACTATTTCCTGTCACCTTTCTCTGCGTCTTACAGCAGTTTACCTTAATTATGCAACATGTTCCAGGCTTCAGCAAGCGGTCGTAAGTGCCCGATACTTAAAGGTATGGGGGTGCTAAGGTAGCAATCTAACTAATACGGACGATGAGGGGATACGCGCACGAAGAGCTCATCCCTCATACACTGGCATTGAGACATAGGATCACAGATGCGCAACGATTGGATTATAGATACAATTTGCCTAAATCATTTTACTTAAGATAAATACTCTCCGAGGACTTCAGCAACCAGCACAGTCTTCGTGATTCTTATGAGCTTGCGCCCAGATCTGCTCAACGGGTAAGTTACGCTTTAGAACGGCCGGGAAAAGCTTACCTCTTCGTCTCTGTAACAATTGTACACAAGTGTGCCTCCTTCTCGTTCGATCGTTATGTAAACCCGGGTTACGCAAGGCAGTATATGACACTCACAGACAAACATTGCAGCTTAATCGACTGCTAGAAACGGTGAACAAAATCATGGTCGGCGGCACGCTTTGGTCGCACGCCGCAGAACGCGTCCGGTCTAGCCTCTAATCTTTCAAACTACGATGGCTTCAACATGGATTCAAGAAATTCGTGCAGTGACGTGGTGGCAACCAACCAGTCATACAGTGCCCGTGCGCAAGATGAGCTAGTCCATAGGATAAGCCACCCCACTAATATAGAACGACTAGAAACATAAGGCTACAGAGCTACTTACAAAAGCTATTATTATAATATTTCTTAGTGTATTACTATATAGAGGCTTGCGCATCTTTTCTGCTACTAATATTTAAGTAGTAGCTTGCTGCTGGAGCTGCTCTTAGTAGTTATAAGTAGACAAGACGCAGGTTAAGGTTTATTAATAACACGCCTTTGTAGAGCTATAATATAATAACGCTTTATTATATTACTTATATCTCTATATAAGGCTGTTTACTTAAGTTCTTTTAGTATATTATAAGATTTTTGTAACAGATACTTTAGAAGTACCTTAGGCTAAAAGGGATATAAGACACTTACTGCTTCTAGTATAGGGACGTGCGCTTAACCTACTTATAAGATATACTTTACTTTACTATAAAAGGTAAGAATAATTCTTTTAACAACTTATACTTTATAGCGTTAATATCTAAGCTATCTCTTACTATCTTAAGTAATATAAAGTAAGTACTATTGCCTATACTTACGCCTTTATATAATTATTCTTTTTATATAGCTAATAGTCTAAAGATAGCTTCTTCTACCTAATTAGAATAATAAGCCTACTCTTAAAGTTAAGATTTTAATTAAGCTTTTCTACTATAAACTCTAAGCGCTAAGCTACTATATTATAAGTAAAGCGCAACTATATTAATTAAGAAGTACATTTAAGTAGTATAGATATAATAAGATAAACTTCTTAATCTATAATAATAAACCTAGTTGTATTAACTAGAGGAGAAGATTCTCTAGCTAAAAGAATTAGAATAAAGTAGAAATATAGGCGTGTTAAATAATCTCTTAAGTTTCTACTCTTAAAACTAATATATAATTAATACTACTACAACGCCTAACGCGACGTATACTAGGCGCATACTGAAATCTAAAGACTTAGTAGAGTACTGTGGTAGAGTAACTAGGGACAGCGGGCTGAAAGGCTATTGTAAGAGGCTACGCCGTATTAAGCATACTGCTCTAGTCATATAACGTACAGCTTAGCGCTGACTAAAGCAGTAAGGCACAAGGCCTATAAGAGGCGAGTTGTACGCGTAAGAAGAACCTTTCTTCTCTTATCTTTCTTCTTCTATATATAGAATAAATGCATACTTGTTAGCAGGCCTCTTTCTGCTCTTAATATAAGAAGAAAGATTATATATTCTTTACTCTTCCTTCTTGTACGTAACGAGTTAGAATTAAGAATAACACTTTTTTATATAACTACTATATAATTAGGCAATAGCTACAAAGTAATAGACTTAGCTAAGACTTACAAAGCAAGAGAAGCAGAGGCTTCCTCTTAACTATAAAGCAACTTATATAAATACTTATAATAAGAGCTTATTAATATAATTAGCCTTCTAAGAGAGAGCCTTAACTAAATAGTAGTAAAATAATAATTATATAAAGCGCTGTAATAGTAGGTGTAAACTCTAACCTAAGCAGTATCTTATTAGAGCCTAAGCGTGCTAACTCTAAGTAGAGCACTATCTTATGCTACGTTAGCACCTACACTGCCTTTACCTTACTAAGACACTGTACGTTAATATAAAAAACTAAGACTACCTAATATAGAGATATTTAAGAAAAGCTTATATAAAGACTATACCTAATAAAAGATACGCGTATAAGCAAAACTCTTTATAGACTAATAAGCCTACCCTTCTAAAGAAGTCTAGATATACTATATTATTACTTATATAAAGGGTTAGGCTTTTACTACTATAAGAATATACGTTATAAGTATAATAAAAGGCTCTTTCTAACTATTCTTAGCGCAGCTTTAAGAATATTTTAATAGATTTTTTATAGACTCTACAATCTATAAGAAAGTAATATAGTAAATCTATATAACTAAACAGAAGAAGGGTAAGTTTATTTCTTATATATAAGTGTTTAACCTAAAGTTTCTAGAAGCAGGCTTAGAAAATGCAAGTAATATATAGAAAATTAACTATCTTAAGAACTCTCTTAATAAGAGACTATTATATTACTAAGTAGGCTTTTAGCCTACAAAAGACAAGTTATATAAGAAATTTGTATACAGGATGCGTGTTACCTAGAAGAATCTTAAGGCTATAGACTAGCTTAGCTTCTATACGCTGCTAGCAACCTTCTTACACACTGCGCTTAGCAATAAGAATACAATAGATTAGACTTCTACTATAGCGGCATTCTAGCCTTATACAAAGAGAGAATTCTAGGGAATACAGGCTTAGATTTAAGAAAGAAGAGAATAAAAAGACTATTTAAGATATAGGCACTAAAGCTATAAGGTTGCTTAGTGCTAAGTTAAGATTAGAAAATAACCTACTTATATAAAAAGGAAGAGAGCTGTAGTTACTGTAGCAGCTCCTACAAAGATAGATACTAATTCTAAGAAGTTAGAAAAAGAAGAGCCTTAGCTTAAAGACGCTAGCTAGGGCCTAGAACAGCAAAGCCTCTTTAGGCTGTATAATTCTCTTAGAAAATCCTGTCTTAGCTAGCAGCAACCTCTCTATATTAATAGATATTATAATAAATATCTTTAAACACGCTGCTACTATAGTTAATAATAGTTATTGCACGTATAGAATTGTAACTAAGAAGCTTATACAATTAAAAGGCTTACCGCGCATAGAGATACCCTAAATCTAGATTAATAGGGTGAATAAGCAGAGAAGTTTTATTAACGCTATTACAGAGTTTAACTTAGACGTTAGAGAATTAAAATAACGCGCTGCTATATACATTATTTCTACAACATATAATTATAATATAATTCTTAGAAAATTATAGCTAGAGCGAGTTAGTGGAATTATTAATTCCCGCTAATACACGTTAAGGCTGCCTTAATACAGTATTACTATACGCAGTATAGAGTTATAGAAGAGAAAGACAGACTTCTCTCTAATCTCTGCTACAGCCTTTTAACTACATATACAACAAAACTAATAAGAAAAGAATAAGGTGTAGATATTTGTAGTAAGCTTTTGCATTATTAAGAAAGCCCTTTAGATTAAGTCCCCTTTAATATTAGATTAAATCCGCTAATAACTTCTAGAATATCTATACTTGTATATACACCTCTTCTAACTAAAGGAAGAAGAGGACCTTCTACCCTTACAAGAACCTAAGGTAGACTACTAACTAGAGCTAGAATAAGAGAATAGCAAAGACTTAAAGATTCTATATAGGCCTCTCTACAGTATATTAAGAGATAAACTATTAGTACTATAAAAGAAACTATATAAGCTTCTAGATAAAGGGTTTATATAAGCAAGCAATTCTTCTGCAGCGTTACTAGTTCTATTTATATAGAAGCTAAGCAGCAGGTTTTAGTTCTGCGTTAACTACAGGGCGTTAAACGCTATTATAAAGAAGAATTAATATCTATTACTTCTTATTAAAGAAACCCTACACTAGATTAGACAGGCTAAGTAGTATACTAAGCTTAATGTAACAGCTGCCTTTTATAAGATAAGAATTATAGAGAGGCAGGAGTAGATAATAGCCTTCTAAATAAGATTTAGCTTATATAAATAGCTAGTAACTCCCTTTAGCCTTATAAACGCTCTAAGCACGTTCTAGCGCTACGTAAACTAGGTTTTAAGAGACTTTCTAGATAAATTCGCCTTAGCATACCTTAATAACATTATTATCTTTACAGATAGTCTACTATCTTAGCACTATAGCTACGTACAAGCTGTGTTAGACTAACTTAAGGTAGCTAAACTATAATTAGAATTAAAGAAGTGCGAATTTAACGTGCAGCGTATAAAGTACTTAGAATTTATTATAGAAGCAGAAAAGGGCGTATCTATAGACTTAAAGAAGGTACAGGCTATTTAAGAATAAAATACGCCTACTATAGTTAAAGGCGTATAAAGTTTCTTAGAATTTGTAAACTTCTATAGAAAGTTTATTCTCTACTTTACATAACTGTCTAAACTACTAGTTTAACTTATACACAAGGACGCTAAGTTTATATAAAGAATAGAGTAAGAGAGAAGCTTTTATATAATTAAGAAAGCCTTCCTCTCTAACAAAGTTCTTGTACTCTTTAACCTAGAGCTACTAATAGTTCTAGAATGCGACTCTTCTAAACACGTACTAGAAGGTACTCTTTTCTAAAGAGGCCTAGACAGCGTACTTTGTATAGTTGCCTGCCTATTACGTAAGTTTCTTGCTTACAAATGCAACTACCTAATTTATAATAAGGAACTCTTGTAACGTGAGCCACAAGCGAGCTGATCACACAAGCGAGCTGATCACTTTGCCAAGACAACACTACCTCCTGCTATCCATCACAATGTCACAACTACCTGATCTTGAATCACTTTCCCGCGCAGATAGGCTAATCCTTGCCATCCAAGCTATGAAATCTGATACATCACTAAGTCAGCGACGCGCTGCTGCTATCTACAACGTTCCTCAAAGCACGCTTAGTACCCGACGCGCCAAAACACCTGCCCGACGCGATATCCACCCCAATTCATCAAAGCTAGTAAAGCACGAGGAAGAGACGATAATCCAGTATATAAGGAAGCTTGACGCGCGAGGTTTTGCTCCCACGCTTAGCTACGTACGAGAAATGGCTGATCAGCTACTTGCTGCACGTGGTGGTACCCAGGTTGGCCAGAACTGGGCTACCAACTTCATACGCCGCAAGCCTAGTATCAAATCTCAAGTAACTAGGCAGCGTGATCTCCAGAGAGTTCTATGCAGCGATCCAGCTATTATCAGCCCCTGGTTTGATCTTGTACGTAGCGTCAAAGCTACGTACGGTATCTTGGACGAAGATACCTATAACTTTGACGAGACTGGCTTCTAGATGGGTGTTGGAGGGTCAGTAAAGGTGGTCACAGCGTCTGAAAGGCGCCTCAAGCCATTGGGAGTTCAGCCTGGCGATCGTGAGTGGGTAACGTTGATTGCCGCGATTAGCGCTGGAGGCTGGGTTGCTCCACCCTTTCTGATCTTCAAAGCAAAGCACCACGACCAAGCCTGGTACTATAACCCTAAGGATTAGAGAATAGGTGTTAGTAATAACGGTTAGACGACAAATGAGCTTGGTATCACCTGGCTACAGCACTTCATCCGGCATACAGAGGCTCGAACAGTGGGTAGTCACCGGCTGCTTATTCTTGATGGCTATGAGAGCCATAAGTCACTTGCCTTCCAAGATCTATGCGAGGAGAACAAGATTATTACCCTCTGTATGCCTCCGCACGCTTCCTATATCCTACAGCCCCTTAATGTGGGGTGTTTTGCTCCCTTAAAGCGGGCGTACAAGAAGGAGATCAATGTCTTAGCAAATAGCCACATCAACCACATCGACAAGAAAGCCTTCTTAACCACCTTTACTCAGGTATTTGGTAGCGCGTTCTCAAAGGAGAATATCATATCTAGCTTTCGAGCAACTGGCTTAGTACCATATAACCCAGGGGCGGTGTTATCAAAGCTTGAAGTCAAGCCTCGTACGCCATCACCACCGCTACCAGGGCTTACCACCTGGCAGCCTAAAACACCAAGCAACGCTATTGAAATAGAGGCTTAATCAGCGCTTATATTTGACCGGATTCAGAGGCACCATAGCTTATCACCAGCATTAATTATTGAGATGATGAGGCAGTTTAAAAAAGGGGCGGATATTATAGTACACTCTCAGGTGCTTTTAGCAGCTAGGGTAGCTGACCTTGAGGCAGCAAATAGAGCTGCTTCTGAGCGTAGGAAGCGTAAAAAGAAGCGAATTCAGGAAGGAGGGACCCTATCGCAGGTAGAGGCTGAGGCAATAGTTGAGCAAAGGGACGTTGATGGTCAATTCGAGAAGGAGGCGCGTGATGGGAGGCTGCGCGCAGGTGGTAGTAGAGGTGGTATCCGACGCTGTAAGACATGCGGTGAAACTGGGCATAACAAGCGCACATGCCAAAAAGATACAGTAGAAGTAGACAATTAATTTAAGCTACTATACGTTGTAATAGCTTATCGTGGTGTTAAGTTGTTCGCGTTTGAACGTAGGGTGCCGCATTTAGTGATCAGCTCGCTTGTGTGATCAGCTCGCTTGTGGCTCACGTTAAAGCTATAAGCTTTCATAAGGCTAATAGTGTTATTATAGCTTATCTAATACTAGATAAGCAATAGAGAATAGCATTATATATGACGTCACTATTACGTCACTATTACGTAATCATGACGTCACTATTACGTAACTATTACATAACTATTACGTAACAGACTACACAATACATCAGAATGTACTCTAGAGCTTTCTAGCTATTACTAATCATTAGTAATATAGAAAGTACTAGAATCTCCATCTCCTGTATATAAGAAGGCTGTATCTCCTTTGTTAGTTCTGTGTCTAATCCTTCAATCTTTAATACAACGCTATTGTTTCTATCTCTTACTCTACTTCCGTTGTAACTATTATATTATATATTATATAATATAATAGTCTCCTCCTTACTAAAAGAGGAAAGAGATCTACAAGCTCTATTAGATCTCCACTCCCTCTTTTCTGCACTAGGCTACAGCAGTAGCTAAGAACAACCTCTATTAGGAAGTGCTCTAGTCTGTACAAGAGGGACAACACTTATTGTCTATAACTAGGAAGATCGCTATATTCCTAGAAGACTGCGTAATTAACTTAGACGACCGCCTTATATAGAGAATACATATTGTAGTGGAGTATTCTGTAAGTTCTCCATTGGAACGGGTGCTCGATGCAGAGTTAGGTTGAATAGAATTGAATTGTGATGGGCTAAAGCCCAGTCAGCTTGTTCCTCAATAGGATCTCGGTTACGTGCGCAGGGCGCACTGTTTACAGAACCTAAGTAAAGCTTAAGTACCTAGATTCTGCACTAGCACGGCAAGTAAACAATATTCTAAGCCGCCGCCCCCTAAATAACTTTTAGACTGTAGCTATCTTTAGTTTCTTTCTCTATTAAATATAACTTTAGTATACCTGTGCGATAGCTCTCTAAGCGTAGCCTCTTATATTTTGTATTTAATCCTAATTAATAGAGCCTTATAACAAGACTCTATTAACGCAACGCGCGTTAAGCTTCTTAACTGCCTCTTCTATTACGTGCAAGTAGGTTAACCTACCGCATAAGATTAGTATTGCTTTACTACCTAAAAGGCCTTTAGATAATAACTAGGTATAAGCTATTACAAGATTACTAGCCTAGAACTATAACTTTATAAGATGCTTAGTTAATTATGCTACTAGCCTTGCGTTACGCTAGCGTACAACGTGTATTCTTATGCGCTAAGAATACTATAGAAAAATCCTTATATATTACTATAACAGTACTAAGTAATAAGTCCTGCTAGTTATAAAAGACACTACAAGGTAGTAAGTAATAGCAGTAAGAAAAACCCTATAATCTCTTTAAAGGCTAAAGGGGCAGGTCTAGCCTACTATAGTATATAAGAGCTGTCTAAAGGCTAGTTAGCGCTACTAAGGAGACAGCTGTACTTGCGTCCGCTGCGCAAGTCTTATTAGTTCTCTATTAAATAAGGTATAGGCCGCGATACTAGCTAACGTAACTGCTAGTAGAAGATTGTAAGCGTAAAAGAATATTAGCTTTCTAAAGAACGCAACCGCCTAACAACTACTAAAGGTTATTTAGAAGAACTTGCTACTAAAAGTAAGCTACAGAAGCCTTATATAGTAATAGGCAACAGAAGCCCTACTAGCCCTCGCTATAGAGAAGTAGGCCACTACTTAGTAGCTTACGAGAAGCTAGCTGCTAGTGCAAGAATAATTAATAAGCAAATACTAATTAGAAGCCTTATAAGAGAAGCAGGTACACATATATAAGAGACTTAAAAATAAAGAATAACTTACTTAACCTAAACATTAATAAGCTATTAGCTTACGCGTTAGCTAAATACCTCGCTAGAGTGCCTAATAACAAGATACAGCAAAGTATTATCTAAATGCTTAAGAATAACAGGTAGAAAGAAGCTGTAATAGCGCTAATAATTAATAAGATTGCAAGATAAATAAAAGGCGTAGTAAAGATACAAGAATTACCTAAGAGTCTACTAAAAGCTGCGCAGGATATAATAGCAGTAATAATAGTAGCCTTAACTTAGCTTACGTAAATAATAGCTCTAATAACCTTCTAGTTAGAAGCGCTAGAGTAGCAAGAGAAACTATTACCTATTATACCTTAGACGCCTAAAGGTTCTTTAGCAGCAGCTGTCGCTCCCCTGCTCGTAGAAACAAATAAGAGGATAAAATACCCTTATCTAGAGCTGTTTAATAGGGAGAGAACTAAGTACGCTGCCTTCTAATACAAGATAAAGGCGAAGCTATATAATAACTATAATAGCGCGCTAGATAGAATAAAGATTGCCTACGTTATTAGCTGCTATTCTAAATAAGCGTTAGACGTAATTCTTCTATAGGCTAAGCAATACTAGAAGCATTGTTTAATTAAAGACTTTTAGTACTTCTTTAACTAGCAGTATAATAACCCCTACCTAAAGGCAAAGGCCCTTAACTAGCTGTTAAACCTGCGATAGAGGAAGCGCATTATCTAAGACTACTATATAGAGTTTAACTAACTTAAACTTTAATTAAGTATATATATTAATAACACGCAAAAGAAAAGTATATTTACTAAAGGCCTTAACGCTAAGCTACAGAGGGCCTTTATACTTATTAATAAGAGCCTCTTATTTAAGAAGTTCGCTTGTAAAGCTACTTGCGTGTTAGACAGTCTATACTAGGTAGGCCTAGCAACACGTGGTTAGAAAGAATACAGCCTACAGCATAGCTAACTAAGTCGCACTTATACGCCTTTGCTACTAAAGAGTATAGACTAGAAACCTATAAAGGTTAATAGGGCAGAAGCAAAGAACTAGAGGCTAAATAATAATTAGATTAAGTGCTACTTCTGCGGCAAGAAGAGGCATATATCTAGATACTGTAGTAAGAAAGGTAAGCTTAAAAGCACTAAGATAAGCTAAGCAGCGCGGCGTAAGTTATTATTTAGCTGTAAGTATTATTTAGAGGCGTCTAATAATAACAACTTAGATAAGTTAGAAAAAGAGTAGCTTTAAGCTAAAGTCTTAACTTAAAGCCTCTAAAAATAGATTAGTAAATAAGTAGAGAATAGAACTAGTTTTAATACTAGTATATAAGTACTCTGCCTCTTATAGCGCATCTAATTATAAACTCTGTATATAACGCTACCGCGTTAATAGACAGCAGGTGTTTATACTACGCACTAGTTAGTAAGAAGTTTATACGCTAAAGCTACTTTAAGCACTTTATAATTACCTTTTAGATAATTAAAGAAATTAATAGGAAGTTATTAAGAATTAAAGAAGTCTCTTAATTTAAGTTTAATATATACAGCTACTAAGAGGTCGCCTATGCATACATAATTAATAACATAGATAAGAACGTTATTCTAGAAAAGAGGTAGATAGACTACTAGAATGTTATAATTACTCTAGCAAAGAGGAGCCTATATATCTACTTAAAAGGCATTTAGGTAAAGTGCGATAAGAGCGCTGTAAGCTAGAACGCTGTCTACTAAGTAAGCGCGGCCACGTTTATAGGTCTTCTAAAGAGATCTAAGGATTTAAAGAAGGGAGTGCGCGTATTTACTACCTCTATCGCAGATATTAATAAGGCGTTAGCGCTAAAGAAGGTAGTAGACGTAAGATTATTGCTTCTAAAGCATTACTAGAGCTACTATAAGCTCTTTAACCTAAAGAAAGTAGCGAAGATTCCTCTATATAAAGAACTTAGAGTAGACTATTAGATTAAGTTTAAGACAAAAGACAGTTAGCAACTATAGCTACTGTAGAGCCCGCTATACAGTATATTAAGAGGCGAGTTGCTAGTACTCTAGAAGGAGCTTACCTTTCTACTTAAGAAGAGGTTTATTTAAGTAAGTAGCTTACTAGCGTTAGCACTAGTGCTGTTTACTAAGAAGCCTAGAGAAGAACTCTAATTATATATTAACTACTAAGCACTTAATATAATTACAAAGAAGAACAGATACCTATTACCTCTTATTAGGGAGACGCTTAATAACCTAAGCAAGGCAAAGTAGTTTATAAAGCTAGACGTAATTACAGCCTTCTATAAGATCTATATCGCTAAAGGTAATAAGTAGAAGATAGCTTTCTAAACGTGTTTTAGACTATTTAAGTAGCTAGTTACTCCCTTTAGTATAGCTAATTCCCTAAGCATCTTTTAGCGGTATATTAACTAGACCTTAAGAGAGTACCTTAACAAATTCTGCTTAGCATATCTTAATAATATACTAATCTATACAGATAGTAGTCTGCACTAACACTAAGAGCAGGTCTAAAAGGTTCTTAGTAAGCTCTAAGAGGCAGGCCTTTACGTAGATATTAAGAAATGCGAGTTTAAGGTAAAGTCTACTAAGTACCTTAGCTTTATTATTAACGCTAGAAAAGGTATTTATATAGATCTAGACAAGGTTAAGGCTATTAAGGACTAGAAGGCTTCTAGGTTAGTAAAAGGTATTTAATTATTTCTTAGCTTCACAAACTTCTACTAAAGGTTTATTAAAGACTTTACTAAAATAGCTACCCCTCTTACTTAACTAACTAGAGATATAAGCTTTACTTAAAGAACTAAAGAATAATTAGCGTTTAATAAGCTAAAGAAGATCTTCCTTATAGAGCTAAACTTTACTACTTTTAACCCTAAACGCGATACAGTACTAGAGTACAACTTATTAAGCTATATAGTTAGAGAAGTATTATCGCAATATAATAATAAAGAAGTACTACGTTCTTACGCATACTTTTCTAAGAAGAATAACGCCTACAAGTGCAACTATAAGATCTATAATAAGAAGCTGCTTGCTATTATCTATTATCTTAAGAAATAGAACGCTAAACTGCGTTTAGTAAAGAGCTTTAAAGTAATTACTAACTATAAGAACTTTAAGTACTTTATAAAGCTAAAGCTTCTAAGTAAACGCTAAGTGCGCTAGGCTGCGCTGCTAAGTTAGTATAATATAGAGTTGCTATACTAGCTAGGTAAACAGAATATAAGGGCTAATGCCCTCTTAAGAAGAGAGCAAGACCTACCTACAGGTGCTAAGAATAAGCGTCCTTAAAAGCAGATAATATAGGTCTTAAAGCCTATATCTTAATGCTATAAGGAAGCTAGCGAGAGTAAAAAAGATTTAGCAGACAGCTAGGTAATATTAGCTAGAATACGTGTAGAGCGCACTAGAATACGCCCTAGATCTACTAAGAGACTATTAGACACCGTTAGTAAGAACGGCGCAGCGCAGCTAGACACTGCCTGCGAGGACAGCGTAGAGCAGTTAGAGTATAAAGAAGAAGCACTTACAGAACAGGCTAAGTTAATAGACTTAGCTGCAGCAGACAGAAGCCTTGCGCAGCAAAATAAGCTAGAGAAGTTATAGCTAGAGGCTCTAAAAGATAATTAGTAGTACAGAGACGCTAAGTAAGCTATAGTTAACTAAAAATAAAGGTTCCCTCTAAGTATAGGCGTAAAGTGTTTAATCTTAGAGTATTTAGTAGATAACTAGAGAGCGCTATTATACTAAGGTAGAAGATAGATACTAAACAGCAAGAACCTACGCACCTAAATTATTAGCAGGGTCTATAATTCTCTTTTAGCTAGCTACTTAGGTAGAGAGATTACTTATTAGATACTTACCTGCAACTTCTTCTAGCTAGGCATAATAGACAGTATTAGGCGTTACGTACAGAACTGCGATATATGCGGGAGAATAAAGCCTTAGAGAGAAGAAGTCTAAAAACTACTTAAGCCGCTACTTATCTCTAATCGCCTCTAGAAGGAAATCTTAATAGACTTTATTAAAAGACTACTTACTAGTAAAGGTATAAAGAACCTTATAGTAGTAACTAACTGTCTAGAGAAAGAATCTATCTTTATACTACTACCTAATATAAGAATAGAGACAGTAGTCTAAGCGTTTCTTAGACACGTAGTCGCTTACTACTAGCTACCTAACGCGATTACATCTAACTAAGGCAGCTAGTTTATAAGCCTATTATAGGAGCGCCTTTATGAGATCTTAAAGATTAAGCAGCGACTATTAATAGCTTTCTACCTGCAGACAGATAGATTAATAGAGCAGATAAATAGTGTATAGAAAGCGTATATCTAAGCGTTTATTAGCTAAGCATAGAATAACTAGGCACCTCTTTACTCTATAGCTTAAATCGCAATTAATAGAAGAGACGCAACGTTAATAGAAGTATTCTTATTCTTTTTATAATATAGTTACTACGTAAACCTGCTGTAGCTAGAGGTACTCTATAGCGTTAATCGCAAGAAGTACAGTGCTAAAGAGCGTTTAGAACGCGAGAAGGCTAAGGCTATTACAGCTAAGTTCTAGAAAGTGTTTAACCTAGTTTAAGCTAGCATAGCTAAAGCCTAGGTTAAATAAGAGAAGCAGGCGAACAAGCACTATAAGGAGGCTAGAAACTATAGGGTTAGCAATAAGGTCTAGCTTAGGCTTAATAAGCAGTACAGTATAGGCTGCGAGTCTTATAAGCTTAACTAGAAAAGCGCTAAGTATATAGTTATTAAAGTAACTAATAGCTACTTAGTTAAGCTAGATACCTTACTAGGTTACTACCCTATCTTCTATATTAATTAACTTCGCCTTACTAATACAGACCCCCTACTAGACTAAGCACAAGATAACTACTAGCTACTACCGCTACAAGTTAACAGCGAGAAGAAGTAGGTTGTAGAGGATATAGTCGCTAAGCAGCTTAAACGCTAAAGGCGAGGATAGAAGCTATACTATAACGTTAAGTAGAAAGGATACTACTAAACGTCTCTAGAACTAGCAGAGTTATTAGAGAAGATAGAGGCGCTAGAACAGTAGTTAGCCTATACAAAGGGCTTTTAAGACAGCGATAGACGCTTGCTAGAGCGTTTTTAGCGGATTCTACTCTTAAGCAGAGAGAAGAAGAGAGGTATTATAATAGGCTAAAGCCTAGTTAGCTTATTCCTTAATAGAATCTTAGTTACGTGCGCAGGGCGCACTGTTTACAGAACCTAGGTAAAGCTTAAGCACCTAGATTCTGTACTAGCGCGGCGGGTAAATAATATTCTAAGCTGCCGCCTCTTAAATAACCTTTAGACTGTAGCTATTCTTAGTTCCTTTCTCTATTAAATACAACTTCAGTATACCTGTGCGATAGCTCCCTGAGCGTAGCCCCTTACATGAATTGTTTGTTCTTGTCTTTTTTTTTGTGTGTGTGTGTGTGGTTCGTTGTCCGATGTCCCTTCAGACGGCTGCTGAGCTCTTTTTCTACCTTTCCGGTGTTTGCCCGTTGTCCGGCCCGCTATGCCCTAGTTGCTCCACCACAATATCTAAGTACCTAAATTAGAACTACTTTGTACGGGCATAATCTAGATAGCTTACCTATTCTTACAAACAGGCTACCTAGGTTAAGAAGAGATATATAGAATTATAGCAAGAGAATAGTACTAGCCTAAGATAAGCAATAATATTAGACGCTTTATATAGAACTGCAAGCTTTATAGAAAAAGCACTCTATAAAGAGATAGAAAGCATAGTTGCCTCTACTCTCTACTAGTTCTAAGTTATATATAGTAGCACTTAATAGTAGACTTTATTACAGGCCTCCCTCTTTTAGAAGAAAAGTTAAACCTAATAGTAGTAAAAGACTGCCTTAGCAAAGCTATAATCTTAATACTAATATAGAAGATAGAGAGCTAAGATATAGCCTAGGCCTTTATATAAGAAGTATACTGCTACTACAGCCTTTCTCTCTATTACATCTAATAAAGGCCCTTAATTTGTAAGCGCTATATAGAGAGATGTCTATAAGTTATTAGGTATAAGAAGGAACTTGTCTACAGCCTACTACCTAAAGACTAATAGCATAACTAAGAGAGTAAATAGTAATATTAAGGTAGTTATACATGTATTTTATAATAATAACTAAGATAGCTAGGCTACGCTATACCTAATTCTTAAGCTAATGCTTAACTCTTATACAGACACGTTTACTAGCGTCTCTCTCTTCTTTCTATAGTATAGTTACTATAATACGCCTTTCTTCTAACAGAAAGAATATAAATATATAGATAGTAATAAGATAGCTAAGAAGCCTACTTATAAGAAGGCTAAAGATATTATCTAAACAATTACCTCTGCTGCAGAATAGGCAATTACAGCTATATTATACGCATAATAAGAATAGAAAAGGCAGGTAAATAAGGCTAGAAAACCTGCCCCTACTTATAAGGTTAGAGATTAGGTTTAGCTTAACCTACAGGACGTACGCACTATATAAGCTAGCAAGAAGCTAGACTAGAAGAGCGAGAAGTACTAAGTATTACGCGTATAAGACCCTTACTAGGTAAAGCTAGCTATCCTCTAGAAAACTAAGTTATACTATATTAATAAGATTAGACTAGCTGCTACTAATCTTCTACCCTTATAATAGACTAATAATTTAAATCCTATAGCAGTTATTATATAAGATAAAGACAAACAAGAGAAACACCTTAAATAGTAAGTAGAGAGTATTATAAGTAAGAGAACATATTAAGAAACTAAGCAATATCTTATAAAATAGGTTAGATTTTAAGAAGCTATATAGAAGCTAGAAAGAAATCTAGCTAATACTGCTGCTTTACAGTTCTAGCTAACTTGTATATAAGCTATACAGTCGCTCTTAGGTTCTCTTTAAAGAAGATAGAACTACTAGCAGTAAGAACCTAGTTATCTATATTAACTAACTCCTTTCTAGTAAAAGAAGTATAAATCGCTTAACTACCTATACAAGGATAAAAACTAGAAAGAGCTTCTTCTTCTCCGCTATTAGGCGCTTCTTAACTAATAAGACTACAGCGCGCGCTATGCTTAGTTTAGACGCAGTTAGAATAGGCGCTATTCTACTCTCTAGAAATAAAGATATAACTAGCAAAGGTAGTAAAGAGCTTAGCACTACGTATAGTATAGGCGCAGTTATTAGAGTAGCTAGCAGAGTTAAGAATACTATAGGTATAGATAACAAAGGCCTTAACGTATAAGTCGTGACTAGTAAGGATTTAGTAAGCGTAGACAGTGTTGCGAGCAATAATAGAAGTATATTTATAAAAGCTAGCACTCTAGTAGCTATTGTATAGCAACACCCTAGCTAGATAGATAAAGAACTTAGCGACACAGCAAATAGAAGCCTAGTAAGGTTAGTAACATGGTTGGCAAGCGAGCGGCGCAGGCAAGCGAGCGGCGCACCCCACCAACTTTACTCACCTTACTGATCTCAATCTACAATGGCTCAACACAGCACTACTCAATTACTATCAAATAAAGCAGATATTCAGCTTGCTATCTCATCTATTAATGCGCACCAGATTCAAGGTACCCGTACTGCTGCAGTAGTCTACAACGTAGCCGAAACAACGCTCCGCCGCCGACGCGCTGGTATACCTGCCCGACGTAGTTGCCAGCCCAACTCAAGGAAGCTTACCCAGAGAAGAGGAGGTGATTGTCAGCTATATACTTCACCTAGATCAGCGCGGGTTTGCGCCTACCTACGCAGCTGCACGTGATATAGCTGATAAGCTGCTAGCTGCACGCGGCGCTGGCCAGGTTGGGCAGAAGTGGCCAGCCAACTTTGTCAAGCGTACAGACAGTCTTTGGACGTGTTTCAACCGAGCGTACGATAGGCAGAGAGCTCTGTGTAAGGATGCGACATTAATAAAGGGGTGGTTTAAGCTTGTAGAAGAGACAAAGGCTGAGCAGAGTATCTGCGATGAGGACGTCTACAACTTTGATAAAGCTGGCTTTATAATAGGCAAGATTACAACGCAGCTAGTTATAACAGGAGTAGAGAGGAGAGGCAGGCTGAAGACTCTTCAGCCAGGCAATCGCGAGTGGGTAACGCTGATCGCTGCTATCAGCGCTGCTAGCTGGTCAGTCCCACCGTTCCTCATCTTTGCTGGCCAGTACTACCTATCAGCCTAGTATAAGGAAGCTAAGATCCTACGCGACTAGGCGATCGCAGTTAGCGACAATAGCTGGACGAATAATAAGCTTAGAGTTGAGTGGCTAAAGCACTTTAACGCTCACACGCAGGCTCGTAGTATAGGCGCGCGTCGCCTGCTTATTATTAATAGCTATAAGAGCCACCAATCTCTAGCGTTCCAGGAGCTCTACAAGGAGAACAATATCCATACGCTCTGTATGCCTCCTCACTCATCCCACCTACTCTAGCCGCTTGATGTTGGCTGCTTCTCGCCATTGAAGCGCGCGTACAGCCGTGAGGTGGAGAGCCTTATGCGCAACCACATTAACCACATCACTAAGCTAGAGTTTCTGCCAGCGTTTAAGGCAGCGTTTGATCAAGCGTTCACGCCAGCTAATATCTGCTTAGCTTTCCGCGGCGCAGGCCTTGTTCCTCTACAACCAGAGGCTGTTCTATCAAAGCTAGATGTACAGCTGCGTACACCTACTCCTCCAGCAGCTCTGCCAGAGGCTCCCTAGGTAGCTCAAACGCCGAGCAACGCGCGTGAGCTTAAGGCTTAGTCAAGCCTTATACGTGAGCGCGTGCGCCTGCACAAGAGCTCATCACCAGCTTCAATTATTGAGGCAATTGACCAGCCCAAGAAGGGCGCTGAGGTGATAATGCTCTCAGCTGAGCTGATGCGCGATCGGATCACCAGCCTTAAGAAGGCTAACAGCGCAGCCTCAGCGCGTAGGCGGCGCTCTAAAAGGCGTATACAGAAGCATGGAGTACTTACAAAGGGCGCTAGAGAGGATATACTAGCTCAAAATGAGGCTAACCAGCAGATTGCTCATGAAGAGCGTCAAGGAGGAGCGCGATCAGGCCTCAGCCAGCGCGCTCAAAGGCGCTGCACCAGGTGCAAGGAGACCGGGCACAACTCGCGCACATGTAAAGCCGATACTATTAATATAGAGTAGTCTACTATATCAATATATAGCAATGATATTATCGCGTTGTTAAGATATATCGCTTTGAAGTTGCAAAAGTTGGTGGGGTGCGCCGCTCGCTTGCCTGCGCCGCTCGCTTGCCAACCATGTTAAAGAAAAGAGAGAATACAGAATAACTGTACAGAGGCTATTAAGAGTATATAATAGAGCTTATTAGCAACATCCCTGTTAAGAATATACTAGACTAAGTAGTTATTTATATTAATAGCGCCTTATACGTTAATAATTACAACAGCAGCAGTAGAGTGGTTACAAGTAAGTAGTTAATAGGCAATATTCTAGAGGTTAGTTGCAGCGTTAGCGTACATGCTGTTAGCTTAACTGCTAGTAGCGAAAGCGAGGTAGTTAGAACTATTAGCGGCCTAGACGCCTTAAGCAGAAGTAGCTATTATTAAGATATTATATAAGAAGTCTTAACAAGAGAAGAGAAGTTAGTATAAGAAAGAAAAGGTTTAAGGGAGAGACACTAGCCTTATATATGTAACGGGGCGGGCTCACCGAGCCGTGCGTACGACCACATACGCCATCCCTCTACGCCAAAAGGCAGAGCACAAGACAACAAAGCTGAGCGTTGTCTTGCGTGGTCGATACTTAAGCCCGTACGATTGCCATTGCAATCGATTGCTAAGGCGATACGATCGCTTACTAAGGCTTCGCCTTAGCGTTAGGGCGCTAGCCCATAACAATATACCTAAAAGGGGACGCTAAAATCCCCTCTTACTATAAGAAGCAGTTAAATAATAATAGCTAGATCTATATAAGAGGCCTTATTTACTATTAGAATAGTTAAAATAACAACTAATATATATATACAAAAGTTAGATTTACTGCAGATTCTAATATTATGTTATAAACACTCTCTTACTATAACGCGTCGCGTATAATTCTTAGAAGAGAGGTATTATAAGAGGCTACGCTGTATTAAGTATACTACTCTAGTTACATAACGTACGGCTTAGCGCTAACTAAAGCAGTAAGGTATAAGGCTTATAAGAGGCGAGTTGTACGCGTAAGGAGAACCTTTCTTCTCTTATCTTTCTTCTTCTGTATATAGGATAAATGCATACTCGTTAGCAGGCCTCTTTCCGCCCTTAACACTAGGGTGCGCCTTAAAGGCAATGTTTATACGTAGCAATTATTTTTTATAAGTTTCTCTTAAGTATAGAAGCTAATACTATTAAGTCTTTGCAGGTTGCTAGAGTTTAGTAGTAATTTGTAATAAATTACTATAGCTTAGGTCTTAGCTTTATAAATAAGTGTTAGACCCTTTACACTTTAGTATAAGAGGTTAACTAATCTTCTAGAACCTCTAAGTATATAGCAAAAGATCTAACAGTCTAATCTTTTTACTAAAAAGCTTAACTATGCGCTGTAGCTACTTTAAGGCTACAGTTTATAAGGTCTACTAGCAAATTAAGCAGGTACTGCTTATAATATTTCTAAGTAGAGATCTTCTTATAGGCTTTAAAGCTGCTTTTAAAGTGTGTATACTAGAGCTCTTTTAGATTACCTTCTTAGTATTATATTAACTATATTACTCTATTCTTATTCTTTTTTAGCTCTTTAAGTAGTAGGCGAAAAGCTATTTTACAGAAGCAGATAAACTTCTAATATTTCTAGATATTCTTACTCTAGTACCCTGCTAGATTCTTAGGTTTTAGTGTATGCCTAGTATGCGTTATATTAGGCGCTGCAGTAACGTTAATTATACGTTAGTCTTAAAAGTAGAAACTTAAGAGATTATCTAACACGCCTATATTTCTGCTCTATTCTATTTCTTCTAGCTAGATAATTTTCTTCTCTAGTTAACGCAACTAGGTTTATTATTATAGGCTAAGAAGTATGTCTTATTACATTTATACTGCTTAAATACACTTCTTAACTAATAGAGTTGCGCTTTGCTCGCGATGTAGTAGCTTAGCGCTTAAAGTTTATAATAAAAAGGCTTAATTAGAATCTTAACTTTAAGAGCAGGCTTATTATCCTAATTAGATAAAAGAAGCTATCTCTAGACTATTAGCTATAGAAGAAGAATAATTATATAAAGGCGTAACTGTAGGCAATAGTGCTTACTTTACATTACTTAAAATAGTAAGAGATAGCTTAGGTATAAACACTACAAAGTATAGATTAGTAGAAGAATTATTCTTGCCTCTCGCTGTAAAGCGAGGCGCACCTTATAAGTAGGTAGAGCGCACGTCCCTATACTAGAAAGCGCATGTGTCTCGCATCCCTTTTAGCCTAAGGCACTTCTTGAGTATCTGTTACACTATATATAAGAAGGCTGTATCTTCTCTATTAGTATTATGTCTAATCCTCTAACCTTTAATACAATGCTATTATATCTATCTTCTCTCTTACCCTACTTCTGTTGTAACTATTATAACGTAAAGCACCAGTGAGCCGGCCACCCCAGTAAGCCGGCCACTTTTTCTCGGCATCGCGAACACTACGTATAAAGTGCAATACAATCTTAAAATAAGCCTAACTAATTATATAAAGAAGGCAGAATTAATCTTGGTCTTTAAGCCTATAAATTAGGCTAATTTAAAAGCCTGCAACGCGCTACTGCAGCCTTTAGCGTATAATACTAGCAGCTCTCTAATTAGCTTTATAGAATTATAAATTAATACTAAATACAGCCTAGAATCTTAAAGCTTACTATAATAGAGAAGCAAACTATTATATAATACATCCTTAATCTAGACGCGCAAGGATTTACCCTCTAGCTTTATAAAGTAGTAGATATCGCAGATAAACTACTAGCTATATATAGTAAGATACTTATTAGTAAGAACTAGGCAGAGCGCTTTATTTAGTGTATAGAGAAGCTTAAGATAGCCTTTAACTAAGCAAAGAATTACTAAAGAATACTCTAGAAAGACCTAAAGGTTATTAGCGCCTAGTTTAAGCTTATATAAGAGACAAAAGCTAAGTATAGAGTTCTTAATAATAATATTTATAACTCTAATAAGATAGGCTTCTAGATAGGCGTTATTAGCTTAATAAAAGTAGTTATAGGTTTAAAGTATTATATAAGACTAAACCTTATCTAGCTAGGCAATTATAAGTAGGTTACAGTTATCTAGAGTATCTGCGCTGCTAGGTACGTAACCTTGCCCTTTATTATCTATAAAAGACGCGTCTATATCTTAGTATAGTATAAGAAGGCTTTAATACTATATAACTAAAAGCTCTCTATATCTTAGAATAGCTAAATAAATAATTAGCTTAGTCTTAAGTAGTTAAAGCACTTTAATAAGCATATAAAGTTGCGTTAGGTAGAGTTGTACAGGCTGCTTATCTTAGACAGCTATAAAAGCTACCTTAACTAGAATTTTAAGGACTTCTACTTTATATAAAAGATTCTAACCTTCTATATACCTGCTTACTTATTGCACGTACTTTAGCTACTTAACGTAGTATATTTCTCGCTATTAAAACTAAAGTACTCTTAACGCGTATAAGGCTTAGTATTATAACACGTCTTCTATATTAATAAAGAAGGCTTTTTTCTAGCCTTTAAAGACGCGTTTTTTAACGTATTTACGTACAAGAACTGTAAGAAGGCCTTTAAAGCAGCAGAGCTAGTTCCTCTTAACGCGCAGAGAGTTCTTAATCGCCTTAAGGTCTGTCTTTATACACTACTACTTGTAGCTCTACTAGAATTGCTTTAGTAGTCTTAAACACTAAGCAATATATATAAATTTAGCTTATAAGTAAGGCTTATAAGTAATACTATTATATAATTACTAGAAGAAGCTAAAAGAGGCTTCTTAAAGCTTGTTAAAGAAGCTAAAAAGATACTATATAAAAATATTCTTATTAAGGCCCGCGTATAAGAGCTTAAAGAGCAAGTAGTAGAGTTAATAAGGCGTAGAAGGCGCAAAAGGAAGCGAATTTAGATAGGTAGTATAATAGAGTTTAGTGTAGGCGCATTACAGATAGCTAAAAGTGCTTCTACTACTTATATAATATCTAAGAAAGGTAGTAGTAGAGGTAGTTAAGAAAGAACTTAGCTAGCTTAACAACGCTGTAGTAATTATAGAGGGATTATATATAACGCTTATACATGTTAGAAAGATATAGAAGAAGATTCTAAATCTAATATAGCTACATTATATAAAGAATCTATAGAGAATGTAGAGTAATTTTATATTTTGTACGTAGTGTTCGCGATGCTAAGAAAAAGTGGCCGGCTTACTAGGGTGGCCGGCTCACTGGTGCTTTACGTTATTATATATTATATTATATAATATGATAGTATCCTCTATACTAGAAAAGGAAGGGATCTACTAGTTACCTATTAGTTCCCCCTTCCCTCTTCCACAGATTTTTATTTAGGTTATTATATACAAAAAAACGTTTTCCTAAGATAACTTGCGTAATAGCTTAGCTAGCTAAAAGTAATATTAGTATAAAATAAACTTTAGGTAATTCTTCTTCTCACGCCGTCAGAATTACCTACTGAGTTATAGGGTATACCCAGACTTCTATTTTTGGTAACCCAATTTACCAGCGTACCTACACCTATTTGCCAGCGTACTTCTGGAGTCTCCGTTACAACAGTCTAGATGTGAACCCATCTAAACACGCTTAGCTATAGATACAACGTTATGTAATAAAGCAATTTACTCCCTTATGTATACTAGAGGAGTGTTGATAATAATAAGAAGCTAAGTAGGAGGCTATGCCTATTAAAGCGATTAATAGGTAGGTAATAGGGATTCCTTAGGTGGTGCGCAGGATCTTGCAAAATAAGGGTAAAAACAGCTTCTATACGTAAGGCGCAACTCTACAATACTGCTATATTTCTACACCTATATATATAATTAAATAGTCTTATCTTTTTTAGCTTTCAAAACAAGTGCGTTATGCTGTTGCTTCATTGATTTTGGTGGACGCCTAGCCAAAAAAGTGAAGTGGGGACACACTGAAAACGAGCTCCTTCGTAGCTTACAAACATCTAACATGACGGAGAAGGCGATCAAGTTCTCGGAGCTTTGAAATGTGATATGGAAGTACTGTCAATTTCTATAGTTTCTCTGAACGACGTCGATGATTGTGAGCACCTCATGCACAGTCTACTAATATTTCCGGGATGCCACGAACGATGTCAACACTTCCTATTACACCCCCTGCTCATGGCTTGTATATTTTAGATTAAAAGCTGGCTTTGTAGTATGTATCTGGCCACCTGAGATGAGCAGATCGCAACACGTCTCCAGCCGCAGCTACGTCGGCAAGGCTCCGAGTCGCTTACCTACCGGTGCCTACCGGTAATCCTGAGCGGGAGCTCGTTCTCTCCGCACCTTTCACGCATCACCATAACTCTTCATTTGATCCGAATGGTTGACCCCAAGAATGGCATACACGCCTGGTTTCTGCGACTTCTGCTACGTGAACGTTTTGGGGGCGAAAAACTCATGGGGCTATCACCATCCAAGCGCATCGTCCCTTACGAGCTCTGCTCGCCGGGGCTGCACCTTTTGTGTTCTGCTGCATGAAGACGTCCTAATGCATCGCTCGATCCTACACGGACATGAGCACCAGAATACCAGCTTAAAGCGCTTTCTGCATGAGGACGTGGCAAAAGCCGACAAATTGCGACCAGGCCAGGGCTCGGTCGTATCTTTACACCGATGGAGTATCCGTAGCCTGGGACGTACCCGAGAGACTAAACACGAAGTAGCAATCACTTTTCGAATTGTACCGAGGCAACTCAATGATGAGAACAACGAGCGTCACGAGAGAGAGCCACGAACTTTCGGAATACCGGAACGAGTTTTTTATTGTTTCCTCGAAGAAGAGGTCGATGGTTTACTGTCTGCCGCTGAGCTCGGCACGAGCACAAATCCTGCGTTCAATGGTGGTCAGCAGATCAAGGACTGGATTAGGGCCTGTGGTATCGGACACAAACACTGTCCTAAGCGCGCCGGCTCGGCGAGCAAGTTCATCCCCACACGACTGCTACACATCGGCGGCAACCGTACAGGGAATCGTCTGCGGATAGTCAATACCAAGCTTAACAATGTCAAGGGACCTTACGTCACCCTGAGTCACTGTTGGGGTAAAGCTCCGTTGGTTACTCTGAACTCCACTACTTTGGAAGAGTTCATGCTTGTCGGTCTGCCGTGGCGTAGATTGTCCAACAGTTTTAAGCAGGCCATTGAAGTGGCGTGGTTCCTCGAAATTGACTACATTTGGATTGATTCTCGTAAGCGCTCATTATAACGCCAAAGAGATAGTGGAAGCTGACATTGCCTTGGTTGATTCAGTCTGCATCATGGTAATATTGTCATTCTTCCTGATAGTCTGTGCTGACGACTGTGTAGCAAGGAGACGCTGAAGACTGGAAGCACGAAAGCTCTCGGATGGAACAAGTGTACAGAAACTCATTTTGCAACATTGCTGCTGCCGATTCGGAGAACGGTGCTGGAGGTCTCTTTCGCCAAAGAGAGGCGCGGGACGTCGTACCAGCTACTCTGGACCTCAATGACGCGTCTCATGTCCTGGGTAAGCGACGGTGGGTAGTTGTACGTGGCGATCTGTGGGATCAAGGCCTTCTCGAGAAGCCATTGTATAAACGCGGTTGGGTTTATCAAGGTCAGTGTCTCTGAGAAACTCTGCACGCTTGTCTAATAGTCTTCAGAGCGTATGCTTGCACCTAGAATCTTGCATTTCAGCAAACACCAGATCTTCTGGGATTGTACCGAGATGAGCGCTTGCGAAACTCTTCCGGCTGGGTTGCCTTTGCCTTTAGACCAGCAGTCGGCAAGGGATCGCCATTGGCGTGGGCGCCTACAAGAGAGTACAAGGGGTACGAAACTGCTCTCTGGGGTCAATGACGACTCACTTGATGACCTATGGAGATCAGCAGTCAGAGACTACACGAGTCTTGACCTCACTAATCAGACCGACAAACGTATGGCCATTTGGGGTGTGGTAAAACGGCTTCGAGAAATGCAAAGCGAAGAGTACGTTGCTGGGATGTGGGAGGGAGCTCTTGAGGAGCAGTTGGCTTGGAGAGTTGCAGATTGCACAGCCAGCAAACGGCCTTCGGAACTGAACATGAATCCAACCTGGTCTTGGACTTCTATGCAAGGGACGATATTGAACCCGAGTGGATCGGCCCTGTGGCAAAGAAGCTACATCATTCAAGACCACACTGGGAACAAGATCTGGTTTGACATTGGTGAGCAAGGCATTCGACCAGGACTGCCAACAAGACGTTCGGAAAGCGCTAGCGATATGACAAGAGAATTGGACTTGTCAAGTGAGAGGCGGCGTCATTCAAGTACAACGACACGTACGGGCTCGCAGCCAGACGCACTTGACTCTTTAGACGCTGCTCAAACCCCTCGCCCCCTGCTTAGGTCAAGGACTTCATCGCCGCTAAGAATGGAACACACGCCTCGTATACCCAGTTCAAGGCAAGGAACGCAGTATTCCAATGCCCAGCAAAGTTCGCAGACGTCGCCTGATGGACGACATGAAAACGAGCCAAGCTTAAAAAGTAACAGGATTGCGATGCAAGGCTTTCTACATGTAGGCCATCTGAGCCAGAATCAACCCCGCTCATGGTCTTTGAAGATTCCCCACGCATTCGACAGGACCGATGAGATCGACGCGTTTCCCGATCTTGTCTCGAGTTTGGACAATCTCGAAACGGTGTTTGTTGTGCTTGTATTGACAGACCGCTCCAACAAAGTCGAGACAGGTACCATGGCGGAAGAAGTTTGGTTTGAAGGTCATGGTCTCTTATTACAAGAGGCAAACGAGCCTTGGTGCTTTCGGCGAACCGGTGCCCTCGACATTCGCTATCTGAGCTACAAGACTTGGCAACGCCTTCGGACAACGAGCAGTAGCATACCAGGCTTATCAATGGAGACGGACATGACTCCTTGCAAGAACTTTTACATAGAGTGAGATAGAATATTACATGTCAAAATTGTCACCTGATTAGCTGTCATGATCCGGGTCTGACTATGGCATCTCTAAGCCATGCAATGAAAACCAGCTAGATTCTTAGACAAGCAAAAAATAGAGGGATGCTGTGGAAGTGATTAACTATAAGCATATATAGTGAGCTGGAGGCGACATGGTGACTTCACCATAATACTCGTACATGTCTAAAGGTGTACTGCTCTACAGCGCCTAGATGCTTTTGGTGCAAAGACTACGGATCGTCCTAGTTAATTCTTCCGGCTCAAGGATTGAGATGCATGTCACTCCTTACATGCCCCCCTCTATAGATCGAAATAGCTCAACGTTGCCAACATACGTGCCAAGCTATTCGTACGCTGGGCTGGAGTGTTTACTGCACTACTGCCGTCCGAAGTATCCGCACCTCAACTGAGCATGCGCCAGTGCATTATAGTTCCATAAGACTCACGTGAAGAGAATTTTAAGTCAAGGTAGAGCTATAGATTGCACTATTGACGTCTGAAATAGACGTATCGTTTTGCAAGTTGTCAGATAGCAAGTAAGCGTGTGTTGTATATGCTCAAGCGAGCCTCTTTGCACCTCAAAGCATTGTATATCTACGGTAGCTCACAATAACGTCTACTCTACACAAATTTGAACAACTCTACTCTATCTACTGGAAGTCCAGACCCGTCTCTTCTGGCGGTGAAATCATTGGCGATGCAGAGAAGGCAAATCCCAGCCCCTTGATAGAATCTGATGACTCGCGCCTGGAGCCTGGTATTGGTAATTGGAAAGCCGAAAACTGCCGAGCTAACGGGGATTGAAATGTATGCGACTTAGCGACCTTGGATGTTGGCAATTGTGCGTACGCCCAAATCAAGTCCTCGTTGTATTCGTCGTTCACAAACAACCAGAAAAGGCGGTGACACGCTGCAATGGTGGATTCTCGACCGAGAAATGGCGGGGCAATGATTGTGAGGTATCCGTTCGCAGACTCCAGCACATCTTCTGGACTGCGAGATGGCATTATGCTTGTGCGTGAATTGCGAGTTCGCTCTCGGAGTAGGTTGGCCAGGCGGGACAGGGGCAAACCTCGAGCTGCATCTCCTTTCCGACCCACTGCTGCAATCGTCTTGAGAGCTACCGAACAGCTGTCAGCCGATTGCTGTTTGATCGTTTCGATCGCGGTGTTGAAATGAGCTTGGACGTTTCTCGGTATACGTTTTGGCATGAGATCGAGGGCCTCTGGGGATGGCATACTATGAATTCTGTCAACGGCAAGCTTTGCTTGCAGAATGCTTCCGTCAACATAACGTGCGATTTCTTGTATCCACTCATGACGTTTGTTACCGTTCATGGTATTTCTAAAGGCGAGCCCGAATGACGATAACGGGGGTTCCGATGGATCCTCCAAGGTCATGAATCCCAGATCGCCATGCTCCTTTTCGAGATCCCATGCTAGGTACTTTGCCATGGCATCGTCGGACATGCCATCAAGCGTCAAAGTATAATATTCTGGGGCCTTCCAAGTGCCTACCGAATTGCTGATTATGGAGTTAGATAGTGTTATTGTCACGGCTCATATTTCATCTGGATATTTTCCAGGCCGGACTGTACTTACCACTGCTGACAGGGAGGGTCTTTCCTCTTGCAAGTAATGCAGATATCCTTTTGCTGGCATTCAGAGCAACTCCAGAACACCTCGAGGGGTGAGTCTCGTGGGTGATAATCGCACCAAATGATCATTGCTGGTTCATGCCTAGGTAACCGTGACGTGACAAGTATCTTCAGTCCCTCATCTTGCAGGATATTGAATTGCTGCTGTACCAGCTCCCGTAATGCTGGGCTGCACTGGTCCAGATGATCGATGATAAGCACCGCGTCTCCCTTTCTAAACAACTCCGCAGTCCTTAAGCGGAGTGCTTGTGCAATGGAATCAATCCGTTTTGAAGCTCTCCGCCCTGTGCGCAGCAATTCCTTATATGCGCCGTACGCCAAATTTGTCGCAGGATCGACCTCGCAGCTAGGAGACGACCATTGGTTGTATATGGTATACAAGAGATCCTCTAGAAAGGCGAGCTCATTCTCGATTCTGCGATGGTTGATGAAGATGTTGGCTAACTGGAAGGTCTGCTCTCCTGACGCCGATATGCTTTCTCTCAAGCGTTTGGCTACCAGTGCAGCGAACGTTGTCTGACTATGCCATGAGCATCTTCGCCAGCGCTTTGGATAGAGACTGACCTTTCCGGCTCCCGGCGCGCCAACAACATGGAGTTGCCAATGGTCTTTACATCGTAGCCACTCGATAAAGAGGTCACTCGAAAGTATACTATTAAATAGTTGTTCGCAGATGTCGGGCGTGATAGGGGGAGACTCTTCGATCGCTGTGTGAATGACCATGTCTCGTGCAAAGACATCGCCATCATCTTTCCTTGTGGTCTGCCCAATAGCGAACATGTTGTCTTGACGAGTGAAGCTCCACTGCTCGGGCCGTATTGACCTTGATAAGGCTGAGACTCGGGGACCTAAAATCTATTGTGCAAATGCACGTGTTCCTCTCGCAATGAGTGTGGTCGAGCCGTGGTAGGTCAACTGATGTAGAGCCTCAATCATAACGACTGCATAATTTCGATTTTGCGTAGATGGCGTAGAAGCGTGAAGGTCAGCGTTGCGGAACCCCTGTTAGAACTAACTTGGGGGCCAAGTCCAGGGGCTGATTGTTGGGGCCAACTTCACTTTTAGACGCAAGTAAGCTGACGGCGAAAATTGACCGGTCGTGTAAGGATCTTAAGCAAATCTATACATACACACTCATGGGGTTGTATCATCGTAATTTGCATTGACCTGATCTGGACGATGGTTGGTACGCCCCGTCGCGAAGCTACCTCCCAGGCAGTGTGCGCAGCTGCCTTCCCGCCCTTTACCGCCCCCAAACACAATCTCCCCTGCAGGTGGCTTCTTCAGTGTACCACAGTAAGACTGCTGAGGAACAGACCTACTCGGGCGAGCATGCATCCTTATTATGCACCCTTTCCCGCCATGAACTTGACAATTCCGTCCCAGACAACTTGCGATCGCCACCTTCAAGATGCTGTTCCTAACATTGACCCTCTCGATAGCGGTGTTGAGTAGTGTACATCTCTCAGATGGGCTATCGATATCGACGCCCGACAATCCTTACACCAAGATTCGTGTCCGCCAGGCAGATGCCGAAAACCCCGACTCGAGTGCTTGCGGCTATATCATCGACAACGTCAATGCTGGATACGCTTATCACTATGCATACGATGCATACTCTTGTCTGGCCAGTGTACCTTTCAACGCTGCTGTTGCCACTCGTTTCATCGCGTACATCAACGACACCGTGCAGTTTCAAAGCACTCTTGCATTTCTCCGGGAACCTCCAGCTGGATATCAACAGCCCGCTGTGGATATCCTGTCAGAATTGACACAAATTCAGAATAACATCACGGCGCAAGTCTATAAGAACCAATATCAATTCGAGGTTGACGTACAGCATTTGCTGGGTAGAGCTCATGATGGCCATTTGTATCTGAGAGGCGGCATTATGGCGGCTTTCTCCTTCCTCGCGCCGTATTCCATCACCGCTGCCTCACCGAACGATACAAGTCTGCCGAAGCTTTACATCACAAACGACCTAGTGAGAAGCCGAGACGAAGGTTGGACGCCTTCTGCAATCGCTACAATCAACGAGATGGATGCTGTTGAGTACGTCACCAAGTTGGCAAGCATCAATGCCGTTGGTGGTATAGAACCAAATGCCGACTGGAACCAATTGTTCTACACACCTGCCCTGGCTATCCAGGGATTCGGTGGTATCTGGGACAGTGGCGTACGCTTCTATCCAGGAGACGAGATTGCGCTGGTCATGGAAAACGGGACCGAGTACATTGATTACTGGCTTGCGCTCTGGAAGGAGCCGTACGAGACAGGCCCACTCACGACTGGCGGAGATTTCTACAACTACTTCGTTCTGAACTTCTTGCCCGACTCGTATAACCCGAGCGGAAACTTTTACAACCCAGCATATGCTCCCGCTGAAGATCTCGTGGACACGACTGGACCTGTTGTCTTTCCTGCACAACGGCAGTCTTGGAGTATCAGATCTAGCAGAGCATATCCTAATCCTGATGTTCGACAAGAGGGTCTCGCAGTAACCAGCAATGGCGTTGTTTCCGGCTACTTCCTACCACATGTCAATGCTGCAACACTCAGTATCCTTTCGTTCGCACAATACTCTGACTCCATCGGGGACTTCAGCGGTGCTGTATCAGAATTCATCAGCAGTACGATCGAACAAGGCTTGAAGAGGGTTGTGATCGATGTTCAGCAGAACACCGGTGGTACTGTGGAGCTTGCCTTCAGCACTTTCAAGAGATTTTTTCCGAACGTGGATCCCTATGCAGGAAGCAGGCGCCGAAATCATCATCTCGAAGGCGTTATGGGCGAAGCATACACATCGTACTTCAATAGTCTTAATCCTAGCGATCCTGACTATGACGACTTTCTGGCTGCTGAATGGGTGGTTACGTCCAAACTCAACGCTGTAACCGACCAAAACTTCACTAGCTGGGCTGAATACACAGGACCTGTGCTAGAAAAGGGCGATTCCTTCTCGCTCACAGTATGTTGCCAGCCACGTCTTATGTAGTAGGTAGATCTAACAGAAACTAGGAGCGCTACAATCTTTCCAATTCCGCTTTCACTTCGGCTTTGTTCGAAGGCTGGGTGCCATTGGGTTATGCTCCTGAGAATCCCCTGGAATACACGACTCCACCATTCGCGGCTGAGAATATTGTCATAGTGAGTGTCATTGCTCATGGGCAATTACTAAGGCTGACATGTATTAGTTGACAGATGGAGCTTGTTCATCCACATGCGCTCTTCTGGTCGAGATGTTCAAGCAGGCCGGCGTTCGAACCATAGCAGTAGGTGGACTTCCAGCTACCGGTCCCATGCAAGCTGTAGGAGGTATGCTCAAGAGTGCTAGAATACGCCATTATACCACCACTGACGCACGTCGCTCTAGGAAATCGTGGTGCCGCAATCTACTCCGCCGATCGAATCGATTATGACCTCGGTATCATCTCGTATCCTGCTTTCAACGTTGACAACGCCGCATTGGCCACGGTTCCTCAGCTCACCGCTAGTGGCTACCGAGATTCCGGTGTCTTCACAGCAGCTCTTGGCATCAACCTCAGGGACCAGGTCCGACCCAACGATACAGAGCCGCTCCAATTCAAATACGAACCTGCCGATTGTCGCATCTTCTATACCCTATCCAATGTGTTCAACTACACCCGCTTGTGGTCTGACGCTGTTTCAGCCATCTTTGACGACACTTCAAAGTGTGTCTCGGGCTCCACAAGCTTTCTGAGCTCAAACAAGACTGCGTCAAAACCTGCACCGGCCGCACCAGCTCCACTCAGTCTCGAAATCGCCGAGCCTGATGCTACACTAGATGGTGAGAACCTCGATGAGTCGGGAGGTCCGCAGAATGCAAAGGAGCTTGCACAGAGCTTCAAGATCGGCTACTGCTCGTCCATTGGAACCTGCACATTTCCCCGTGTCCAGCGATGCGAAAGTGTCTTAGCGACCATCTGTGGATTCGAAGATATTCACAAATTGTGTCTTCCACAGACACAAGACCCGGACGTGTGTGACCCTGCAGTTGCAGAATGGGAGGAAAAGTTTGTCGAGTCGGGTCGTGATAGCCTCAGGCGAAGAGCCTTGCCTTCTAATTTGGTGTCACCGAAGAAGCCTAAGCCTTCCACGAGCGGGTCAGTGGGTGGATCACCTCCGTCGGACCTCAAGCCTAGTGTGACGAAAGCCAATGGACTGCAGCTAAAACACAAGAAGTATGGGCGATGCGTGCCGAAGAAAGGCGTGGACTTGCAGATTTCGAGATGTAGTAAGGAATAAGCATTTGAGACGATGTAATATACTGTATTTAGGCCAGGCTTGGCTGAGTGGTCAAAGCCTGTGGAAACTACTGCGTACACTGTAATGTCACTAGAAGTACAATATATACACATCACCTCGACTCTCCTCATGTCCTCTTGGTACATATCAAGGGCATTTGTAGAGCAATTTCATCGATATTTGCAAATCTTGCTTACTCCAGGATCAATTCTTCGTCTGCTCACTTGTTCGGTCCCATCCCTTACATTAGTATGACCAATAACTGTCCCGTTGATGAATTCTCTTCGATTTAGTGTTGACTTTGGTAAAACGTTAACAATACCATTCTAGAAGGTTTTAACATGAACAAAAAGATATATGATAACACGAACGTGATCGGTACCGAGCGGGCCATGCTGCGCTGTATCCACAGTATTGAAGCTGCAGTTACTGACGGCGTATATCAAGAGCAAATGGTTGACCCCTACTACTTCGAAAACAAATCTTACGACAATGAGATGGTTACACCACCGTGAAGCGGAGAAGAAATAATCAGGTTCAACGAGACCTTTGGGATGACCCTTGAAGCTTACAGATAAGCTCATGCCTCTTTTATTGACCTTGGAGGCTCAGTTCGATAAGCTGAGGCTGATGCGGGAATGGCCTTTGACAGGCGACGTGATCTCTTAATGTTAATATTTCGTGTTCTTATGCCCATCGTACTTGTAGGAGCGAACCAGTTCGCGATGCGTCTATGCCACTCAATGGGTCTAGCATTCCCGATGTCGCAATCGGGAAAGTGCTTGTGAAGACTAAGTTTCTGGGGGTAGAGCGGATATGGATTTCGTTGCCAGTGGTAGTCTGGACAATAAGTCTCATTGTTTGATTGGGTGTGATGTGGGATAGTCAGCGCGCCTCAGCGCCGTTATGAAGGGACAACGCTTTACCGCTTCTTTCGATATCACCAGAGAGTGAAGAGACAAGAATAACAGCACAAGATAATATCAGCTCCTCGAGTATTAAGCACATAAAAAGAGCTCAGGAGACGAATGCAAAGCTTATAGAATCGAATGGGCAAGTCATGCTTATCAAAATTTAGCTAGAATGACATACATCGGGTGAGAGATGAAGGAGATCGGGAAAACGTTTATGCATCCGAGGGTCGTTCCTTTAGCACGATATGAAGTAAGTCAAGTAATCAACAGCGTAGTGTCTGCATTTTGGCAGCAGCACGTTCAACAAATCAATGAAGTAAGTCCTTGCGTTGCGCACATTGGATCGTTTTTTGTACGTAGACACTGAAGCTGTTCGCTAAATGGTGGTATGGAGGCATTTGTTGTTCGATCGTTACTGAATTGGGTATGCTATGCTGGAGGTTTACGGAGATCTCATCCCCATAAGAGACAGATGTTTTTCGGATTTTTTCCTTTGATGAAGTAGCTTTCACGTGTTTTGGATGGAACATGGTACATTTTCGAGGTGTTGGCCAACAAGGGCGCGTAGATTGGATCGCTTTTCCAGAGTACGCTTGGTTCCGAGACTCGGTTGTACCGGTATCGACGGCAGTGCCAAGGTCTTGGAATGCTGTGAGCACCGTATTATATCTGAGGCGCAAACGCTCAGAGGGTCGCGTGCCAGTATCTAGGCTGATAGAAGTGAGCACTAGACATCGTCTCCCCAAAGAGCTTGTGTTGTTTGATTGCGGGGTTCAGGGAAAGGGAACAACTAGACTAGATCCCCATTCAGCTAGCTCGTCAGAAACGTGGGGCGCGCTTCTCCGAACACAGCACGGCTCCACTATTAGGCCGCGTGCTTTGAGCCAATACTCAGGCATTAGCACGTCATCTTTCGCTTCACTGTAAGTCTGGGTCGTCGTCGCGCCACCATCGCTCTTTCGCAATCTTAAGACGACGCGACAAACCGAGCGACAAACCGAACGATACATGGAGTCGCCGGAAATGCCCGCGGTGCCTGAGACTGCTGCTAAGAAACGGAGAAGACTAGTAAATGGTACGCGATATGGCTTCTCAATATCGCGATCAGGGTGCTAACAGTATCCGTGTAGCCTGCACCACTTGCCGTGCGAGAAAGGTAGGAGCTTATTGTCTCTCGCATGTTTCTTTCATATTTCTACCGTCCAAGACAGGACAGAGGCCACCGTACGACTACGAACCACCAGTACGCGGTTGTGGTGACTCTGAACCCGACGTTGTGGTCTTGGGTCATCCCGGAAACCAAAAAACTCCGGACCTAAAGAAACTGACAGGCTTCTAGGTCAAGTGTGATGAACGGCCGAATGGCTGTCTGAACTGCGAGAGACTTCAGCTAGACTGCGTGCAGAACAACGGGGTTTCACGTACCGCAAAGAGACCGAACACAGCGTACGAACCGGTCGTGGGAATCAAGCGGAAACGAACATTTCGATCTTGCATACCTTGTCGGGACTCCAAGGTCAAATGCTCTGGTGAAAGGCCAAATTGCACAAGATGCCAACAGCGCAGGACATCATGTGTTTACGATGCCGAGCAGATCGAGCCAGCATGGGTGCAGAGCATCGCAACTCCTACATCTGACACGCATGCGGATTCGGTCATGATACCCCCTCATACTCCCCAAGATTCCCGAGCACCTTCCAGACTACCCGGTCCGCTATCGAATAGTGAGCCTGCGGTACCGGCATGTCCGCCGGGACTACTTTGGTAACTTTTGCGACCTTTCCTAATTGCATCCGACTGACGGAATAAACAGGCTGTTTTCTCCACAGCTGCCACCCAGAATAAAACTACATGCATTATTGGATGCGTACTTCAACAATGTTCACCCGATCCGTGTGTTCGCGTTCGAGCACAAGCCGTCGTTCATTCGGATGCTAGACGAAGGACAGCTAGTAGATACATCTGATCAAGCTCTCCTTCACATAATGTGTGCCTTGGGTGCTCGTTTCTACGCTCTCGACTACAGTGAGTCGTTCTCACCTTTGACGAAAGATCTGATTCAATCAGCGGGAAGCCAATGGGCCAAGACAGCGGAAGAGATGTTCTTCGCTGATTACAGCACCATCTCCATTACCAAGCTCAAGGTCTTGGTCTTGCTGCATGATCAAGAAGCCCGCAACGGCAACTATGCTGGTTCTTTCCTTCTTACTGGCCTTGTCATACGCATGGCGCACGCTCTACAGCTCAACAATGAAGTCTCGCCAGACATCCTTTGTAAAGAGTTGGGGGGAAGTCCAAACGAAGTATCTGTAAGGGAGTCTCGAAGAAGGCTCATGTGGGCGTGTTATATGATTGATGTCTGGGCTGGTAGTGGTGTTGACCACCTCACTATACTCAATGAAAGAGACCTCAAGATCCAGCTTCCTTGCAACGAGCGTCAATTCTCACTACAGATACCGTGTGTTACGGAGCGGCTCGAGAGAGGTTCTCTGCTAGAGTTTATGCCTCCAGAGGACATACCCGAGAAGCCGGCGGATAACTTGGGTATGGCTGCGTACTACGTGCGCATCGTCAGCATCTGGCGGCGAGTTCTGCGGTGAGTGTTCAAACTGTTCTCTCTGGTTTTGTAAACTGACCCGCGAGAGATTCGTAAAGCACATGGACGAAGAACAACCGCCTTGGCTTCCAGGGTCCGCATTCGCTGTTCTCATCGAGGACATACAGTCGTGGAAGCAGAGTCTGCCATCATGGTTAGACTTCTCGGCTGACAACATCTACATCCGACGCGAGACCCATCAGTTAGGTGCACTCCTTCTCATCCACTGCATGTACCATCACGTCATGTGCGACGTACATCGAATCGCCCTTCCTGACCTATTCAAGAACCAAGAGCCTTTCGTTTTTCCTGCTGATAGGCAGGCCTTTGTCGGCCATCTACAAGATGTTTGCTTTGAGCATGCGCAGCGTATGTCAGTATTGGTCTCACACATACTGCAGCACGGCGTCAAACATTTCGCAGACTCTATTCTACCATCATTCGTCTACAACAGTAATCGCATCATGCTCTACTATATCGCTCGGATCCTGGATGTATCGAAGCCCGATGCAGGAACTGTCATTGGCCGTACAGTTGAGCTAGTGCAGTACAACAACCAGGCACTACGGGAAATGGCGTTCATGTACCCACTTGCTGAATCGTTATGCATCACTTCCGAGCGCTGGTTAGAGACTGTACGCGACAGTCTGGCTCGTGGCCATTCTGCTGACTACATCGCGCCTCAAGATCCATCCGAGAACGAAGCGCGACGCATTGTTGGAGCTCCTGCACCGATGGCGCGTACGCCCAGACAACGAAACGCGGCCATCTCGGTCATACCTCCAGTCGAAGAGATACTCTCGGCAACCTCACCTTCAACTCTCCGGACTGCTACTACCCGCTATCCTTTTTCGGCGCCGACTACTGATCAAGGTTCATCTACTGTCACTTCAGGCCAGGCTATGACTTCGCCAAACGAGAACGCAGTAGGAACTATATACTCTTCCCCCAACGTGCCCACTGGTTTCGAACAGCCCATGTTCAACCTCGACGATCTACAAAACTTCTTTGGGTGGGAAGCAAGTGATGATGAGAATGCACAGTCGACCGGATTTGAGGGGTTCGGTCCTCTAGGCTGGGCAAACAATTTCTCTATTATGTGAGTATGTATCTTGGAAGCGAACTTGCTAGGCGCCAGGGCGTAGTCTTTGCGTGGCTTTTCACTTCCTTGGCTGGAATCAGACTAGTGCGTTGTAGGTCTCAGTTGTCTTGGTCTACAATGAGTCTCTTTTCTTGCAAAGACAAATACCACTTTTCATACGCACGTCTCTATTCCAGCTGCGACGGCCCATAGCTAAACTTTTTCTACGACATGTTAAGCCATGTCTCTAGTCAATGGAAGGGTGGTACAGCAAAGGCGCGCGAAGAGCGTGTCTATGATGCAAAGCAAGCTTACGACACAACGCCTCACACCTCTGACATGGGCCAAGGCTGGGGTGATTCTGATGGGGTCTTGACCGCTCACTCATGACGTGCCAAATATCCTTCTTATCATGTTTTCTTACACGCTAGACTCTTGACCTTTACCAACAATCACATTAAACTCTGAGAGTGTGACCGAGTGATGGAAGGCGATGCTACACTCTAGTAGAGTATCAGGGCCTATAACAAGCGGACTAGGGAACTTACAGTAGCCTACGTATACCGCTGTTGCATTAGCTAACTGATACAGATGGTACGAGCTATATTCATCGCGCACGTGGTCTTCCGTGGCTCACTATTCGCGAGCGCTGTCGAGGTTGTCGCTCGCATCGATCATGTTGCCATGTTTCGTCCCGATTTGAACAAATCCTGTCTCCATAATGGCCTTGGGTACGCAATTGGACTCGTAGTAGTGACACTATTCATAGTTCGAGCAGGCCGGCGCTACGAGAAGCATCATGAGAACGGCCGGTGTCGGAAGCTGCACGCCAGGAATGGTTACCGAGAGAGACTATCAGTCAAGACAAAACGGGGCAGAGACAGTGAACCTACTCGACGAGATTGTGCTTAGCCCTCTTTTAGTCGAGTGTTTTGCACAACGGTCAACAAGAAGAAGTGGGCGCACGGACCTACACTACGAATCCTCGCTGACGAAAGCCTGGAGAATGTTCATCGCAAGATACGATGTTGACCTCTCTAGTGGTGAGACTTGGTTGGAAACGGCCGATGTGTGGTGACCTGGGTAAATCTCTTAAGCCAGATCGGCATGTGACTAATGAGTGCTAATGTTAGTATCTACATGATGGAATCAGACGTGTCCTGTGCAAAGTGCTCTATAAATATTCTTCCTTGGAGACCGACCTTGTTATCATGGCGGTGCTGCAACGTCAATCTTCCAAGATATTGCACATCGTCGGGGCTGTGCGAGATTTAATCTGATCTTGGGTGCAGCCTTGTCTTGGAGTGAGATGGGGAAAAGGAGTTGCTGATTCGGGCCTATTCAAATGTTGAGGTGATCCTTCACCCACGGTTCTCTCCGCAGATCGAGGTTCTCGTTGTTGCTAGCCACGATGTGAAGGCACACGACTGCCACATTCTAATGTTCAGACTAATAAAGGAACGATGTGTTGAATAGACCTGCGCGTCTTGTAAAAGGCAGCCAAGCAACCGCATGTTCCACAATCGCTGCGAGGGATAGCAGCTGTGCGTCCAACGGATGCTTGTAGCTCGACATTCTTGTATTGTAGCAGTGGAGATAGATGTTGAGAAGGACTGGTCAACGCGTCGGAAATTAATCAATATCTCAATTTGTTCAAGGAGCGAAAATCCTCCACCAGTTCGGCAAAGCTAGGATAACGGTGGAGGCGTTGAAGCAACTGTCTTCGAGTCAGACAGCAAGAGTTTCGCCAAGACAATGCGTCATCATGGAAGGTCGAGCGCGCGTCGTGAGTCGGAGAAAATACGCTAAGCTTTACCGGCCAGCGCTACTGCATGGCGCTCTGACTTTGGGCCGAGTCAGGGTCCAACGTGCCGTTGTACGGGCTGTCGACAATGGGTCGACTTTTGCAGTATATCACCCATCGACTCGCATTTTAGCGTCGTGCATAGCACGTTCGGAGTTACCAAAAGAACCAGGTGACTATGGCTTGTATCTTGCAGCTTGTGGGTACGAGAATGGGCCATCACGGGCCGATGAACAACGCAGAAAAGATGTGTGTCCTTGACTGAGCCAACAAGACACGAAGAGCCGCGCAGAAATTGACGAATGCATCGAGGCTGTCTGCGCGATCTTCGGTCGTACCTAACAGACTGGTGTCCTCGTGGCCGATGTATTCTAATCAGGTACTGCTGGAGATGTTCACGAGAATCCACTTGGAAGCCGCGGGACCCGCACTCAGGTACCACAGCCTCTGTTGTCGATCTTAATCGTCAACAACACAATAGCCTGGAGAAGTGAAGAGCTCACAACTAGAGGCTCCTAGTGGTCACCAGGGAAGAAAAAAGTTCCGCTCTCAACTGGAAGCTTCCTTCTGTGTAATGCAATTGGTTGAGGTTTCCTGGGCACATGACTTGCCAGAACAAAGAGTTAGGTGAGTTCAAGAGCTCATTGTGCATACAAGACAGTATCTGTGCTAGACATCAAGATACGGGGAGGATGTCTCCATTACTCCAGACAAAACATCCAAGACTGGCAGTGCAGCTGTGCTGGCAGATCCACCTCTAAGGGAATACAATCATCGATCCGCACCAGAGATACCGCGTTATAATGGCCGAACGCATGGACCACAGCGGTAGATCAACTACACAAGAGCTGTAACCAGACTTCGCGCTGTTGATCACCATCCTACTGCTCTGCTCGATGCAGCCAACGGCCATTCACCGGACATTATTACTCTGCCATAGATGTAAATCAGGTGGCGTCAGGGGAAAGGCAGCGGAACGACAGGTATATAACACTATCGCTGTTACCATCGAAAAAGGTATCATCAATCTAGAGCATCATCGTCTTCCTTCCCTTACAACAGTCGTTCTTATACAAACTCATACCTCTTCTTTCCGATAACATTAATTCCTTCAATATGCGTGTCAACATCTTCCTCGCCGCCGCCGCTGTTGCGAACGCCGCCGTCATTCCCCAGATCCCTCAGCCCAATGTTGCGGTCAATGTCACTGCCGGTGTCAACTCAACTGTCAACGATGTCCCTCTCCCCAAGGTCAACCTACACGTAACCGGTCAAGCCCAAGCAAACGCCCCCGTCAATGTCAACGCTGCGCTCAACACGCGCCAGACGGTCCCTGGAGTTCCGCTACCTCAGGTGCAGGCTCCTAACGTCTCGGTTCCTAACGTCTCGGTCCCTAACGTCCAGGTGCCTAACGTCCAGGTGCCTAACGTTCAGGTTCCTAACGTTCAGGTGCCTAACGTTCAGGTGCCTAACGTTCAGGTTCCTAACGTCCAGGTCCCTGAAGTCCAGGTCCCTGAAGTCCAGGTCCCTAACGTCCCGGTTCCTAACGCCCAAGGCCTTGTTAATGGTGCCACCTCCGGTGTGCAGTCCACTGCCAACGTAAGTTTCATGTCTATCCCATTCATCCCGTTGCGCCAGCAAGCCTAACAGAATGTCAAGAGTATCGCTGCTCCCGTCAACGGTCCTCCCAATGGCGGCATTGTCAGTCGCCAGCTCCCTGACGTCAGTGGTCTTCTCAGCGGTGTCCAGGGTGCTGCTCCTGGCGCCCAGCCCGCCCAGGGTGCTGCTCCTGACGCCCAGTCCGTCCAGGGTGCTGTTACCCCCCTTCTCAACACGGTCAACAGCGTCGTTGGTGGTGTCACACCTGCTGTTAACCCCGTCGTCAACACCGTTTCTGGTGCTGTCAACCCCGTCGTTAACAGCGTTGCTGGTGCTGTGAACCCTGTTGTTAACGGCGCTAACGCTGGTGCCGCTCCTGCTGCTGGCTCTGCCCCCGTCTAAGCAAACATAACGATAACGCCACGCAATGTTGCCAGAGTCATTAGCTAGACTTTTACCTCTATAGTTCAATCTTCATTATACCATCTTCGAAACACTACATTACGCATTGCTACTATCAACCTACCCCGTGTCCACTTCCTCTTAAGCAATATCTTTTTTCGAAATTTTAGTCGTTGAATAGTTTACCATCAGATGTCCTTTTCTCATCTCGGCATGAAAAAAGCGTAGAGAGTGCCAGAAGCTTGTTATCTGGCTCGCCGCATCTTTTGGACCGATATCACAAACCCATGCCGATTTCTGTCCTGTGCTGTATGAAAGCTCACGATATGTATGAATTTCTGGAGTGGAACTCGGTCCCTGGTTGCAGTGGATGGCAACGAGGTACCAATCTTAATCTTACTCTGGATTGTCTTCCCTCTTTCTGACTTCGCCATTCCCTTGATCTACAACAGCGGTATCTCGACTCCAAAAACTTGACGACATGGAGTCTCGGATTTGAAGCTCATGAATTGCTTTTGAGTTTAGAGTCGCATTGGTTCGAAGTAGCCTTTACTGGCGAGGTTGCAGTAAGTGTCGCATCGCTACCTAAGTGATAGCAGAGTTCAGACGGAACATGTTTTTCCACTTGATGGAGAAGATTGGAGACTCGGAGGCTATTGACAGAGGCTAGGTTGTTACAAGAGAGCTCTGGATCGGAGGCAAGATCAAGTGTCCTGATTGCAAAGCAGTCTTGAGAATACCGGATTTGGAGTTCAACAGCCGAAACGCCTATATTCCAGAGTGTAGTGAGCATATGATAGACTAGCAGGCTAAGGATGCACGCGACTACGCGTGGAAGAGTAGGCGGATCCATGAACGGTGCTTCGTCCATGCGGGGGCAGTATCTGACTAGACCCATTCAGGCAACCTCGGTCGCGGAACCTTGGCCAGGTGGAAATCTCCGGCACTAGGTCGACCCTGAGATTTGGTTTGACCGTTTCATAGTCTCCCCCTCAATGAACTTGCGATTTCACCAGCACACCATTTTCACGACGTTACGACCCATTGACGACCATTTCGTATCTTCCTCTCTCTTTTCTGTCTTGCCCAACTGTTAGAGCTACTCCTGCTGGTTCCGATATAGTTCGGAACTGTCTGCAACACCTCAATAACTAGGTCAAACATCCTCCCACCACCAAGTTTCACCGCCCCAGGACTTGAGCTGAAAGGCTCGTTCAAATTAGACGATATACCATCGTACTCACTCTTTACATCGAAGCCGCACGACCTTTTTCATCTACACACAATGCCAGAGACAACCAAGGTCGTGCCCCTCACATGCCACGGTCACTCGCGACCTGTGCCACATATCCACTTCTCGTCTTTGGTAGACGAGGACCAATATTACATTATATCAGCATGCAAGGACAACAACCCCATGCTCCGGGACGGAGTGACGGGAGACTGGATTGGCACTTTCCTGGGCCACAAGGGCGCAGTCTGGCAAGCGAGATTATCTTCGGATGCCTCGCTGGCAGCTACGGCCTCTGCAGATTTCTCGGCGTGAGTATGTTCAGTCACTTTGAGAAACGTGTTCTAACAGCTCACAGAAAGGTCTGGGACACACATACCGGCGAAGCGCTTCACACGCTCTCACACAACCATATTGTCCGCGCGGTCGCATTCCCTAACCAGCCGCACCCCCAAATCCTTGCGACAGGTGGCATGGAGAAGAAGCTGCGCATATACGACCTTTCACGCAGCGACGCGACGAGCTTTGAGATTGGTGCAGGTGTCCATACCGGAACTATCAAGTCCATCGTATGGACATCCGACCCGAACGTCATTATTACAGCAGCCGAAGACAAGAAGGTGCGATGGTGGGATTTGCGCCAAGAGTCTACAATCGGTGAGCATGCCGTTGAAGGCTCCGTTGGCTCCTGCGAGTTGGATAACACCTCCTCGGATGGCATCTTGAGCGTAGCCGCTGGAAACAGTGCCTACTTCTTCAACAGCCAGTCGCCCGGGTCGCTCATCAAGAGCATCAAGACCCCGTACGAGATCGCTAGTGTGGCCCTGCACAACGGAGAGCGGAAGTTTGTCACTGGTGGTAGCAACCAGAACGACACCTGGGTCCGGGTCTGGGATTTTGACGAAGAGAAGGAGCTCGAAACCAACAAGGGCCATCATGGACCTATCTGGTCGGCAAGCTTCTCGCCTGACGGAAAACTCTACGCGACAGGCAGCGAGGACGGAACAGTCAAGTTGTGGAAGTTTACGTCTGGACCGTACGGTCTGTGGAAGTAGGAATTCCCACATGATCGATACTTCACTTAGCTATGATTTGGTAATGCGCAGCATTCTAATACCCGGATAACCGTATATAACACCCAAGTAAAACATACTATCTTGAATAAACAATTACAATACCTCGACACCTGCGTTGGCATGCGCTGCACAGTTGAAAAGGATTCACGACCCGAGGATATTTCAAATATGCCTTGGGATTAAGGTTCCCTTGTTATCCAAGGCTATTCTAACCAGGGTAACTGTATCCGGGGAACTATCCGATTCGACAAGCCGAAGGATCAACAACGCTAATAGCATGCAACAACATCATCAACTTGCATGATGCTACGGCCGGCTTAGGTAGCGATATGCAATGCTCAACACCGCGATAAGAGTGGATTGGCAAGATAAACGATAACTGCGTCCACAGCCGTTGCCAAGGGTGGGAGACGTTAACTGGTAGGGCTACATAAGGTGAGATGCACCATGTCCCCCGCTGTCTGTGCTACTATCCCAACATTACAACCTGCGAGACCATCATTGCCAGGGTCTTCGGCTACCTTGCTTTTACCTCACCCGAGGCAACCACTGAATCCAGAATCTGTCGTCAACATCCAATTTGTCGTCTGTAGACGATCAGGATGGGCGAGAAGGAGCACGATATCTCGCCAACGCGAGAGCCTAGCATCGATGAGGCGCAAGTCACTGCTGAGAAGCAGATGCATGACATCGGCGCAGATCTATACCTGGAAGTCCAGCGGTACTCGAGAGAAGAGCTAGAAGCAGAGCGCAAGATTGTACTAAGGAAGATAGACTGGGTCATCATGCCAATGGTACGCAGATTTCATTTACTCTCGATATCACATCACTGAACAGAAAGCTAGATCTGCATAACATACATGATCCAATTCCTGGACAAACTATCCTTAAACTACGCAAACGCCTACACCCTCACCCCTGACCTTGGTCTCCAAGGCGATCGCTACGGTTGGGTCGCGGCCATCTTCAACTTTGGCTACCTCTTCTGGGCACTGCCTGCAAACTACCTGATCCAGCGACTCCCCGTCTCAAAATACACCGGCAGCATGATCCTCCT
Organism: Alternaria brassicae; assembly: GCA_004936725.1. Taxonomy (NCBI): domain Eukaryota; kingdom Fungi; phylum Ascomycota; class Dothideomycetes; order Pleosporales; family Pleosporaceae; genus Alternaria; species Alternaria brassicae. Next base: position 1,890,303 of record CM016512.1, read on the forward strand.
CTGGTCCATCCTCCTCTGCTGCCACGTCGCGGCCAAAAACTACGCCGGCATGCTTGCTCTCCGCTTTCTACTAGGCATGTTCGAAGCGAGCATCAGTCCAGCCATCATGAACATTGTCAGCATGTTTTACCGGCGCGACGAACAGCCAGTACGCATGTGCGTCTTCCTCGCCTTCAACGGCATGGCAACCATGGTCGGCGCCTTACTAGGCTACGGTCTCGGTCACGCGCACTCGCAGCATATCAAAACCTGGCAGCTCATATTCCTCGTCATCGGGCTGTTGAATTTCGTCTGGGCGTGGGTCTTCCTCTGCGTTATGCCTGATAGCCCTGCCACGGCGAAATTCCTGTCGCACAAGCAAAGGATCGTGGCGATTGATCGGATTGCTAGCAATATGATTGGCGTTAAGACGAAGCAGTTTCAGAAATCGCAGGCTGTGGAAGCTATCCTTGATTTCAAGGTTCTCTGTATTAGTCTGGTTGGACTCTGCTGCGGTGTGATCAATGGGGGTGTGTCGAATTTCTCATCTTCACTTATTCGTAGGTTCGGGTTTAGTGGTATCTATGCTACGTTGCTGCAGCTGCCGACGGGTGCGATTGAGTTTGTGGTTGTTCCGCTTTGTGGGCTTGCAGCTGGGTACTTTAGGGACACGCGTTGTCTCATCCTGGCTGTGGTGTGCTTACCGCCGTTGGCTGGACTATTGGGTATCCGACTCACGCCTTTGTCACAACGCTAGAGTCTAGTCGGGTGCACATGGCTACAGTATATTGTCGGTGCCCCGGTGATTCTGTCGTGGAATCTGCTTACGACCAACATTGCTGGACATACGAAGCGCAGTACGGCCAACGGGTTGTGGTTTGTCTTCTACGCTGCAGGAAATATTGCTGGGGCTAATATTTTCTTCTCGAGGGAGGCGCCGAGATACTATTCAGCGTTGACAGGACTCATTGTTTGCTACTGCGCGCTGGTGGTTATAGCTGGTGTGCTGGCGTTGTGGATGGGTTGGGAGAACAAGACGAGGAACAAGAAGTTTGGCCAAGGAGAAGACGAACAAGCTATCAGGGATGGATTTAGCGATCTGACGGATAAGCAGGCGAAGCACTTTAGATATGCGTTGTAGGAAGCGTGGGTTGAGACGATTGAAATGTAACGCCGCGACACACAAACGATCGCAGTAGATTTCCATGCACACTTACATTTAATAATGTTAACATTTCGACGAAGATCTGGAAAAATCAAACTGCCTGCGCCGCCGTCACACCAAAGACGCAACTAGTGAGAATTCTGCGCCTCATATTCCTTCCTCAAGTCCAACACGATCTAATACTTCCCACTCTCCTCAACCAACCCACTCTTCTCATTCTCAGCCTTTGGTTTCAACGCCCACTCAGGCGCCTCATCAACCTCATCCTCCTCAGCCTTATCCCCCTCCTCCTTAGTCCTATGCACACTACTCGGCAAATGCTCCGCAGGCGCATACACAGTAACCAACTCGAGCGGCTGATCCCCCTTGGTAACAAACTGATGCTGCGACCCAGCTGGCACAACAACCACATCACCCGCCTTGACCTCCTGGTCCTTGCCATTCACCGTCGCCAACCCCCTTCCCGACGTGAACAAGAGGATCTGGTCGACGGTGTGGACTTCGTCGCCGATTTCGCCGTTGACGGGTACTTCCATGGCGACGAGTTGCGAGTAGAGACCCGTGTGCAGCACGGTGCGGAAGTCGCCGAAGCTGCGCTTGGAAGACATGAGGCCGGGGAAATGCACCATGTCGTGTTTGGGAGGGGCGTCCGAGCGGTTTCCGACTTTTTTTGTAGGCGTCCATCTTGGGGACTGGGGCGGAGAGTCTTGGGGTGGATGTGCAAAAGGATTTGGTGATGCTGGTGGGTGTTGCGATTCGCTTTGTGAGTGTGGATGTGGATGAGCGGAGGAGACGGGATGTGGTGTTGAACATTGGAGAGGTTTATGTGCAATGTATATGTTGGGATTCAAGTTAGATGGGTGTTATATGTTACACCATTCGACATCACATCGCGTCAGCGCGCGTTAGATGTGGAGGTCTAGATTTCGGGGTGTGCATGACGTCACTATAGTGTTCATTTTGCGATGTACGGGTACATTGCCTCGTTCGATGCACTAGTATTTTCATCAGCATGCTGATTGGTGATCTGCCATGTGTCAGGTCATGGTGCGTGCTATCAGTGGTGTCGTACCTGATTATGTGATGGCAATGCAGTGCAGGCTAGATTCGGGTTGCTATGTAAGCTAACGGAACGTGCTCCGCTGTATGCTGCACGTGCTAAAACATTGGTTGTGGAAGTGATATTGAGAGGAGAATAGTGTTTTGATTACAGCTGCAATGCTCGTATATATGAACGGGTGACACGTGAGAGTATCTCCAAGCCTCTCATAAACTAGGACCTTGTCTGTAGAACTTGTTGGTATATAGCTGCATCGTACTACTCAAAAATCGCTGTAGAAGAAGACAATTTGGCCCTAGAATCCTTGTGTTGAACGCGTTTTAGTTTTCCAGGTCTTGCTGATAGCAAAGTCCAGCGAGTCGGATGTGGGGGTGGTTATTGGCGGTGGGTCGCCCACCCTTGCTTCGTCGGTGAGAAGCAGGAGAGTCGCAGTACAGTACCGCGATTGCCGGTTAAGATCATCAAATAGATCTATACTCACTAGACGCGATTGCCACCAGTGACTTTTTCCTTTTCCTCTTCAAGCTCGCGCTCAACCTCCTCTTCTTCAGTAGGCTTAGAGCTCTTGACGTCCTTGGTGGGAACATCCCCACCACTCATCTGCCATTCCATCAGCTTGTTGAATGCGCCTTCTGGGTTTGAGCTGAGCTGCTCGTAGGTGCCTTCTTCAGCTACTCTGCCATCAGCATCAATGCAGATGATACGGTCGGAGCGTTTGATTGTTGATAGACGATGGGCGATACTGATAGTTGTGTTGTTCTCCTGGAGGAGTTTGTTGAGCGCTTGGTTGACGAGAGTCTCAGACTCGGCATCGAGAGCACTTGTTGCTTCGTCGAGGATAAGGATGTCGGGCTTCTTGATTAGTGCTCGTGCGATGGCAATACGTTGCTTCTGGCCTCCGGAAAGTTGGGTACCTCTGGCGCCAGCGTGTGTCTCAAGGCCGTCGGGCTGTAGGAATTAGTGAGAATCTTACACAAAGAGGGTAGTACTTACGAAATCGCTAATGAACTGGCAATTGGCCTTTCGTGCAGCAGCCACAATCTCAGCGCGAGTAGCATTAGGCACACCATACGCGATGTTCTCGGCGATAGTGCCAGAGAAGAGCACAGGCTCCTGACCGACGTAGCCAATCTTCCTCCTCAGTTGCTTCGCGTTCAGAGTCGTGATGTCTCGGCCGTCGATAGTAACAGTCCCGGTATTGGGAACGTAGAAGCGTAGGAGAAGACTAGCGACTGTAGACTTGCCAGCTCCGCTAGGTGCCACGATAGCCACATTTGTACCCTGTTCGATCTTGAAGTTAAGGTCCTTGAAGATAGTGACTGCCGGTCTGGTAGGGTAACTGAAAGAAACATTCTTGAACTCGATGGGGCCCCGCGCTGACTTGACTGGCAGACCCTTGGTGGGCGATATTGTCGGATTGCGATCCTGAAGCTCGAACAGACGACTAGCGGCTCCAACACCCTTCATCATTTCACCGTAGAAGCCAGAAAGACCAACCATGCTGGAACCGGCATAGACGGTGTACATCAAGAATGAGGAAAGTTCACCAATAGAAATGACTCCGTTCTTGACCATGTTGCTGCCAACGTAGAGAATGGAGATGATGGTCAAGTTGCCCATCAGTCCAGTGCTTCCGTAGAAGCTCGCAGCAACCACAGCCTCCTTCTTTCCCAGAGCGAATATCCTCTTGATTTGCCGATTGTAGCGTGATGCTTCTTGGACTTCTCCGGCAAAGGCTTGACTTGTCCTCACGTTGCCCAAGCGCTCTTCAGCGATCTTAGTCAAAGTCCCCAAGTTCTTCTGGATTTTGCGACTCAGGTTCCGCAACGAGCGACCAGAGAAGAAGGCAACGAGAGCGACAGGTGGGGCAATCAGGGCGAGAATACCAGTAAGCTTCAGACTGACGAAACCCATCATGGCGAAACCAGCAGCACCACTGACGAGCGCACGCAGACCGTCGGACAAGTTCTGGGTGATGCTTTTTCCAACGATGATGGTATCTGAACCGAGACGGGAGATGAGATCTCCAACCCTGTTGGCGTCGAAGAACTCTGCATTTTGCACAAATGTCTTGCGGTAGAGCTGCGACCGCAAGCGAGCCACGATGCGTTCTCCGACGATTCGCAGAATGATGATGCGTCCAAAATTGAATGCAGCGCCAGTTGTCAAGACACCTGCCAAGGCAAAGTAGAAGATGGAGGGAGACATGCCAAAGAGTAAGCCATCGGTGTTCTCGGTCGAAGTTGCAGCGTCCAAGATTTTGCCGATTGAGAAAGGTACAGACAGAGAAATGCCGGATCCGACGAGTAGGAAGACAAATGCCCAAGAGAGTACGCCTAGCTCGGGTCGCGCAATCTTGATCAGTCTCCAGATTTCTTTCATACCACCAGGTGTGCTTCCGGAACCAGATCCATCCTTGCTGAGCTTCGCACTCAGATTGACCTGCTTCGCCTGCGCTGCCTTTTCAGACTTTGCAAAGCCCTGTTCCTCGTTCTCCGGTTCGCCATCATGCTCCTCTAGGTCCACGATGCCCTTTTCTTTGATCTCGTCGCGGTACGACTTGCGCTGTCTTGCAGGCTTGGAGCTACTTGGGGCTTCCGCCAGTAATTGCGACGTAGTGAACATGCGAGCTGGGCTTGGTAAGCCATTGTGGCGTGTGGTGCCCGCAGTTGCGAATCGCGATATGGTTGTTGGAGGGAAGAGACATGGCGTGTAGCCATTCGGCGACGTTCTGGGTATCGATGCTTTGGAGATCGGTTTCGTAGCGAATGTTCTCGATACGGCGGGCGTTGATGTCGTCGAGATGCGCGACTGTATTTGTGAGAAGAGGGCTCCGTTGCCTGGGCCGTGCCAGGCCTTCGCCGAGAAAACCAGCGGGCCGCGCATGGCGTAAGATGGGTAGACTGGACGGCTACCGAAGTTGAAGGGCGAATTGGGGCGTTACTGAGGCATTCCACATGGCGACAGACGGGCAAGCGTGGGAGTGGACGGCTTCGGACATGTCAATCAAAAGTTCGGCGCCGCCCTGATGACGACAGGACCGCCGCGTCCACCGCCAAGTGCCGCGGCTCGATCTCCGATACTGTCCCGAAGCAGGGCACATAACTTCGACCCTCTTGCTTCTAGTGTGCGCTGGTGATTATCAAAGCACCCCAGACATACATGTACGCTGCTTCCGTCGTTCGTATGTGATACACGACGTCATTGCTGCGGGATGCTGCAGCCTCAAGCTCCTACGATGCGGATACCAACTACCATGGTCTCCAACAACTACACGTTCCTGGATACGGAAGACACCAGAATTTCTGGATCAATGTCGCCTTTCAGTCATTAATGCGCAGATACGATCCAATAAGAGCCTGAGTGCAGACATGTCGTCTTACACCCGGTCTAAAGTATGACTGGGAAGAGCAAATGACAACTGAGTCATCTCCACTCACAGTGAGGCGTTGCATTTACCACAGGACAGTGCGTGGCGGTCCTGGTCTTACTCTTCAGAAACACCAACCCGGTAAATTGTTTCGAGACTGCAGCACTATCATCATCAGCCATGGCGTCCACATCATCTCCCATTCATCTAGATGGCACAACCCTCGAAGGCGGCGGCCAACTACTGCGAGTAGCCCTTGGTCTTTCAAGCCTTACCAGAAAGCCTATACGTATCACCAAGATCCGGGGCAGGCGCTCCGGCGGCGGAGGACTGAAAGCCCAACACCTGACTAGTGTCGAATGGCTGGGCCAAGCAAGCCATGCGAAGATCAACGGTGCAGAGCTCAAGAGCAAGGACATCACATTCATTCCAGGGACTACTCTCGAAGCCAACAGCGCGCTAGACACTGGAGAGTTGTGGATTCAGCAGACGACGCCCGGAAGTGTCAATCTGGTACTACAAGCTATCCTACCATATATTCTCTTCTCCGGGATGAAACATCCAGTCCATCTCCGCATCGACGGAGGAACGAACGTTTCCAACTCGCCATCGATTGACTACACAACTCAAGTCCTCGTCCCGATGCTCAAGCTAATCGGCATACCGCGCATCGCCATCGTCATCCACTCGCGTGGCTGGTCACAAGGCAGTGCAAACATCGGGAGCGTCACATACACCATCACACCTCTGCAAGCCAGACTACCAAAGTTCCAACTCATCGACAGAGGCGACATCGTCAGCGTAGCCGCAACCGTCATCGCACCCAACGAGACCGGACAGCAGTTCCGCGAAGAACTCGACGACATGTTCGAGCGACAAATGCTTCGCATCTCTAGGAGCAACGCTGGTGATGCAGAGATAGCTACCACTGTTGTACTCAAAGATTCACATCACGAAAAACGATACTACCTCCTTCTCGTAGCGACAACATCCACTGGCATGAAACTCGGCCGCGACTGGCTGTACGATCGTAGTCTCAAGTCTGGCCATCTCGAACGCATCGTTCCTGCGATTGTGAAGAAGGTGTCTGATGATTTGATAGGAGAGATTGAGCATGGAGGGTGTGTGGATGAGTACTTGAAGGATCAGTTGGTCGTGTTTCAGGCACTTTCCGAGGGGCATAGTCGGGTCCATGGGGGAACGAAGAAGGATGGCCTGCTGGAACCGAGTCTACATGCACAGACTGCGATGTGGGTAGCGAGAGAGATACTTGGTGTTGGATTCGATAACGAGGGTGGGTGTGGAGGAATGGGGTACTTGCCAAGTGTTGCGGGTGAGATAGGGGGAGAAATAGCGAGCGGTTCAGACAAGTTGGCCATCTCGTCATAAGACAGTATCAACAGGACTGATGTAAATTGAACTAACTATCATTCTGCATTGCACAAACGCTGATCATCATGTTCCAGGTGCCATACAGAGCTGGCTGTCACAAGCAGCACCGCTGTTCCCTTGGAGCTAACACCATTGCCATTGCGAACCTGAAGATACAGCCTTTGTGTAGCCAATTCGAGCAAAGCCCGCTTATATTCCGAGTTAAACAACTTCTTCTTCTTCTTCTTCTTCTTCTTCTTCTTCTCCTTCTTCTTCTTCTTCTTCTTCTCCTTCTTCTTCTTCTTCTTCTTCTTTCACTAATCGCTAATCCCACAGAGTCATCAAACAGCTCTACCTACCCACAGAAGCCAAAGAAGAAGAAGAACAAGACCTACCCTCCCATTCTCTCCCAGACCCAGCATTCTACCCGTTCTTACTAGCAGAGCCTACCTCGTCATCTTTCCCAGCAGGCACCTTGGTCGACTTGGTCGTCGTGGGTGCAGCTTCGCAATACACAGGTCGTGGTAAGCTAGCTGAACGTGTGTTAGCTGCCTCCAGCCAGACAAAGGAGAATTACGAGAAGACGGCTGCTAGCTTACTTACCGTTGGTTTTGATGAGCTCGGGGTATGAGTTGAGGTTGTTGGTGTCGTGCATGATTTCAGTGGCGTGAGGGAGGGGCATAATGGAGGGAAGTAGAGCAAGTATGATTTTACAAGCGTGGTTGAGGGGTGTGGTTGACGTTTCGCTATTATCTTAGAGAGTGGCTGACATCGATGATTTGGGGAAGAAGGGCAGTGGAAGAGACAAGTTGTTCGTATACAAGTCTTGCGCTTGCTACTGGGTCATTCACTGCATGTTTTGTCATTCTTTAAACCTGGAGACTTTGCGTACACGATTGAATGTATGTTCTTGTATCTGTGGTGAATCGCTCGTGGTCTTGAAAATGCGAAAGGATATCTCGGAGTGTGAATGCTCATCGTTTGCTATCACGGTTGCGTGTGGTTTTTGACTCAATTACTACATACCATGTCATCTCCGCTGTGTTTGACGGACTTTTTCCCTTGAATGAGAGATATCGCAAGTATAAGCGTACTCGCAGACTGGACACTCTCAAGTAAGAGATGTTAGACAGTGAATGGATTAGATGGTTATATTTGAAGCGAAAGATGTGAGCTCCACGAAATGAGCAAATTTTTTGTCATACATGCGATGTAACAGAGACAACAACTCGATCATACAGATCCATCGGTAGACTGTGTATCAGGTAGCAGACAACATAGAAAGCAGCTTGTCCGAAATGTAGCAGTACGCCGCACGTAGCTCACCCCGGCTAGATTCGCAAGTATTACTTCTACGTTAAGCAAGACGCACTCCCTATTCCACAGGAACCAACACAGAAGACGCCAATACAAGAACAAAATAGTCCATTAGACATCTTTTCTCTTCATGCTATCACTATCAACAACACTCCTAATAACAACAACATAAAAAGCAAAACATCCCAGACCCTTTCCTGAGACAAACGCCATGCTCTTGCGCGCAAGTTCTATCATGACGATGACAATGACGACGACGATGATGATGACAACGATTAATATCCCGACCCAAAAAAGCGGCATAAAAGCCATGAAATGTGCCAACCTCATTTAGAGGGGTGTGCTTTGTACAAAGTATATTGTTTCCTCCCATATCGATTTCTAAATGACTCATGACCATTTTTTTGCTATCGAAATGCCGTGGCGATGTGGTGGTAGTGGTCTTGAGACGTGGTCGTGGTATATAGAAGTCGTAACTATTATTTACATGTATGCGGAAGGTGGCGTGTTTACCATGTTTCCTGGGTTCTTATCAGTATACATATGTAGGCATAGTTGCAATGTGTACTCACGGCAATGTACTGCCCGTCCTCCCTCTTCCTGGCCCAGAATTCCTTGGCCTGGGCTTCGCTCAGACGACCCTTTTGCATGGCCACGTCGATCAAAGACTCCTCGACACCCTCGCCCATGCCCTTGCTAGAGCCACAGACGAATATGCGTCCGTCGAGAGCGTTGATAACGAACCAGACAATGTCGGCCTGTACACGAACCTCGTCCTGAACGTATTTGACTTCGTTGGAGCCTCCAACTTTGACCTTTCGGCTTTGCACAACCTTCTTGATCTCGCGTTCGTGATCGCCAAGCTCGCCAGAGTACAGCTCGTCGAGCATAGAGTCCCGTACTCCCTGAATGAGCCAGATCTTGTTGGCGCAGTTTGCATTTTTGAGTCGGTTCAGAATAAAGCCCCTGAACGGAGCCATGCCTACTCCCGCTCCAATGAGCACCATCGGGCCTTCGCCTCCAAATTGCTTGGATAGTGGGTTTGCCATGAGGCCGCGGAACATGGGCACACGAAGATCGAGGATGCTACGGGGATCGACACCTTCACTCTCTGCTGCGATGAAGGATTGTGCTAAGCGCTCCATGAAGCCACTGCCTACACCGTTACGTGTAGCACCCTCGGCATGCCAATCAGGTGTCTCGTGAATTGTGACGGCCATCTCGATAAGACGGCGGGTACCGGGAAGGCCTGGGCGAGCCGACGAAATATGGGGATCGTTGGAAAGGGAGTAGAATCGGGGCATAAGTTGGGTGAGGACAGAGAGGAGGTGCGGTAGCGGTGGCTTGGAGGAAGGGAATGCGCTGAGCATCTGTGAGATTGTAAAGTGAGATGTCGTACGGAGATCGCAGAAGGCTGCTTGTCCTTGGGCCGAGCAAAGATATGTCAGGATCTTCTTCTCGTTGGGAGCATCGGCATACTCGGCGAGCACACGGAGGAGGTTCTTGGTCGGCGGATGCGACTGGATGTCGGCGCACCACGTCAACAATTCGCGTCGGGTTGTGACGAGCTCGCGTGCTTGGTCTTCGCCCCAGATGGTCGGCCATCTTCCGGTTTGTGTCTTGAGTGTGACTGGCTTGTCGCGGACAAACTTGGGGATGCAGAGAAGATTGAACAGCTCGTCGACCATGTCCTGCGAGTTGGGCGGGCAGATGCCGACAGCACCACCAACCTTGAAGTCGACGCCTCCCTCATCGGGGTAGTCGGTCACATCGATGTCAAAGTGAATGGTCCTCTTCTCCGCGCCCGGCTTAGTCAACTCACGTGCATGGTATAGCGGGGCCGAGTAGACGTCGTAGGGCGGGTGCGGCTGGACGTACTTTGGCGGCATCTTGTGCACTTCTGAGACGTATCTTGTGTCCTTGGATGGCAGCGGCTCGAAGGACATGTTGACTGGCGGCAGCGGGATGGTGTCGGTTAGCTCGCTGTCGAGGGCGAGAGGGCCGAGTTTGAGATTGAGCGAGCTAAAGGCATGGTTGTCCGGAATGACGACGGGTGTGGAGTTGGGCGATGACGACGAGTCTGGAGCCAGTGTCTTGAGCAGACAGCATCCTCCGCCACAGCACTGGCTGATGAGCTTGGTGGCTGTCTCTCCCTCGCCCAGTATCCGTCTGATGTCGTCTGGGTTGTCTGAAATCAGCGTGGTGGATGCGCGCCGGGCACGCGGCTGGTCCGAGAAATTAACAGCCGAGGTAGGCAGCGCCTGGAGCTTATCGACGACCTCGTCGACACCCTGATCGGGTTCAGTCATGGGCGTCATCGGAGCTTCTGAATCATCGCTGCTGTTGGTCCACAGCGCAGACTCGGCTGAGGACTTGGGCGATGTCTGCCCCGGCTGTGACGGCAACGGTTGCACTGAGAGCTGTGCTATGTCCTTGGGCTCGGCGGGAACTGGGTCCTCAGGGTGCGAGGTCGACGTGTGAGGAATGGGGCTGGGCATTGTCGGCGTCGTGGCTGCCATGTGCCTGCGTGCAGGAGTGAGGTGAAGGAGGAGGAGCGGCGGGCGTGCTGACGACGCGACAAAGGGAGCTGCTAGCGCGAACCATGATTAGCAAGAGCTGACCCGGTCTTACTATGTATGGAGTGTTGGAAGCATCAGCAAGGCGCGGTGCAAGTGTGCATCTCCCACTTGCTTGTTGCGCAGCCGAGGACGCCGGCGTGCGACAGCAGAGCATGTGGGGGAGCGTGTGCGTGGTTATCTGATGCTTTGCTAATGCACCCAATTTCGTTATCAGATCATGGCCATCATCACTCACCTCGACTGGCTGGCAGGCGAACACGGCCGAGTGACAGCTGCTTGCTGATTCCCGAGACTGGTGACACGATGGATTGCGACAGCGTGTAGAATGGTACTAGGCGGATTCTAGCCGTGGCAGAGGGTGTGGGCATGAGGAGAGGACTGGTCGTGGTGAGCAAATGTTCCACCGAGCCCGAACGCTTTTCCTACTGCCGATCCACGACGAGATGAGCATCCCGAACGCCCACTTCTGCCGAGTGACGCTTGCCCACGCCCCGTGGCTAAAGCCGCTCGTATTTCCGCCTGTCTTGTCCTGCTTTACCCGACAAGACCCTTTCACGTGACCTGTCCTGCTTCACCCGACAAGACCCTTTCACGTGACCAAGTCCTGATCATCCTACGCTGACCCCATTCGCCAAACGGTCGCCACCGGCACTCACGGGAGGCTTTACCCACACAAGCCCATCATCTATGTACCCGCTGACACGACCCTGGTTTCGTGACATGGTTCCATTTGCCACTTTTACCTCGAGGTTGTATAATCATCCCGAAGACCTATTGGCGATTGCGGTAATTGTGACCAGCCAGAGACCACGGTTTGCAGGATTGCAGCTTGCACTGTTCGCGTCTTGATTGTATCTACATGTTCAACGATTGGATCAAGTAGTTTGTGGTGTGAACCATCCGCTCACCCATTTGAACAGTCGCGATGACTTACCAGTCCTCAGACATCCACTGGAAGACGATAATTTCTCAGTCCTACCGTCTTCTTTCTTCGTCCAGCACACCCTGTCAAACCTGAATCACCTAACTGACCTGGCTATTCCGAACAACTTGGTCCTAGTTTCCAACTCACACCAGATATCCCACCACGACCCTGGCAGACAGCCAATGCGAGTACATCTACGAAGAGCTCAAAAACCAACAAGTATCCGGCTATCGCGAGCCAAACGGCTCCTTGCGCAAAACACCCGACTCTGAGATCGAGTACAGAATCCAAGAGCGCATGAAGCAGCTACTCCCAAACTTCGTACGTAAAGCTGCAACTACACCAAGCACGTGTGAGCTTCATACTAGTTCCGTACACCCATATCCAGGCAAGCATGATGAAATACCACAACTGGGGTCGACAGAGACGCAAGCTCAACCGCCAACTCCCTCCACCTGCATTGCCCCAGCAGCTCATCGCCAGCATCGAAACAACCGACTTCCTCAACGAAGACTCACGTACTACTCTGTGTAACATGCTGGCAACCGACTTACATCACCATATAGACATTGGAATGCACTGCGACTACCACTACAGCCTGAGGCCAGACCTCGCGCTTTTGGACCCTGAAGATCACGACGTTGACTGGGACAATAGCCGCGAAATAATGCCCAAGTGTATCCTCGGCATCAACCTGTCCGCAGTCCAGACTCAAAGTAGGAATCGGCGCAAGGACAACAGCTCCGATGAATCTAGTTCCAGCAATTCATCTACCGGCAACGACATCACGGGCTTTGTCTTCATGCAACTAGGTAGAGTCTTCGCTCTCCCAGATACCATCCTACAAGACATGCAAAGACAAGGCAAGACGCCCGCGCAAATGCCTTGGATGGACTCTGGCTTCGTTCTCGTCGTAGCGATTGATCATACTGGAGTCGCAGGCGCCCCCTGGCTGCTATTCAACTTCAAGCCTGAAGACGAGATGGAAGGCGGACGCATCGCGATTCCGCAATCCGGTAGGAACTGGGGTATACTATGTGGGGATTGGATGCAGCAGCGCGTCGGCGTCAAGATTGGAAACAGGCTTGGAGAGCCCGAGAAAGAACGGACGTGGCACATGTCGTCTGACTTTGGTAGGGAGTACAGCGCCCGGCTTGTTGCTGCGATGAGAGAGCAGGAGTCTGCCAGGGGCAGACTTGTACGACAAAAGATGTTTGAGACGGCGAGGGAAGGTCGGTAGTGGGCGCAGGGCTGCGCTTGTTGGAGTTGTTACTGCTTCTAGGGTGATTGTGAGGAACGTATATGAGGTGAGGCAGCGTTCCTCGTGTTTCCCTGCAGCATCTGTTCGCTCTTTCTTTTCCTTCTCATCGTCGTTCGAGACAGCCACCTCTTCCTATCCTGTCGACGTCTTTACTTGATTTCCTTTTACAGTACAAATTACAAGTCACGAAAGATGCAAGAAAGAACAGACGTTTGGCTTTCAAAGCAAGACCGGTAACGCTCGAGAAATGATGCGAATAGAATTTCTCTCTCTCTGCCGCTCTGCTTTGTTTCCCCGTGCAAAGTGTGATGTAACAATCGCAGACTTTTGCACCTGACTCGCCCGACTCAATAGACAATCAAGTTCAATGCATCCGTTCCAGAAAAGCTCTAGCCGAGCTAGAGAACCCAGAATCCCAATAAAATCCCAATCGTAAAGTCGAAGTCCACATGGCGTCTCATCTCGCGCACTACAAACCCCCACTTTCCACGCAGCCCTACCCAACACCCGGCCAACCTGCAACAAAGTCAGTCCCCTAATTTCACGCCTCAACTCCCCATCCATCAACAAACTTACTCCAAACAGTCAACCTCTCATTAACCTTTGCCACATTAACCCTATCCCCCACCCTCCACACTTCCTCCCCCTTCTTCCCATTGTTCCCCCAAAACCCATACCTTCCAAACACCGGGCTCCACTTGGCCCCCACATCCACCCTCCTATCCTTCTGCAACCTCTTCAGCACCTCCCCCGCAGGCCCCTCCCCGGGCCTGCCCGTCTTATAATCGATATTAATACTCTTACACCTCACACAATTATGCGGCAACAACTTCCGTTTTTCCATTAATCCTCAGCTTACCCCAGTAATCCTCCTGCCACGCATCCCACGCCCCCTCCACAACGACATTCGGCCGGAACTTTTCAACATCCATAGTCATGCCGTCTGGCAGCCTTGCGGAAACATCATCGAGACTCGTTTGCGACGTAAAGAGGTACGGGGCGCAGTCTGCAAAAGTAATCTTCCAGCTTTCCGCCCCGGGTTTATGCAGACCCATTGCTTTTTCTACATATCCCTTTGTAAACGGCACGTACCTTGCTAGAAAGCGCGTGAGCGGGTCTGGTTCCAGCGGCTGCATGTCTTGGAACTGGACGGGGCGCAGGTTGGCGCCTAGGTAGACGAAAATGACGGGGTACCCGAAGCACGACGTGAACCAGTCGTTGTACTTTTGCGGCATGTGGTATGCGGTTGTTGGGGCAGAGTGCATGGTTATGGTGATGGGGTCGAGCTTTTCTGTGGCGGGCGAGAGGGATGTCAATTGAGGTTTGCTTGGAGGCGTCGCCGCAGGCTATGTATGTCACTGTGAGGGTGGTCTGGTCACGGGATATGGATTGCAGGAATTGTGTCATTTCGGGGTAGCTTGTTATAAGCATGTTTTCGAGGCCGTCTTTGGTTTCTTGGAGGAGCATGAAGGAGCCTGTATTGGCATTAGTGAGAGTTGTTGTTGTTGTCGCTGTTGGTATCGAATGGAGTGCGGGTATGTTTTACGGTCGTGTTTGAATCCATGGGCTGTGGCTGTGGCTTCTGTGACTTTAACCGCTCGTAGCGATTTAATGGGATAAATGTAAATCTAGCCATTGCTCATCATCAGCACCTCTTTTCCGCGCCATCATCAAGCTCTTCATCATCCGCAACATACCGCCGAGATCTTCATAGCCGTCAATCGGTGGATCAGCGGACTAAGGAAGTTGAGCAACTGATACAGCCCAAACGGCACGACGCAAAGTGTCGTCACAAGCCATATCGTTGACACCTTCTCAATGTTGAAATTATGTTCTTCCTCCATGACTGGGAGAGATGGTGTGCAATATTCGAGGAATGGGAGTGCAAGTTGGCCTTGCAGAGGTAATATTAGTTCCGAGTCGACATGCAGCCAGGCTCACCCCACGTGCACGCCTTACCAAGGCGCTAAGACATGTTGAACCTCGGCCATGTGTTCGTCGATCCCTCGATAATCTGACTGTAAGACAGGTCGCACGGTCCAAGGTACACAACAATACGTTAGACAAGTCTTTACTATATCAGCACCACGCAGACTATCTTCTCGGACCACGCAATACGATTTCTTCCGATCCCAGCTTTCAACTCCTCTTTCCAAACACCCTGAACCGCTTTACCCCACCGTCCGGAATAATCACCAATTTCGCATGCGTATAACCCCTCCCCTTTACCTCCTTAAGCTCAGCCTTGTACTCCTTCTCCACATCCGGTCCCGACCTCTGCGGCTCCAACACCTCAACCCACCCCTTGTCATCACTCGAAGGATCCTTGTCAAAGCTACCAGCAAAGACCTGTACCTTCTGCGGAAAGTTACCTCTAAAGTGCGCCGTATCGATGACAATATGATCGATTTCGCCCTTGGCGCCTAAGCGAACAGTCGTCCAATCGACGTGCTCGCCACGCGTACGCTTCGTTTCCCACCCGTCGCCCATGTCTTTACCGCGACCGGGCAGGAGTAAGTTATCTTTTGTGCCGAAATGCTGGTCTGAACATGACGTTGCGACGCCGCCCATTACCGTGGCCGAGAGCTCGAAGACCGCATCGGAGGACTGAGGAAAGACCGGTACGGCTACACCGTATAGACGAAAACGTGCGATTCCGCCGTCGGGGTACATAAGCAGCCTAACATGCGTGTACGCCCTCTCCGTGATGCTGTCTAATTTCCAGCCATGCCGTTGGCTAGGTCCACACTCTTGCTTCGATAGTATGGTTTCCCAGCCTGCGTAGCTGGCCTTCTTCACCTCCTCTTCATCCTTTTCGTCTGTGATGAACGCACCCTCGACGGCGACTTCAGGTGCGTGGTTTCCGTTGAAAGCAAAAGTGTCGATTTCCACACCTGCTACCTTTCCACTGGCAGTTCCTAGTCTCAGGACCACCCAGTCGAAGGGTTCAGTGTTGTGACGCCGTGTTTCCCAGCCATCGTACCAAGCTCCTGAGTGTACGAAGACGCCAGGTTTACGGATTGGGGGAGTCGGCGTAATGAGGTTCTCGGCTGCGGCGAACCATTCGTCGCTAAACGACAGGACTTTGGAACCGAGAGGTGCGGATATTAAATCTTTGGACAGTGTCAGCTCCTACAAAAAAACATCAAAAGGCCGATGATTTCCATACCAGTGTATTGTGACTTGAAGGTGGCATCAATCTCATCAGCTGGTATCGAGCGCGCTGTGTTTGTGGCTACGTTCTTGACGTCTTCTGGTAGGATGTTGCGGATCTCCATGATATATGGAATATGGTGTTAAATGATGTAGGTTTGCGTGAGGTTATGCAAGAGAGGAAAAAGTAAAGACCATGTTTTGGGATTTGGCTGGGAGCATCATAAAGCTATGGCGGGGCACCGTGGTGGGGTAGACCCTGCGTCTGCTGCTATCGGAATCCGCCGACATGCTCGGATAGCTCAGGCCCGATCGCGGAGTATAGTGATAACATAAACGCCTGATTTACTCGATACTAATGACAGTCATGTCAATCCATCGCCTGTGAAATGCATAGGCTCCCTCGCTGCGAATTGTGCCGGTGTTTCAGTGATCTGCTATTAGCCCGGCGGGCCGCGCGATAGGGAACTCCAATGTGCTGATGGCTGACTCGATAGTTTGATATAATAGTAACAGATCTATGCATACCCTGATACTATGGTGATATCCAACCTCTACGCTCTTGCAAACGTTGACATCTGAGACCGAATCAGCAGTGTTACAGCCATCGTAGCTGAACCAGTATGCCTGCGTCACCAAATTGGACTGCTTGCTGTGGCATACTCGATATAGGACTTCCCCCCGGCCCATTGGTCGTAGTCGAGATCACATGCCAGGGGTGTTTCCAATCCACGAATGGCAACGCGACAATAGACCCAAGGATCAACAACATGGTCTTGTAGAGCGGAATTGAAAAGAATCTGGTCTCCGTCTCAGCCAGGCAGTGTGGAGGTGACTATCCAACATCTCAATTAGCAGGATTCGCAATACTACCAAGCTTCATCTTCACCCATAGCTCGGATCGTTCCACTGCGTCTCCTGATAGTATGATGCCCCGTTTTTGTTACTACCTCCATTCAAGTCCAACTTGGCCATAAACTCGGGTGGTACGGTAGGAATATATTTGCGTTCCCGTTCTTTGTTGACACCTCCGAATCCGGCGCCATAGGTGATGAGCATATCTGTCGATGTTGGCAATGAGAATGGCAGCATGTACGAAGGATCTAGGAGAAGTTCATCCGGGGCTTCGTCCTTTTCGTCCTCTTCCGACATTCGTGAAGGCGCAGGCGACGGCTCGGGAGGCTTATCGGAGGTGCCTCTGACTGGTGTGGACGGAGGTTCGGATTGTGAGGGGGGGTTAGGCGATCTTGCGCGCGCGGCTTTACGATCTGCAGCTGCTTTCTGCAAATGTACAATGTACTTGGAAGCGCTTTTTGGAAGAGTCTTCTCACCCACTTCGGGCCGGTAGTATTTTGCGGTATGTAAAAGTTGTTGAGGTAACAGGCGTGTCAATTGTTGTAATGTTCCCACAAGCGACTCTAGGTCTTCCCCAAGTGAGGAAAAGCATTGTAGCCATTGAAGAAGCTGCACCAGAGGCTCGAGGTGGCGTTTAGCAGCTTCCGCGGTGTTCTCGCCAGTGGACGTCATGGAGCCGTTCTCGTAGTGTTCTGGTTGCCGATTGTTGGATCGCGCCCAGTCTTCTAGCGTCGAGACATTCATACGTATTTGCATAGCTTTTGTTCGCGCGAGGTACTTTCGATTGGACATTATGCGGTTGAAGACTTCGGCAGAGAGCCAGTAGATCAGTTGCGATAGTACCTGCGCCGCGATGACGGAGTGTACATCGTACAGGTCGAGAACGAAGAGGGTCGAGGAGAGGAGGGAAGTGATGTTACGTGGTGACGGCTGTGCCCTGCGCTTGGGAGATGGCGGCCGGAAGCGTTTCTCAAGGGGTTCTATCGGCTTCGCCTTGGGCTTGGAACGGAATATTTTCCATTCGTGTTGAAATTGTACGTCCTCGAAACCAGGCATCGGCTCATGGTCAAGCATGGCCTGGTCCAAGTTCTTGTCCATCCTGCGCTCGGCGTCACGGATAATCAAGATGAAAATCTCATTGATAAGTTCTGCCATCTGCAGTTGGAACTCGGTAGTTGCCATCATGAGCCCGCCGTCCTTTTTGAGGTAATGCAAAAGCAATGTCGCGTTGGACATCCAGAAGGCCAGCACAGTCATATCCCACTGATGCTTCTCGACAACATCGTTGATCTTGTTCATGGCAGAAACCAGCAAAGTCTCGAGGAGTTCTGGGTTTGCATGATAATGTGCGTAGCGAGCACTCAGGAAGAGTATGTTTGCGGGTACTGGCTTTTGTGACGGAGAGCGTTGCGGCGTCATATCCGTAATGATGATGTCCAGTATCCGCTCGAGCTCGTTTTCTTGGAATACAAACATCTGGTCGTTGAGACATCTATCCCAGATGAATTCTTGAGCTTCTTCTTCTGGTTCTTCGGGTGACTGCAGCTGTAAGCGGAGGTTCAACGGGTGGCTAGGATGCGTACCTCGGGCTGTTCGTCCAGACCCAAATTGCCGATGTCAACCTCGAGATTGAAAGCGCTTTCCATCATCATACGGCGTTTCATGTCATTTTCCTGCATTTCCTGCTCGAAGCGGTCCTGTGAGAATCCAGAGTTGTAGAAGTCGTCACCGACACCTACGTTGCCGATGGCGTATCCGCTCTCGTGCAGATAGTCGGACAGCTCGGTGTTGGGCTCCACGAAATCGAAAGCAGTCCTTCCACCAGAAGACTTGACGTCTGTCGATGCGCCGTGATCGAGCAGCAGCTTGACGATATTCTTGTGTCGGTTCGTCATAGCCCACATGAGCGGAGTCCAGCGATTTTTGTCTTGCATGTCAACACTCGCGCCTTGCTCGAGCAGTGTAGCTGCGACAAGTTCGTGTCCAAAGCAACTGGCGTAGACTAGTGGTGGCGTGCCCTCGGCGTCGACGCCGTTGATGTTGATGTACTCCCGCGCCTTCCCATCCAGCAGCCGCTTTACCCTTTCCAGCTCCCCGTTGGAGGCTGCTAGTGTGAACAGCCCTTGCAAGGCCTCTTTCTTCTCGTCGTGTGACAGCTTCTCATCTGCAACCACTTTTGCTTCGTCACCGGCATTTTCGTTCTTGAGACGCGCCTGGTGGGCCAACATCTGCACTAGGCGGCTATCGCTGTCTTCGAGCTGCTGCATGTCTTCGTCGCCGAAAGTGGCGTCGTCGAGCGAAAGGTTGAAGTCGAGTGGGCGGGCGGGCATGGGCGTGGTGAGGAACTGCGACTGGCCTGTGCAAAGTCAGTCTCTGTGGCGCATCGCTCCTTGCCTCTCTATCGCCTTGACCTACCCTGCCAGGCGTCGTACATCTCGGTTTCCTCGTTCATCATGGTCACAGGGCGTCTGTCATTGAGCGAGGTGGGCAAATCTGAGGGCAGCTGTCGTGGCCTCTGCGCTTCGCCCAGGTCGCCCGAATAGGCATACTCGTGATCGGGAGAGTCCATTGTGTGACATTTGGATGGTGGATGCGGAGCGGTGTGTTGAGGGCGACTTGCTACCTCTTGCTCGGATGTATGTGTCAAATGTCGAGGGATGCCCGGTCCGTCTGTAGTGGGGCAGCTTCAATGCAGCAGGCAGGCAGGCAGCGCGGCGTGGTGAGGGAGCGGAAGGGGGTCGCTATAGAGACTGCGACGAAGCGTCTTGTACGCGCACCAGGCGTGTATAGCAACAGTGCTGTGTAGGTATGCACATGTACCTGGCACTACTACACTACTACACTACTACACTACTACTGGCCTTGCCCACGATGATGTCGCCAACCAACGGGTGACGCGCGCCAGGCCGATCTGCCGCTACGCCAGATGGAGCTGTCCCAACGCCCGCGGGGGGCACTCCGCAGGTCAGCCACACATGGGGCGCTCGTGATGCTAGCCATGGGTGCTTGTTTGAGCTTGGGTTTGAAACACGATTGATTACTGGGCATGGCGGTTGCTTTTGTGTGAGGCGTGTCGAGTGCCAACCTTGGGTGTGGAGGGCCCATGTCGACTATGACGTCCATGAACAAACGCGAAGTCTGAGCGCATCCATGCATGTCGTGCGTCCATGTGCTGTGGCTGAGGAGCCAGCAGTAAGCACTCCTCAAGCGCATCGACTGCTGCTACATAGAAGACGGACGTCCATAGCCTGCGAATCTACCCATCACGCCCCCCTCGCGCCGCCCCGACGCCCTCGACGACCGCCCTCATACCATGGCCGTCGCGCCCACGGCCCTGTTGTGATGGAAAGATCGAACGACTTGCGGCCTGACCCCATACACTGATACTCTGCATTCCACCAAGAGCATGACCTAGATGCTTGGCTCGTCGCACACATTGGCAAGACAGCATGACTACGACGAGCGACAGCGGGCGGACGCAGCGCTTTGCGCACCTCTTTGCGCGCCTGCAGGAGCTCCAGAACTACGGCTGGGACCCGGAAATCGAGCCCTTCCACTCTGTAAGAGGCCTCGAATGCTCCTGTGGCGACTGCAACGGCTAACGTCACACAGTCGTACGACAACTACCATTTCTTCGGTTACGAAAAGACTGCGCAAAAGCAGGAACGACCGCAATCGAGGGGAAGGACCGTCATCACCTCCCCCACCCTGTCGCATTCACCCGAATCGGCCACCCGGACCCGGCCCACGATTACACGCACCCACCGCAGCTCCGGCTCCGATGCGAGCGTGCAGACATATCGCACAAACACCACACTCAAGGCCGCGGCGAGAGAGGGTCGATCCGTCGTGTGCCGTGTTTCGCAGCAGACTCTGCGGCTCGAGCGTGAGTTCCAGCTCGCCAAACTCGTCGTCAAGGAATCGGATCCAGAGTGCAGACACTTTGTCCGCCCCATAGAGTTTGTCAGGCTCTCCACCAAACAGGGCGAGGAGCCACTTGTCGCCAGCATATTCGAAGCCCCCGGGCCCAACTACCTTCACGACTTGATCAACTTTGGTCCCAACTTCTGGAAAGTCACGAGCAATGCACACGGCAGCCACCCAGAACCAACGCTGCCCAACCGGGGCGTGCCCCTCCTCACATTCCTCGACTTTGCTGTCGGATCCGTCGAGTGTCTGGAGATACTGCACCACGGCCATGAAATTGTCCATGGCGAGATTCGCGGGGATGCCTTCCATTTCGCCGAGAACGGAACGGTCAAGATGATCAATTTCGGGTCGGGCGCGAGATCCTTTGAGAATGGACTGACCAGCGCAGGATGGAGTACGCTGTCCAAGGAGACTGGCATCGAGCTGAAACTAGCCTTCATATCGCCCGAGCAAACTGGCCGTATGCCGGCCGAGCCAGACACGCGGACAGACATCTACAGTCTTGGCATTCTCTTCTATACCATGCTGTGTGGTCAAGCGCCTTTCGAAGGCGCCACGGCTCTCGATGTTATGCAGAACGTCATCAGCAAGCGGATCCCTCCAATCTCCTCTAGACGCTTGGATATCCCAGAGGCCCTCTCGGAAATCATCCAACGCATGACCCAGCGCAATATCGAGGAAAGATACCATTCCACCACGGGCCTGAAGTTTGACCTTGTCCGCATCCGCGAATTGCTCTGTGAAGGCGATGTCGAAGGACTAAAGGCCTTTCACGTGGGCTCAAAAGACATCAGTTGCTTCTTCAATCTACCTCTCAAGCTGATTGGGCGCGAAAAAGAGCGAAAGACTATAGTGGATGTCTTGGAACGAGTAGCAAGGCATCGTCGAAGTAGCATCAAGACTATGCAAAGCTTGAGCTCAAGCTCATCCTTTTCCGATCAACGACGAGACTTGCAGTTTGACGATGTCGTTTCCGAGAGCACCAGCTCAAGAGGATCCGACCATAGGCTCAATAGCGTTTCCGCAGACGGTCCAGTATTCATGGAAGCGGCTCAGTCCATACAACAGGGCTCGCAGGATAGCGTAGCACAATCGGAAGCCTCTACGGCTGAAGGAAGCGTAGACAACCGACCTCAACTGCAATCCGCGAGCCGGGGACGATCTAGCAATAGCATTGACAGCGCCGCACACCAACCACGCTCTTATCAGTCCAACGATGGCCTGCGAACTCTTGCCAGCACGCGGAAACTAAGGCGCAAGACCCGGTGTGAGGCAAGTCGTGACATCAGAACCCCGTTCATGAGTAACTTGTGCTAACTTTGACGCATAGGTGATAGCCATCGCTGGTACGACAGGACTGGGCAAATCTCGTCTTGTGCAGAGTGTACAGAGCACCGCAAGAAGTACCGGCTACTTCGCCATGGCCAAGTTTGACCCTGCCAAGAAAGCGCCCTTCGATCCCATCTTGAGATTGATGTCTTCATTCTTTAGACAGATATGGTAAGCCTTCTAAGCGCTATTTTGTTCAACATGAACTATGCTAACGCTATATAGTATGTACAGCCATCCTGCGATACGCTCTTTCTTTCTTCACAACAACCACTAACTCTCACTTTTCTCTCTAGTCAGCGAGGCCGACGTGACAACAGAGTTCCATCAGAGATTGCGTCATTACCTTAGGAACAGCGGCGTTTGGACAGTGTTACGAACTTATCTGGATCTGCCTGAATGGCTCTTGAACACAAACGGGCCAGCAAAGACTCGACAACAAGAAGACTCGGATACAGCCAAGGACATGAACTCACGGGCATCCTCTCCTGCCATTCATTGTGGATCAGCTGGGCATACTGCTGAAGCTTGGCTGCGAAGCGGCGGTGCTTCCAAGTCCTCTAGATTCATGAATGTCTTTATAGACGTTTTGCGGCTCCTTGCCATGCACAAGCTCTGCACGTGGAGCTTAGAGGATGTTCAGTATGCTGATCCAGAGAGCGCTGAGCTGATTTATCACATTGTGCAGGCTAAAATCCCGCTTGTTCTTATGTTTACCTACAGCGACGAAGAGACCCTGCCCCGGGAACTTATACCATTGCTACGCCATGCCACCAAGGTACAGCTCCTACCATTTGCGGAGATGCAAACCGCCGACTACGTAGCCGAAACACTTCACCGAGATCATCAGTACATCCTCCCTCTGGTAGCAGTAGTCCAGGAAAAGTCTCGGGGCAATCTATTCTACATACGCGAGATACTGGACACATGCTATCGCAAACGATGCGTGTACTATGAATGGCGGGAGAACAATTGGGTTTTCGACCTCGACAAGGTCTTCGCAGTGTTTGCGAGTGAAGAGTATGGGTCATCCGTCTCGACTGACTTTATAGCCAAGCGGTTGACGGATTTGCCATCAGCAAGCAGGAAGCTCCTTTCATGGGCTTCTCTTCTTGGTGGTTCATTCTCGTTTGATCTTTTGAAGAAGCTACTCAACCCAGCAACCAAGTCTGCTGATCGTGGGAGGTTGCCTCTTTTCGACGAAGACGAATCTGCCGTCACAGCCCTTGATGCAGCGATCAAAGCCTACGTCCTCATGCCTGCTGAGCAGGACGCTCGATTCAGATTCAGTCACGACCGATACCTCACAGCAGCCGTCAACTCTCTTGACAATGAATGGGATACTCAGTTGATGCACTTTACGATTGCGAAGATGATAACTTCTGGCGAGGAGTACAATGATGACTCAACAATAGGCTCCAAGGCGTTGTACATGCAGAGTCGCCACATCTGTCTCGCTGCAGAATTAATCAAGGTCAAGGAGACGCATCGGGCTCCATTCCGAGATATGCTATACCAAGCGGGAGAGACGGCATGCGAGTCTGGTGCGAGATCAACTGGCATCTACTACTTTGCTCATAGTCTCATGCTTTTGCAAGACGACCCATGGGACGACAACCGACCGGATGTCTCATATCAGGAAACCTTGCAGCTCTTTGTACGATCGGCAGAGTGCTATTGGCACCAAGGCATGTTTGATGAGGCTCTCAGCCTGATCAGAACGACTTTCCAGCATGCACGCGACCCCTGTGATATGGCTAGTTCGTTCATCCTGCAGTCCAGAGTGTTTGCCATTCGCGGCGATAGTTTCGGTGCATTCCAGGCAATCAAAGACTGCCTCTCTTTGTTAGGATCCCCTATACCTCCGACAACGTGGGAGGCGTGCGATGCCCAATTCCAGCAGATGTATGGCACACTCCAAAATATTGATAAAGAAGAATTACTACAGCGTCGGCCATCTCCCGATGACCGTGTCCTGATGACGATTGGGCCTGTATTCATCGAGCTCCTCAGTGCGGCGTTCTGGTCAAACAGCCTACTGTTCTATCAAGCGACGCTCAAATTTATCACCATCCATCTCGAAAAGGGTACCATGTCACAGGTGGCCCTCGCGTATGTGTACTTGGGAACTGTAGCAGCTGGTCGATTCAACATGATGGATTTCGCCGTGGACATGGGTGCCATTGCGAAGCGGATCTTCCAAATGTTTCCCGACGACTATTACACCCTGGGCAGGGGTCAAACTCTCCTACCAGCGTTCCTGGGTCATCTGGAAGCGCCCGTGGGAGACTTGATCCCAAGCCTAGAAGGAGCACTACAGGCGTCTCTCACCACAGGCGATCGCATCCTCACGCTTCTTAACCTTGGTGTACAAGCCCATTTCAAAGTCATGGCGGCACACGATGTTGCAGAACTAGAGGCGTGGATTGAGGAAACTCCACTGGACATGCGGAATTGGCAAAAAGATTTACAAGGAGGTGTTTTCCTCATGGCTGCTCGTCAATATGCCAGAACGCTTCAAGGGAAGACCGATACAAGCAATCCTTCATCGCTCCTCTCGGACGGGGATCACAGCGAGGCCGATTACATCGACTTTCTCGAAACGACAGCCAGCAATCCGAAGCGGCCCAAGTCTATATACTTTGCGACCAAGCTCCCATTATTGGTACTCTACGGCCATATTCCGGAATCAGTGGCTCTTGGCGAGATGCTGCTTCCAATGCTGAGCAGCCTTTATTCTGAAAGACTCAACTACTCGGTTAGGTATTACCTGTCGTTAGCATATACAGCGGTCCTCCGTGATGAGCCTAGTCATAGTCGGAGAGACGAGATGATTCGGCACGTTCAAGCTACTTTGAAATTGCTCGAAGCTTGTTGCGCTGTGACTGATGTCAACTACCGGGGTTGGATATATCTTCTTACTGCCGTTCTTGCGGATATCAACGCTGATTCCCCTACCGCTTTGCAAAACTACGAAGCAGCCATGGAGCACAACGAACGTTACGAGTTTGTTTTGGACGAGGCTTTTGCCCTCGAGTTGTACATTGGATGGCTGGTAGGCAACAAGGCGTATAGGGCGGCTCGACATTCGCTAAAAGATTGCATCTCGACCTATCGAAGGATCTCAGCGTACGGAAAAGCAAATCACGTCGCGAGCAAGTATGAGTGGCTAGTACACAGCGATGCATCACTCACGACAGTGGATCAAGCCGTACAAACCTCAACCGTAGACACGGGTAACACAGCCTTTAGACTGGAGCAGAACGACCACGATCATTACCTGGGAGCAGAAACCGCGGTTGACCGAACACAGAACTGGATAGTCCCAGAATCGCGGCGCCAGGAATCTGCTCCAGCGCTACACAATGGTCTTTCGGCCGTGGGCCTAGACATGCTAGACCTGTCGTCGATATTGGAGTCGAGTCAAGTTCTTTCTAGTGAGCTTGTTGTCGACAAGCTGATGGCAAAGATGAGCTCGATTCTCCTCGAATCCACCGGCGGTACCTTGTGTGGCATAGTGATTGAAGACTCACAAATTGAGTGGTCGATTGCATGTGTCGCTACTAATGAGCCTGACAACGATAGTGGAGTCTCTTCCGGTGTCACATCTTTCCCTGCAAGCCAACCTCTGGATACTGTGGACGATGTTGTTGCACGTCAGGTGACTCTGTACACACTTCGCTTCCGGGAAACTGTCTTCGTCCAGAACTTATTGGAAGACGATCGTTTCTCTAGCGTTTCAGACGCTTACCTGCAGCGCAATCCGGAAGGGAAGGCAGTCATCTGCATCCCAATTTTACACAGCGATCACCTGCTCGGTTCAATCTATGTCGAGGGTCCTCCGAACTCGTTTACTGAACGCAATACCCAAGTCCTCCGGCTGCTCGTGAATCAAATATCCATCTCCCTGGCCAATGCGCTGCTCTTCAAGGAAGTGGAAAGAGTCTCTGCAAGCAACGAAGCCATGCTCGAAATGCAGAAACGTGCTCTGTCCCAGGCGCGAGCAGCCGAGATCAAAGCGAAGGAGGCCGAAGCCATAGCTGTGCGCAATATGAAGTTGAAAGAAGAGGCTGCCAAGGCAAAGAGTCTTTTCTTGGCCAACGTATCGCATGAGCTGCGCACGCCCTTGAACGGTGTGATTGGCATGTCTGAGCTGTTGAAGGCTTCACCACTGAACTCTGAGCAATCTGGATACGCCGACTCGATTCGTGTTTGTGCAGACACATTGCTCTCCATCATCAATGACTTACTGGACTATTCTAAACTCGAGGCCGGCAAGATGAACGTTTTGGAGATGCCAATCTCACTGTCTGAAACGATTGCAGAGGTGGTACGCGCTCTTGCGTACACGAACGCTGAGCGAGGTCTCAAGACCATTGAGCAGCTGGATCTGGATCCCGAGATGCTCGTCATGGGCGATCCTGTCCGACTACACCAGATCCTCATGAACCTGCTGTCCAACAGCTACAAGTTCACGCCGCGAGGATCGGTCACTGTCCGCGCCGTTGTCGACCAAGAAACAGATGACTGGGCAGATGTGACATGCAGCGTCATAGACACCGGTATTGGTATCCCGGACGAGCAGAAGCAGAAATTGTTCCTTCCTTTCTCACAGATAGAGTCGAGCTCTGCGAGGAGTTACGGTGGCACTGGCCTTGGTCTCAGCATTTGCAAAGCTCTCATAGAGAACGTCATGCATGGTACAGTGCGCCTCGAGAGTCAGCCAGGCAAGGGTACCAATGTTACCTTCTCGTTGCGCTTCAAGAAAGTACCGAAAGCGCAAGCGGCCAGTCAGCAGCAAAGAACGCGAGAGCCAGATCCTATGGCGAGATTTTCAAGCCAGGGGAATAACGGTCATGAGCAGTCATCGGGTACTTGTATCGATCTTTCCACCATACCCAGACGAGACCTTCGGGTGTGCATTGCGGAAGACAACTTGATAAACCAGCGCATTGCAATCAGCTTCGTGCAAAAGCTCGGCTTCAAGTGCGATGCCTACCTTGACGGCTTCCAAGACAATTGATGCTTTAGAACGCGCCTCGGAGAACGGTCGGCCGTTTCACTTGGTGCTCATGGATGTGCAAATGCCGCATTGCGATGGTTACGAAGGTAAGAACGTCTTTTCGCGCCCGTCATGAGTCTAAATGCTAAACATGTGCAGCAACAAAACTCATCCGCAAGCATCCTAATCCCGAGATCCGGAACGTCCTTATCATTGCCATGACTGCTTCCGCCATCCAAGGAGACCGAGAGAAATGTCTGGAATCCGGTAAGCTTTGAGTTTGCCATGCACAAAAGACAAGATGCTGACTGAGCAGGAATGAACAACTACCTCGCCAAGCCGGTGCGCGCGCAGACACTCAAGGCACTGCTGGATTCCTATCTGAACAAGAACAACGAAGTAGAAGAAATACCCAATCTAGCGATCGAAGCGAAGAAGCTGGTCAAAGAAGCATTGAATGAGGCGAAAGCGCTGCCCGACATCACGAGTGGAAACAGGGACCTCGAGAAACACGATCAGAATGGAAGTGCTGCGAAAGAGGGGAAGAAGCTGGTACGACCGTCGAGTGTTCGTGTGAGCACCACTCAACACATACTGCCTAATGGCAAGACGGAACCTGTACTTCCGCCTCCCGAGTAAAACCGCACTCGTTTTCGTTTGCTTCTTTTCCAGTTGTTCGCTCGCTTCATCATAGGCGGGTGTATTGCATGGCGTTTTCCATCCACGAAGGGGTCACATGGAAGAGATGTACTGCGTTTATAGTTACATAGCAGCGCCCTCATTGGTAGTTCGATCTTTATCGAAGTATAATTTGAACCTATTCGCCGTCACGATCATCTCAAATCATTGATTCATCCGCTCGTCCGAGTCCGACTGTGCAGAAGCTCTACCACAAAACTCACACAACCCAGAATGCACCAAGCAGCAAAGGCACGTGACAGCAAAGACGACCCAGACGCGTAAGCCCGCCCGCATCTCCTACCTCACGGCGCCACCACGCTCGCCGGATCTTCGGCAAAACCTGTACTGAGCGCCAACTCGTTCCTCACAGCGCAGCGAGCGTCTCGCGCGCCCCGCTTTTGTCAGCGCTGCCAAAATGCCGCAACCCCCTTGGGGGCGCAGTCACTGTACCACAGACAAAGTGGCTCATGAGGTGGCTCAAGCGGAGCGGTGGCACAGTCGCCAATCAGTCGATTCTGGGGTCGAAGTTGCGCGACACAACTTTGCAATTATACAGACGGGAGAGTTGGATACGACGGCAATCTTATGAGTTCGATCTGCATGTCAGAAAGGGCTTGCGTCACCCCCCCCTCTCACGCCCACTCTCTCTCCCTCTCCCTCTCTCTCTCTTTCCCCCCTTCGGCTAGAGGCATGTGCGTCAATTGGGCTGTTGTTGGGTTAGCCGACTTTGATAGTTGGCAGAGGGTTGGAGTTTTTTTTTTGGTTTTTGATTTCTCTCTTACCTTTGTTCCTTTCTTACGATTTCAGTTTTGCTATGATTCACTTTCCTTTTTGCGAATGAACTTTTGTATCACACGGAAGCCTAATACCATTTTTTTTTTACCCAACGACGATTTGCTACCATTTCTACATCGGAACAACTAATCACTGCCGTGAACACGCAAGGGAAACTCGAGCTAGATTATAAGACACCATGCCGCAACGACACTCTCTAGAACATGTACGCCGGCACCACTTTAGCCGTCATCGCAGCGGAAGCTACCTGTCCAGACGCACCTCTTCCTCCTCCTCTGCAACAGCAAACATAGCACCCTATGACAACGCGCCACGACGCATCTTCCAAGGCACAGACGCCGTGCCTCAGAACCAAAAAGTCACCCTCCAACGCGTCATAGACACGTACCACGCCCTCGAACTCAAGCATGGCGACAGCGCACAAACACCAACAAGCACCAGCAGCGCCTACCGACCCACCTCGTCCTCGTCCTCGGTGTCCAACGACCCATTCCCCCTAGATCCCAGCGACATGTCCCTTCCCGACGCCGAAGTCCGCGCGTTCCGGTACTTGCTGCGCAAATGGGATCCTAGCGCGTACCCGACTCGCGACGTAGAATTCGAGTCGGCGCTCATAGGACGGAGAGAAAGGTTTGAAGAAACAGCCGTCAAGCATTTCTTCAGCCGCGTCGCACTGTGGGATGCGAGTGCAGAGGAGAAGCAGGACGCAGGCATGACGCGCAGTGTTTTCTTCTTCCGCAATAGGCGCAGGAGGAGGTCGAGGGTGAAGAGCGATGGGAGTCGGATGCTGGGGATACCGGAGATGGAGATGGAGGGGGAGGAGAGGCAGGATGAGGGGTTGGAGGCATTGAAGGGGGTTACTACGAGGGAGGGGCTGGCGCAGTTGCTTTGGACGTTGGTGCTTACTGGGGAAGGGATGGCGGGGTTGAGAGAGGAGTGTATGGGTGCGTTGAAGGAGATGTATCGGGTGACTTTTACGGGGGTGGAGGGGGATGGGGGTTTGAGATGCTAATTATTAGGGCTAGGTTGAGGCATGCTTTGTGGTTTGTTGTGAATCTTGGGAATACTGCGATAAGTAATTGACATGGCTTTTACACTCGGCATGTTAGTGAAGTGTTATAGCCAGTGTCTGATTTTGGATTTGATCGGTATTCTCTCAGCTTGGTAGAGTATCCCGCAATGTCATCTCGACAGCCATATTGTACATTGGGGTGCTGTGCGACAGTACTGCTGTCTTGGAGATTGCTAAACGAGGTGTGTAGAGTAATGAAGTGGAGGAACTTTCCTACGCTTTGTCCCAGCGAACTTCCGCACAGATGACGTCACGGCCTCTACCCGACGCGTTAGTTCCGCTTCCGATCGGAACCAATTCCACCATCCATCTCAAGTCTGGGTGGAAGCAAACTTACAAACACAACTACATTCCATCCCATTATGCCTTTCCTTGAAATCGGATACAAGCGCATCCACTACGCGGATGTGAAGCCGCAACATGGACACACGCGCGAGACACTCATATTCATGCACGGGCTGGGCTCTTCGCAGAATTACTACGCTGCAGTAACTCAGAGCCTGGCCGCAAGCGGATTCCGCTGCATCACGTTTGATAGCACGGGAGCGGGACGCTCGGCATATACGTTTGTCGAGCAGAGTATCGAGACTCTGGCAGGAGATGTGATGGGGGTTTTGGACGCGTTGAAGGTCGACAAGGCCGTGTTTGTCGGGCACAGCATGGGAGGGTACGTCAGCACCAGCATCAGCATCAGCACGCTACCCGGGCAGACGAGTCTAAAGACAAGACGCGACAGCACCAAGACAGCTAACGGGGTTTTAGTATTGTAGGCGCACACCTCGCGGCTGAGCGAAGCGACCGCATCGTAGCAGCTGTGTTGATCGGCCCTGTCTATCCCAACCCAGACTCAGCCCCCCGCTTCCGAGAACGGATAGAAAATGTCAGGAATAATGGTATGGAAGCTATGGCGAATACAGTCCCGCAAGCTGCAGTCGGAAAGAAAGCTTCGCCACTGGTCAAGGCGATGATCCGCGAGTTACTGCTCGCACAGGATCCAGCGGGTTACATATCCAACTGCCGAGTTATTATCGATGCAGAGCCGCCCAGTTACAGCAAGATCAGCGTGCCTGTACTTATCCTCGCTGGTGACGAGGACATGAGTGCGCCGCTTGAAGGGTGCAAGAAAATGTTTGATGAGATTAGGCATAGTGAGAAGAAGTTGGAGGTCATGGCGGGGGTCGGGCATTGGCACTGTCTTGAAGCGTTTGACGAGGTTGCGAGATTGATACAAGGATTTTATCATGAGATACAATAGGCCATGAATGCGCAATGGTTATTTCCGATAAAGCGCGGAAACGGGGTAGTAGTGGAGCAGTTCGGTTACCCGTTCTAATCGCACAGACCCCCCCCCCCGTTGAACAGTAATCTGCGAGTCAACAGGAGGAGAAGCAGCTGCCATGTCATACCGCCATTTCTGAAGATGCTTTCACGCGTGTGCGCAGTTGTGAACTGTGGTGGAGTGAAGAGGGGTTCACGGAAGACACCACCACGTGCGCAGCCGATGTTCCCAGACGGAAACCCCTAGCGATGACTAGCTCGGCGGAAGCAAAGAGCTGCAGGCTGCAGATGTGGACGCATCTCCGCGTGCGAGTAGAGGGCCATTTGGGTGGTGTTGTGCTACCACATGACACGGTCATTGGCGGCGTCCCTGGTTCCACGCTCTCTAGAGGGTTTGCAGCGGATAGTGCAAGCAGCAAGGCAGCGGGCCGAGCATCCACAGGGCAATTACAGCACATGCAGTCCCACAGCCTCTTGATTCGTGTGAGAAGGGCTGTGGGAGCATGTAAGTCGGGCTTGCTGTCCAGGCTCGACACTTGGGCGTGCGCTTGCCTGACTCGAGCATAAGTACAGTACATGGTCTTGGCCCGGTGTTGCTGGCCTGTCGTTCTTTTCTTTGATTTGATTCGGTCCTTCCCGCTGTCCGTGCAGCAGGTCCAAGGTTGTGCCGGATCGTCTTGTCGGTAGGTGTACAGTAGACGAGGCTGCCACTCGCGTTGATTCGACTTGTCGACATCACACAGCCATCAGCGCGCTAGAGATTGTTGCGTGTGGCTGCCACATCATCTCTGGCATGTGAAAGCCAACGACGTCATGTCTCCTGTCTATTCCGTCCTTTGGCACCTCCCATGTGCGCGACTCTTGCTGTAACATATTTAGTGCATCTGTCATGCTTCCGTCTCGAATGCACGGAAGCTAACCAAATTCTTCTCCAGTTTTAAATCCCACCACTAAGTCTTTTCACGCTTCCTAGCCTACTACAGGCCCCGCAAAGCGAATCCTGGGAGGCGGTGAACTCCCTCAACCCTTTTGCGTAGAGCCGCCCACGCGCTCGGCTCAGACTGGGTCAGAGATCGTGCATGCTGTGCGCCGTGCGCCGTGCGTCTTGCAATGGCTGGCAGGGTCTCGGCCAACCAACGGCCACCAAGATCGACATTTGGGTCGGTTTGAATCTCTTCTTTATATACTAGTCCCTAGTTTCCCTTCCTACTGACCGCGGTCGGATTCAATAGTCCTCTAGGCGGGTCCCGCGGTTCGTCACTTGACTGACCCAATAACCACTGGCGTCGCATAGCCTGCCTGTGATTTCAGTTTCCATTCTCTCATATCTCCTGCATGTGTGTGTGTGTGTGTGCCATTTCGCAAGAGGACCAGTCCAAGTTTTGTAAATTTCGGTGTGTTGGCACTGGCTGCTGGTATGGGCTTTTTACCCCTTGAGCACAGAACCTTCCTATTTGGATACTGATATCCGATCTAGACGAGTACCGAGATTATACACGAACCAAGGGCATATTAACGCTTCAAATATTTCTTTCAATCGACATCTCACATCTACGTCACTACCTGTTTTCGATCTTTGATAGATCGGCGATGGATCGAACGGATAGTGTTGCGGGTTCCTATCTTCCCAAAATACCCAGCCAGGTACCACTGTCAAACGCAACCACCAGACGGCACCGCAAACCTCACAGGAGCAACGCCGAACCCTTCTCTTCCCCCCCAGGCCGCGAACATGGAACCGCGCCGCCCCGTATCAGAGCAGCGCTCACGACCATTCCGACAACAATCAACCACCTCTTCATCAGATAACTCAAAGAGCCCATCGCAGAGCCGTGGCCATGGCTCAAAACCCTCATCGCGGCGCACTTCGTGTACCATTGTAGACCCATCCAGACCAGGGCGCCACTACCGAATGAAGAGCCACCAAGCACCTCCCACAGCAACCAGCCAAGACATTGACGACGTCCTCGCTCTACATTTCCGCAGCTGCAGCATCTTCACCAACCCATCCTACCACTCGAATTCCGGGCTGCCCAGCCCAACCCTCTCCCAAGGCGACGCAACATTTGGCTTCCCCAGCACCGCAACGCGTTTCAGTTCCGACAGTCTGCGCGTCGTCGAAGAAACACCCATGCACCACCACCGCCAAAGCGAAGACACCATCGCAGAAGAAAAGCCCAACAACAACACGACTATGCACTGGACCTCGCCGTGTACGCGCAAACGCGAGTACGAAAGAATCGACAAAGCCAACAGTGGTCTCCGCGGCTTCTTCCGCAAAGTAACTCCCAGATGCGTTTCCGGTCCGCAGGAAAAGTTTTACTGCGACAAGGACCAGTCGGACGCGGGTTCTGTGCGGCGGTATCGCATGCACGATGTCGATGACGAGGCGCGTGGGGATGAGAAGAGTGATGGGCGACCTAGGACGAGTCCGGTGCCGAAACCGGGGTCGAGACCGGGTATTGCGAAGAGGTGGACGTGTTTCTAGATGAGAGATGGACAGAGAGAGAGAGAGAGAGAGAGCACGTTACGCAGCGACGATTTTGGCATATTTTGCGCGGCGTTGAAAAGAGGCGTTTGTTTGCTATCACGATACCCACGGCATGTTTTTAGTTGTTTTGCGAGTTTGTTATCGAGGCTAGGGGAGGTTTGCGTTATACCAACCACTATGTTTATAGAGTACAATTTCTTCATTTAATTTATAGTTTAGTTCATTGCATTGACTAATGTGTTTTTCCTTGCATCACTTTGGTGAACTGGACGGTTAACATGCATTCAACCATGGATTTTGCACTCCTTCATAAACTAAACGTACAACGCACGGTATGTAAGGGAGTGGAGCGCAATAGGAAAGGAATTAAATAGTCTGCGTTGATAGATAATGATATATGGTGTTTATAACTTGGATTCCTCCTTGACTGTGCCAATCTTGAGTTTCGGTGCGTACTTTTTCAATACGCCCTCGTTGTGGTACTGCGTCTCCGTTAGCAAATGCCCTCGTCACGTTCAATGCGACTGTTTCTCTGATAAAATCAAGGGTCTAGCCAGCCACGACTTGGCTGGTAGCGAGAACCCTTCAATGCGACGCTACATGTGTTCCCGACACTCTTTTTCTTTCTTTCCTTCTTTCTCTCTCCCTCGCACTAAATTCCAATCAAACGTACCTTCCAGAATTGCTTACTAGCATCCTTGCCCCCCACTCTCTTCAAGATCTTTGCGCCACCGGGGTGCTCGTCGACAAACGAATCCATCTTGTACACATCGCCATCGACTATTATGTACAAT
This sequence comes from Alternaria brassicae, assembly GCA_004936725.1. Classification (NCBI taxonomy): domain Eukaryota; kingdom Fungi; phylum Ascomycota; class Dothideomycetes; order Pleosporales; family Pleosporaceae; genus Alternaria; species Alternaria brassicae. The sequence goes on from CM016512.1 coordinate 1,924,710, forward strand.
CCCTTCTCAACAGTGTTGTGCTCGGCGACTTGCTTAGCGGTGAGCGATTCCGACATGGTAAGTTTTGTGAATGTGTTTCTGCGGCCGAGGCGCGATGTCTATTGGGGTTTGTCGGCGTTTGAAGAGCGAGAGGAGGGAGCGTTGGGTTTCGGGGGATGATTGGTTGGGTTTGGATGCTGGGAGAGCGGGTAGGATGAGCGCTTGGTGAAAAAAAAATGTAGAGAAGGCTGGGAGGAAGGAGGAATCTGGGGCGGTATGGGGTAGGAATCTAGTTGGTAGCTCGGGTTGCGGCTCGGTCGTGAATGGCGAAGAATGGGGAGTCGAAGTATGCCGAGGTTGAGGAGGCGCGCTAGGGCTGCGTGTGGTAAGCTGGGTTGCGGGGATTGTGATTGGTTTGTTGCAACGTCGTTTTCGCTTTGTGGATTACTTCCTATCGTCCTTGGATTGTCTTCTAATTCTATTGAGGGTTCGCAGCACATGGTGTCCATGAACCTTGCAGCCCACGTCGCCAGAGTCTGCATCTGTAGTCGACGCACTTTACGTCGTTGGGTTCAGTCCGCACACGCTACGTACATTGAACGCAATCGTCATTCTCCGTGGAATGTCTCTTTCCAGAAGCAATTGTTGATCTCCTATCACTAACGAATCTCGTTGATGAGGTGAAGCTGACTAGCCGAGCCTTTCTCGCAGCTTTCACTTTCTTTCAGATCTAGATTGATCGCTAAGTGAGTGCAGCTCCTGGAGCTATGTGGTCCAAGCGCGCGTGCCTCTGAAACTGGTACTAGTCTAGTCCATCTTATTCGACACTTCTACTCAGCTTCTCGGTCACGTTGCATTTCGATAGCACTTGCGCAACATCTCAGCTGCAATACCACGTAGCTATCGTGTTTCCAGTTCAGTGTCAATGAAGCGTCCCAAAGTCTCTATCGACAACATGGAGAAAGAAATCACGCCTCCTACAACTGCCAGGCGAGCTTCGCAACAGAATCTTCGAATACGCTCTCACCATCAACGAAGGAGTCTACTATCGTGAGGACATGTGTGGTGTGGGCTGGTTGTGTCTCCATGCTCAAAACCTAGAACAAAACTTCAAGGAACATATCCAAACTCCAGCTACGGTGGCTGATGACGCAGAGCCAAACGACGAGCGTCCGGCGCGGAAGCGACAGAAGATTGCAGAGACTATTGAGACTATCGACCAGGCCACCTGGGGCGTGAAGGAGATGATGCGTTCAGGGCTGGTCACGGTGAACGGGCACGCGGTCGCCAATCAACTCCTGTTCGTCAATCATCAGCTTCGAAACGAGACTAGGGCTTTGGCTATTCGCTACAATCACGTACACATTCCCAACGAACCGCGACATGCCACAAGATTCTTGGACAGCGTCATCGGCCATAAGAGATTGTGGGTTCAGAAGATCATTCTGCGGGTGGAGACATTAGGACCGAAGAATGTCCAAGACATCAAGATGGACGGACAGATGCATACCCGCTTTAAGGTTCATATGCACATGCCGGTGACACGTCTAGAGTATAATCTTTTCCTCATGACCGCACTAGACGCACAGCACCGGGGTCGTCGAAATACCTCGTTTGTGGGCAGACTAATCCTCGACTCTTTCTTTCAACAACTCACGCTAGATTTGCACGGTAGGTTTCTCGAGATACCATCCCATGTCAAGGTATTCCCCTGGGATATGCAGTTTGACGAGGCCGCTATTCGACGTTACTGCGAGCTAGATGGCGATGAGCAAAGTCTTTTGGTTCGGACAGCACCAAACGGCATTGAAGGCTTGGTGGCTATAGCCAAAGAAGGGTTCGAGAACGGGTATTAAGCCTTGGAAAGAGCGCATTGTATTTCGGCAAGCTAAGATCCATTGCGGAAGATGGCGCTGTGTCTAGAGCGTTTCGGATCTAACACTACTTCTCCAAGTATGCTATATACAGAATGATGAGAATGAAACAATATGTACACGTTCCTTGACTTCACTACCACAACACGAATCGCATCTATTTCGCAAGGCTAGCGACTGAAGTAGTCAGCGGGCCGCTCTCAATATACGTCCCAGAGAAGAACCAGTCTTCCGCACCCGTTCCGTCATTGCCCTGGCGGGGTAGGCGCAGAACACCGAGATGCCAGTCCGCGCCGTTTGAAGAAGTGCTCGCAGAGAAAGGCCCAGCAGTCTTGACAAGCGTGCTGTTGCCAGTCGAGTGCCAAAAGGTAACCTGGTTCGAGGAGAAGTTGATCTCATAGGCTACGTTGTGCCATTCATCGGCCTTGAGCTCCACTTTCCATTTGCTCTGGCCACCCACCATCCACTGCCTACGTTTGGATTAGCATAGATCTCATATTGGTTTCTGGCACATGGCTCATCTTACAGATTGGTATTGCTAGTGCCAGACTCTCCGTTGACCCAGCCGTACTTTAGCTCCGTGAAGTGGCTCTCGAAGAAACAGATCTGGTGCTCGTTCGTCGCACTCGGAACATTGTTAGTAGACCTCTTGATGGAGAAGTGGTAATAGACGGTGCCTTTGTTGATAGCAGCTGTGGTTTGAGGGATGAGCTCCGTCCTCCACATATCACTGTTCCACTTGGCTGTGTTGTCGATTGTTATCTTGGCTCCTTGCTTGCTGCCAGTGTCCCCGGCATTCTTGTAGTTTGGTGAGAGGTTCACGTATTTGGTGGTAGCGCCTGATCCGTGGACGTAGTATTGGTAGTCTGGAAGGGAGAGACGTGCATGTCAGTGGTGTTTGACGTGTAGCCTGAATGTAGTACTTACTGCCCACTTGGTTTGCCCAGGACCACTTGTCCAGATCAGAAGAAGACGTCATCTCGTTAAAGCGGCCATCCCAAAGGATCGTACCTGTCTCTGGTTAGCAAGTTGTGATATGCGTGGTCGAAGCCAACGAACCCGCGGACACTGCGCTTGCGAGCGCGTTGAGGATGGCTGCCTTTCCAAACATGTTGATCACTGTGAGTAAAAGTATCTCCGTTTATGGTATGATGAAGATTGGTAGTTAAGGTGTTGAAACGTGAGGTACTCATGACGCTATATAAAGATCATTCCGAGCCAATGCCCAAAGCACCTCAATCTGGACATTGAGGCAAGACGTTCGCTTCATCATTAGAGCGCTGCACATCAATATCCGGGAAACAACATATGGCTTGCCTCTTACTTTGAAAACATGGCAATTTTCACTACGTGACCAACCCTTCCAATCAATCTAATTGTACCCGCTGGTCTCTTACGTATATAGATCGAGTGGCGGCCAACCGGTCCGGGACACTTTGCGCCTCGTCTCACATAGACATGGAGATGGAGTTCCGGTTTTCGTCACTGCGACAGCGGCACATGGCTCGATGCCGGCAATGGAAGACTACGTAGAAATGAGAAGAAGGTAATTCCGTTGGTGAAGGGAGGACGATCTCGTCAATTAGCCGATCCAGGGTCATGTAGACCTGAAGGCTTGGGTGGTACACAGTAAGCCTGCCTGTCAGCCTCTAGCCTGGCAAATTCTGGTGTTCGTCCAACCGAAATGTTCAAAAAATCCCGAAACTTCACCAATCCTTTTCTCCACCCTCCTACCACCCATGGACAATCCTAAGAGGCCAGAACTACTGCAAAAAGCTGGACTTGCAGGGAATCGAACCCTGGACCACTCCCACGCCGATCCTGTGCCATTGGAGGCGCAGAATGCTGATGCTAAGGGAGTATTATACCACTAAACCACAAGCCCGATTTGCTGAATCGGATGCTGATTCGCTGATGGAGAAATTACTCATTAAAGCATTATCATCTTCATGCCAATTTCCTCATTCTTGACATGGGCTTGAGAGATGGCTTTTCGGCCCGACAGCGAGGCCCCCACTGAACGAACTTAGCCGCTCCAGTGGACAAAACCGGCCAACTTTTGTAACAATGACTCGCGAACGAGCGAAACGATCAAACTTCCTGTGGTACGTCTTTCTGGTTATCATGCTGAGTTGGTAGAGATTCTTTTTTTTTCAGTTTCGCCATCACTGAAACGGAAGAGTTCAACAGCCATCGTATGTATGCTTGTACGTAGATACGGATAAGTAACTTTGAGTTTGTTTCAACTTATATCGCAATATATAGACTGTGAGGTGGAGAGACATAGGCAAAAGGAACGGTATGTAAAATGTGGTAACTTCCACATGCGGCAACTCGTCAAGAGATTCAAGAAAGCAAGGTAGGAAACAGGACCTGGTCGATGTCAGCAATTTGAAACTATCGTGGGTATCAATTGCGGAGCTCATCGAGCACATGATGGAGTCAATCATGCTACTCTTCTGTTCAACATCAACACCCATTGAATCATGATATTGTGAAGCACTTCGAATGCGTAGTACTGCATTATAAGTAGACTAGTGTGCGTAGACACTGACAGTGAAGTCAAGCTAGATCGCAAGACAGGGTGTAACGACAATGAAAGTATACGCCTATATATATATATATATATATATATATACTCTTCACCTTATACGACAGGTTGCGCCTTCTCGATTGGACAAACTTTGCACAGCGCAATAGTACCGAATCTGAACCACATATCCTCGGACAACAAACGTTAGACGATCATGGCTGCTTCCACCACCACGCATGTGGTCGCAGACGAGATCGTACCGAATTCCCCTCTGCTAAAATTACCAGGGGAGATACGCAACCAGATCTGCAGTCTTGCACTGTCAACATATCCCCGGGAAACCGTCGACCTGTCTCCAGCATCCGAAGATAGACGCATCAACCAATTACAATGGGTCTGTCGCCAGCTTCACCAAGAGACTCGATTGCTCAAATGTAAACTTAACCCTGTAGAAATCCACGGCTCGATGGTAACACGCCAGAAGACTTGCTTCTTGTCTGAGTTTGGTCACTTCAGGGATGACAAAGACCCAATGTTAGCAAAGACAGTCTTCCTTGAATTGACTCGCGCGCTGGGACCCCCGAGGCTTGACTGGATCCAGAGTTTGACAATTTCTAATCGAGTTCCTGTTGGGAACCACTGGTATTGGGAGGAACTGAAAGAGATGGCGAGCACGATGGTGCACTTGACTGATGTCCTGGAAAACAACCCAGCGCTACGAGTGAAGTACAAAATGCACGCGTTCTGTAAAGCGGACCTACTTGAGGGACAGACAGACGATAAGCGTCTTGACTTTCAGATAATGCTTCGCGCTATCTTGGTATCTACCGTCATACGGAGCGAGACCCTGGTAGATATGTGGCCGCTACCAACATCGGACGGAATGGCTGGACTCCAGGCAAATACCAGGGGATATGTGAGAATGGAACCCGCTTTCCGGGCTGTAGCGCAAGCCCCACTACAGACGAAGCAGCTGTGGTTGGACAAGATCAAATTCTTTCCTGACCCGGATATCGTTACCACGCAACAGTTCGTCTTGGGGCCTACTCCACACGTATGGGCTCATCGTTTGCATGCAGAGGGCAAATTACAATTATGGGCGGCATTGCTCAAGCGCTGGATGGAAGAGGGAATGTGAAGAGGATGTTGAAGGTACAAAGACGGTTGATGAAATGTGCAAGACAGGTCAGATGTGCAGCGCAACGGGCTGCCATTCGGAAACCTTTACCGTGGTCTTGATTAAACAAAGGCAATGTTATAGGAAGTTCATCTAGTAAATTATGTCTCTGTAGACAGACTCATGCGTGCGATGGACCAAAATGAAAAATCGGGAAAACTGGCTCGCCTCTCGTGTGTTGACAACACCGCTTCGTTTCGCGCCTGTATTTTGTATCATGATTGTAGATTCTTAACTAGAAGTGAAAGGGACAGTTCAGATGAAATCGGCCGCACTTGGCGCACGGGCCCGCAGTTGCCTCGGTGACATCACAAACAAGCTGCGCAGACTTTCCCAACTCCACGTATCGCCCATCACAGCGACGACACGAGCCAATCCACGCCTATCTCACGTCCGCCCTACAACCGTCTCGATCGTAGCACCCACTGAACCGTAGAATCACTTCAACCACTTCCCACCACAGCGTTGACATGGCTGACGCGCGCGGAGAGTACTGGTACTACGAAGATGGCGTCGATCCCAACAAGATAACAGTCCCGGAACTGAGGAGCATCTTACTTCGACATGGCGTTCAATATCCGTCCTCGGCGAAGAAGCCCGCCCTAGTTGGCATGTTCGTCGACCTGGTTCTCCCCCAGAAATCTCAAGTCCAAAGGGCACAGGCACGCACAAAACGATCGACGCGGGGCATCGTAGATGTTCCCTCCAGTTCAGTCAGTACAGTTGAGACAGATGACGCCGAAGACAAGACGCTTGTAGTACCTACGCCCGCGACCACACGACGCACTACCAGACGAACAACCCGCGAACCGACCGAGGAAACAGATATACCGGCACAGCGCGCCAAGACACCCTCGCGGGCTATACCTGCCAAACACAGCAGAGCGCTTGAGCCTGAGGTGGATGAGCGACCCGCGCCCAGACGCACACGCAAGAGCGTCACTCCTGCGCTGAAAGAACCCACGCCTGAGCCGGAAGCGTGGCATCGCAACGATGCTGCCAGTCCATTTACCCAGGAAAACCCCTTCCAAAGCGGAAGCTCTCCTGTAGTGCCAGATACCACATCGCGCGACCGACGTAGGCGGACTACAGGATATGCTCAGGAAAGGCGCAAGAGCGATGCGTACCGCCGACGGACTTTTCAGCCAAAGACTGAGCAACAAGACGATGGCGTTATGGTACCTACACGCGGAACATTTGACGTGGCGGACCCGCGTGTCAAACAGCAGGAAGATGACCTCGCAGATGCTGGCGAGGAGTTTACTCCAGAAGAGCAGCTTGATCTAGTGCGTGAACGGGTAAAGGCTGGAGAAGTGGACATTCTGCCTCCTCGCAGACGCAGGCAAACAGGCAAGAAAACCGGGACAATCAAAGCCATGGCAGGAACTCTTTTCCTCACAGCATCAGCCGCCTTCGCTGGCGTATGGCGGCAGGAAAAGGTTGAAGTCGGCTTCTGCGGCATTGGACGAGATGCCACAGGACTTGCTGGTGTGGAAATACCGAGCTGGGCAGACCAGATCCTCCCACAGTGTGAGCCTTGCCCGCCACACGCGCAGTGTTTTCGTGGGTTGACCCTCAGGTGCGATCCCGACTTCATTATGAAAGATCACCCGCTATCCCTTGGTGGCCTGGTTCCTCTCCCACCTACTTGCGAACCGGATAGCGAGAAAACACGCAAAGTAAACGGTATTGCGAACAAGGCAACAGAGATACTGCGGCAACGCAAGGCCCAATACGAGTGTGGAGAGCCCGATGCGGCAGGCAACCTGGTGGAAAGTCCTGAAGTGAGCCAAGTAGAGCTGAAGCAGCAGATGGCATCTCAAAAGAGTAAGAGCTTGACAGATCAGGAGTTCAGCGAGCTTTTCGACCGAGCTTTTCCTGAGCTGGTCATGCGGGAGGAAATAGTGGAAAGTACCGATGGGTAAGTTCTCTCCTCCCGGTCCTCGAACCACTTGTGCAACATATCTGACGTGGAATCGTACTAATCAGTTACTCTTCCTTGGACACAGAACAACAGGCGCACGACGTCTCGCATCCACCTCCCTCGCCAAGCTCTCCCTCTCCTGCAGCGTCCGAAGGTCCCTCCGACAATCTTTTGAACGACATCTTCTCCAAATTGTAACGATACTCTTCCTGATTGCCACTGGTTCGTACGGAAAGTACGCATACACTAGTAACCGGGCGATGGAAGTTCGCGCGAAGCAGCTAGCAAGCGACGCGTATGATAGACTTCAGGACCAAGCCGCGTTGAGCTACTACGACTCTGGGGCAGAGAAGGGCATCAGTATGACACAACTGCGGGATGATGTCTTGAGGACTGAGTTCAATGCAAAGCGACGACAAAAGCTGTGGACAAGAGTACAGGCAAAGGTCGAGAAGAACAGCAACATTCGCGCAGGCGTCCGAACAACAGCTAGCGGCGACGTTGCTCGCATGTGGGAATGGGTCGGTCCTGTCAAGCGAATCGATGACGGACGAAGTCCTGAGAAGCGGGAGAGTGCTAGATTTAGTCTTGGCATGGGCAGCAGCCCACCCTCTGCATCTCGAGACACGAAGGAGGTCCAGAAGTGGGAAGAGGGACATCCGATCTACTAGTCTTCGCGTTTAAGCTTCCATTTGCTTTATCGATTCATGATCAGACACGATATGTGGTTAGGGATCTGCACTTTACTCAGCACGCATGATACCACAATGAAATTCTTACTCCTTCAACTCACGATGACGACGGGCTCGAAGTTCTTATCGTGCCTTTCTTAGCTGTGGCTAGTGTGGCGCAGACATCAGCTTACTAACCTAGCCGAAGCCCACACAACGCTAGCAATATCGGTGCAGCGACCACAACACCTCCAGCAACACCGCCAACTTTTCGCTCATACTAACCACAGAGCAAAATCCGTCAAAATGGTGAGTGAAATCTTTGTTGCCAGGGATACAGCGAAGGATACGGCATGTGCGACGAGCGACGAGCAAACGAATCCACGAATCGATGACGATGGCGAGGCGAAACCTCCGACCCCACGACATTGTATGCGGCGATACTTCACAAGGGAATGCGATGCGGCGGGAGACATTTAATACTGAGAGGGACGTGTTGGATAATGTCTCCTGCCAAGTGCTGCTGGTGCGAGCGGAGACGTGAGGGCTTTGGAGCTGAAGGGCGGCGACTCAATAAGCATGCCATGATGCGCTCATACGTGTCGCACCGCATTGCGAACCGACTGCGAAGATGCAAGACCACGCTCGTATACTCAACGTCGGCATTTTTCTCACAAGATTCTTACGATCGCAACCTCGCATCACCGACATTCCTCGCCATCGTCTCTATCAGTCGCTCGTCTCGTATTGGTCGCTAGCAAAGCATCTGGGGAACTGTCAATGTATTGAAACTTGGATGCTGACTGTTACCCTCCAGGTCAACGTTCCCAAGACCCGCCGAACCTACTGCAAGGGCAAGGACTGCAAGAAGCACACCCAGCACAAGGTCACCCGTTAGTGATCCACGTCCACGCATTCGCACACCTGTATACTGAGACTGTGTAGAGTACAAGGCTGGAAAGGCTTCGCTGTTCGCTCAGGGAAAGCGTCGTTATGACCGCAAGCAATCCGGTTACGGAGGTCAGACCAAGCCCGTCTTCCACAAGGTATGATCGCACGCACTCGAGTTAACAGACAGGTACTGACACCCAAACAGAGGGCGAAGACCACCAAGAAGGTCGTTCTCCGTCTAGAGTGCACACAGTGCAAGACCAAGGCACAGGTATGCTCCATCACATTCCATTGTCTCTCAACTACTAACATACTACAGCTCGCCCTCAAGCGATGCAAGCACTTCGAACTTGGTGGTGACAAGAAGACCAAGGGTGCCGCTCTCGTCTTCTAAGCGTGCATCTTCTTTCTCTCTTTTGCTGGGCTCTCGGCGTAGTCTTCGGGCGGATGGAATGGACGGCTCTACCTTCGACTCAAGCAATGCATCAACCATCAGTGCTATAAGAATGAAGGCGTGTGGGGCGGAAGATTTGGCGACAAAAGGTCACCAGCCACGAATTTACGGACTGTAACCTACATATGCATCAAATGGAGCTCGATTGAAGGGACCGCAAAACATGTGTTTTTGATCAAATTGTGATTCTGAATTGATGATTTTCTGAGACAGCAGGAACAATGACGCAGCTCGCTGCCGACGGAATCACGTTCCAAGTCGTAGTTGCCCCTCCACCCCACTACCGGTAACGCGTCGCGCCCTATCTTGTCAACGCCATAGACGCCACTTTTATATGTAACGTGAGTGACCATCACCCAGACAATCTCGACACAATGGCTGACAGCAAGAAAAGTGTGCTGATCGTGGGCGGTGGCGCTGTTGGTGCAATCGCAGCCGTCAACCTCGAAGTCGGCAGTCTGGCAAGGGTAACTCTCGTCCTACGCTCCAATTACAACGTTGTCAAAGAGAACGGCTACACAATCTCAAGTTGCGACCATGGAAGCCTACAAGGATGGAGACCCAGTGTTGGTATATTGACAACTTCTAGGAAGTAACAAATGTATACTACATGTCTCGCTAACATGTACACGTCCAGTCCGCAACAGTATCCCCAACCTAGTAGACGAAGGCCTCCCACCCTACGACTACGTCCTCCTCTGCACAAAAAACATCCCCGACATCGCGCCCACAGCCGTCGACCTAATCAGTCCCGCCCTCCCCACCGGCAACGCCGCCAGCAAAAGCACCCTAATCCTCCTCCAAAACGGCCTCAACATCGAGAAACCATTCCTCCGACCCCACGCCAACATCTGCATCCTCTCCGGCATTTCCATGATAGGCAGCGCAGAGCCCTCACCGGGCCACATCGTGCAGGACGAGGGCGACAAGTTGCTGATCGGTGCATTTCCCTCGAGCGGGATTAATCCAGCTGTGCCGGAGCGCCGGGCGGAGGAGTTTGTTGCTGTGTATGGTGCGGGTGGGAAGACGAGGTGTGTGTATAGTCCGGATGTGCTGCGTGATCGATGGAGGAAACTTGTGTTTAATGCTTGTTTGAATCCGATTTGTGCGATTACGGGGCTGGATGATGGGAGGGTGAGGGTGGCGGATGGGGTGCTGGATGGGCTGGTACGACCGGCTATGCGCGAGATTGTGGGTGCGGCGCGGGCGGTGTGTGGTGTGGTGTTTGAGGAGGGTGTTGTTGAGGAGACGATTCAGGTGGATCCGATGGAGAGTTGGTTGAAGCCGAGTATGCAGCAGGATTTGGAAAAGGTGAGTCTTGGTGGATTGGCTTTTATAAGTCATGGGAGACTGATTTTCACAGGGCAATTTCATCGAGTTTGAGAATTTGCTGGGGGGGCCGTTGCGTGCGGGGAAGGCCGCGGGGGTTAGTATGCCTACGTTGGAAGTGTTGTATCAGCTTGCCAAGGCAATTCAGTGGAGGATCAAGGAGAGTAGGGGATTGGTTGAGGTGCCGGGGAAGAAGTAGCAGGATTGAGGGAGTTGTGTAACTGGTACTGTCGACGTATCACCGAACTGGTCAGAAGAAACTTGTTGCATCACCGAGAAACTATCCGTAGAATACAGAGAGAGCAGTAGATATGGTAGAATCTATGTTGTTCCATCGATAGCTTTTTGTGTGTGTTTTTACCGATAGTGTGATTCAGGAGAATGAGAGTACTCCAGTCTGCCTCGCTTGGACGATCACCAGCACCGATTATCCTATACGTGAGAAGAAGGCATCAGCTAGTTTCATCCTGATGCTATGTTCCCACCTCTATGTTTCCACAGAAGACGACCAAAGTTTCCAGATCTTGTCGGCTAGGTTCAGGTCGCTCCAACCCCCTCTCTAGATGCCATGTTCCATCCAGTCTCCCAAGTACTTGTTGACGGCCTCGCGACCTTGTACTATCGCGCGGGGCTCGGTGAAAACGAGTACCTGGGTCCCCTCAGGAATGCTAGGGAAGTACTTCAAGTTGTTGGCTTGCAGATCTGATAGCTGCACAGGAACCACTGCGTTCTCCACTTGGCCCTCCTCATCTCTAGAACCATGCCTCCAATATTCGGCGTGTCTCATAAACTCGATGGAATGTCCTACTCCGAAAACAACATGGTCAAAGATTTTGCCGCGAAGTAAACAGTTGATCATTTGGGCAGAGAAGATGAGGTTGCAACATTGGTATGGGTTCCCGGTGGCCTGAGACGCACTCCACCCCCATAAAGGCGGGTGATACTTGACTCGCATGGAAGGAATGTTGTTGCAGAGTCTTGTGAGGCGTGCTAAGGTTTTTGCATTCTCCGGTATTAGCTCCCTCGAAATAGCGTAGGAGACGTTGTACTTGATGCTGATTGTGTTGATCCAGGACCTTTTCGCAGTGGACATTGGGGATAGCCACTGCAAAGGTGGAGATCCGAAGTCAATGTATGCTTCATATGCATTTCGCACAGCTTCAGCTTACCTCAGTCAGTACTTCAGCCGAGGCCCTCGGTTGCCTAGCAGAAGGCGGATTTGCTCACCAACGGATGGATAGAATATTATTCACGACAAGACGAGGCGCTTTCTCTCATCTCGATCAAGCTCCATTTTGCATCGCTATTCGATCGGAGAAGGCGACGTATCATGGAAGGGTGAGGATCCGGAGCCAGGGCGGAGGGTTCGCGACTGGGCAGTCATGGGTTCGCGTCGCCGTTGTGGAGTTGGTTCCATGTAGTTGTGCGGGCCATGGCATTGCCGCTGCAAGGGCATGAAGATCTCTGGTCGTAGAAGCGGCAAAGACGGACCATGTTTGGGTGCTGACAGCGACGGCGGGCCAGGATAAACCAGGTTTGGATGGGCTGAAGAGCGGGGCCGAGGTGGCGGTGCAGTTCGGCTCATGGCTGGTGCTTGGCGAATGACGAGTGACGACGCTGTGAACCAACTGGGCGGCTGGCTGGCTGGCTGGCCAGGACTGGCAAGAGTCAAGAATCTTCTTAACTCGCCCACGTGAACTCTCCCCGTCGCCAGTCTCTCCTGTGATTGTACCCTACGCCCTCGTGCTCCCCCCACCTAGCAGCCGACCTCACAACGCCGTCTTTGAGCGCTCTCGAGCGCGCGCCCAGGCTTGGATTCCCCTCAGCCACGCTCTACCGCTTAGTATACGACCAACACGACGGATTCAGAGAACTCTTCAGCTGCGCATCCAGCCCACGCCAGTCGACGGCCCAACACCCCAGGAACCCGCCGATCACACAGCCTGTCTCTGTTCACACAACGTAGCGAACTGCATACGCGCCTTACCAGGCAGAACCGCCCAGGACCTGTGCTACCCGATACCCTCCACCAGCATACAGTACCCGAAAATGGCCCTCAACGGAGTGCGCCGCAAAGATACGACCAAAGGGCCGCCGCTGCGCATCCTGTCGCTAGGTATGTTGTGTTGGCATGCAAGGCCCCAGTGTGGCAGGTGCTAACCCACGTGATAGACGGTGGAGGCGTTCGGGGGTATTCGATGTTGATAATCCTTCAAGAATTGATGCACCGAACTTTTGTCGAAACCGAAGGCCGAGCGCCCAAGCGGCACGAAGTACCCAAGCCATGCGAACACTTCGATCTCATCGTGGGAACCGGCACTGGAGGCCTGATTGCCATCATGCTCGGCAGGCTGAGAATGGACGTGGAGACGTGCAAAGATGTCTACGTGCGCATGACGAGAAGAGTGTTTGAGACGGACAAGACGTTTGCCGGCATACCATACCGATCCACGCTGTTCAAGGCGTCCAAGCTGGAGGAGGCCATCATGCAATGCGTGCGCGAACACACCATCTACGACGACGAAGGCAACGACAACCACAACGGCCAGGATGCACCACCCATGACCCCCGGCAGTGCTATTTCGGGCCGGATGCAAAGAAGCGCTAGTAATGCCAGCAACTACAGCCAGATTGGCATGACGCCCGTGAACATGCGCATAGCCGCCATGAAGTGGGGGAACCCTCATGCCCTGCTCTACGACAACCGGGAAGAGCGCACCAAGACGTGAGTAGATGCACGTAACCACTACTTCTCTTACTGACTTTGTGTAGCGCCGTCACAGCCGTCTACAAGGGCACCAGGAAATCCGGCGCCGGCCAGATCCTCCTCCGTTCCTACGACTCTCGCAAGGAACCTGCCATCGAACCCAACGCCACGATATGGCAAGCCGGTCGGGCGACATCCGCGACTGCCCTGGCATTCAAACCCATCCAGATTGGCCAATCCGTCTTCCTCGATGAAGGCTCCGGCAAATACAATCCAGCTCCCGTGGCTCTCGACGAAGCTGTTTGCAACGAATGGCCTGGCCGAGAAGTCGGCGTCTTCATAAGCATAGGGACGGGAAAGCGACCAGAAGGCACAAACGCCCAGCAGCATCTCTGGTGGGAGGGCTTCGTCTCCGGCGGCATCGGCGACTTCGCAGACGCTCGACGGAAGCTGATTCAAAAGATTGAAGACTGCGAAAAGACACACAAGGAGATGAAAGACCACCTTGCCAAACGCCACGTAAATCCCGAGCACTACTACCGCCTAAACGTCAACGTCGGTGTTGGAGAATTCGGAATGAACGAGTGGAACGCCCTCGCCGAAATCAGCACAAACACGCGCATGTACCTGGCAGAGAAGGGCGTACAAAGCATGACCCTCGACTCGGCCGCAAAGATTGCTAGAATCCACTTCGCAAAGGTCCGCTGGGAGCGCGCTGCAAAAGGCCAATCCCCATTCTCACCAGGTGCCCAAGCACCCAACAAACCCCTCCCCACCGTCCCGGACCCAGCGCCCATGGCCGTCGAGCTCCCAGCCGAGGATCTCGCACCAGAATACTACACCAACATCCACCCCGCCTTCCGCCCTCTCGCAGAACCACGACGACCCTCAGACAACGACAAATTCCTCGTCGTGTCCTCGGACGAATACTCGCAGTCGGCGAGTACAGACGGCTTCAGCGACTTGCCACCCCGGCATTCAGGCGAACTGGTGTCGCCAGGACGTCGCTCAGATGAGCAGTTTCAAGCCGGAAGACCAGTATCTTGGATGAGTTCTGCGACGAGTTGGGACGACAGGTTGAGCAATGCGCCGCCGAGGCCACCCAAGACGCCGTTGCAGGATGGTTATGGTCCACCGCCGGCTGGCTCTGCCTTTTCGAGACCCTCCGCCTGGGGGCGCCGCTGCCATATCCGGATACAGATGGGCCGCCGCCTATTGTTAACAAGGCGACGAAACCAGATTATACGAGGTGATGAAGAGGGGGAGGGGAGGGTGTGACTTGTGATTGTTTCTTGTATATGTGGTTGGTATTAGTGTGTTATTTGTGTGGTGTTGATGGCTTGTATCACGCAATGTTTTCACGGCTGACGAAGTTGCTAGTTTGATGAGAGACATAGTTTAGATACCCCCACTCGAAGTTTTCGTTTTGTTTTTGGCTTTTTTTCGCTCAGTGTCCATGGTCATATTGTTTCATAATGGTCGTCCCTGTCCCCCATTTCCCAGATCCTGCTTCTTCAATGCTGACACCAAGGTCGATACATGACTAACCGAATGGTTCGGCGACGACAACGTCGGTGGTAGTAGTAGTAGTAGTAGTAGTAGTAGTAGTAGTAGTAGTAGTAGTAGTAGTAGTAGTAGTAGTAGTAGTAGTAGTAGTAGTAGTAGTAGTGAACCCCCTTCCCCGAAGAGGCTTCTCATATCTCACGAAACGTCTCGCTCTATGAACGTTTGGAAGCCTCGTCTTCCGGGTTAAATTCTACACCATCAAGCATTTAGAATTCCTCCTCCTCCACGACCTCCTCCTTGAACTCAGGCTTGACAGCGATTGTCTCTTCCTCAAGCTTCTCCTTCTTCTTACGACCGTGATTGATAGGCGTACCGGGTTCTCCGTCAGCATCGCCCTCGCCCTTGGCCTTGCGCTTCCTAGAGGCAGGATTCTTCTTCGGGGTGCCTGCTACGTCGGACTCGTGGATGCCGCGGAGAGCTGCCAACTCCATCTTCAACGTGCCTTTGAGGCGGTCAACCATGATGCGGCATGCGCCGACGGTTTTGCCGTCGGGGCGGGGCGCGTTCTTGAGGTTGGCGGGTTAGTTTGGGTAAGGACGGGCGTGATGGGAGTGTAGGAGCTAGAGCAGAATGGGAAAAAAGATGGTGAGAATGAGTGGGTTAGAGGGGGGGGGCGGCTTACGGCGTAGTCGAGTTTGACGTTGGAGTGCTCGACAAGGTTGAAGTAGTATGCGAGCTGGATGTTTTTTTTGTTGTTGTCAATTGCTGGATGGGAAAGGAGTGTGTGGGAGAGGGGGGACGCGGGGGACGTACACGATGACGGTCGGTCCAGCCCTTGCCGTTGCTGGCTGTGGTGTCTTCGTTGCTTGACATGGTGGATTCGTCTGTTATTTTCGGTTGTAAGGCAGAATGTAGCGGGAAGACGATGGCAGATGCGAGATGCCGTGTGCCGTGTGTGAGGTTGAGGAAAGATGGGAAGATACGGCTTGTTCATGTGTAGTGGTATTGCTGTGGTTGGTGAGTTGCGGGATTAAAGTGATGAGCAGGTGAAGGTGAGTGTGGATTTGTTGTATCTTGGTTATGTTGGATGAGGAATGTAGGAATACGAGAACGTTATTTTTTTTAGCACTACTAACGACCTATGTACTGTAAAATTCTTGTTTCTTTACATCCCGTTGATCGAGTATGCCGTGTGTCTTCCATGATGCGGCTACCATATTGCTATAAGCAGCTGGGGTTCACCTTCACCACGCATCATGCACCTTGCACGATCGACCATGTGCCGTCTTCTCCCTTTGGAAACTCACGGTGAGCTCAAGCTCTAGCCCGCTTGGAAATCCTCTCGCCCTGAGTCTAAACATCAATTTGATCTTCCCCTCCTGCCTCCCGTCAGCTTCCCAGTCTCCGAGTTCACATCATCTTCCCACATTGAAGCTTTGATCAGTCTACTTACAAGCTATAGCCCAAATCCCTTCACATACCAAACAACACAACGACGCCATGACCGACAACGAGTCCAAGCCCTCCAAAGCCGGATGGAGCGACCGCGAACTGGTCAGTATGAAATTTCCCCCACCACTTCGACAATGCTAACGATGACCAGCTCGCCAGTCTTCTCTACCTCGTCACCAAGAGCGGCGCCGTCTTCAACTACAACGTACTTCCCCCCTCCCCACTGTTCCACTGCACAAAGTGCTTGACGCTGACGTTAACCTAGGAGGGCTGCTACCCACCCGGCCGCAACGCCAACGGCTTCAAGCAGAAGATCAACGTGCTCAAGAACTCGCTGAGGCCCGAGTGGGACGCCATGGAGACTGGCACGCCTCTTCCCGCGAGTACTCCGACCAAGAAGCCGGGTACTCCTCGCAAGCGCAAGGCCAAGACCGACGACGAGGGTAATGCTGGCGAGGTCACTCCCAAGAAGGGTCGCGGTCGTCCTAAAAAGAAGGTAGCTACGCCTGAAGTCGAGGAGCATGAGCAGGGGGATCTCAGTGTCAAGTCTGAGATCAAGGGAGAGGAGGACAAGGACGAGGACGATATTCTCAAGGAGGCTGAAGACATCTGAGGCTCCAAACGGCTGAGACTATGAAGCTGGATACGAACGTGGATATCGGACTGTTAGCATGAGCGTTTTGCAGTGTGTAGCATTTCGCCATGGTTGCAAAACATGCTTGAAGTACGATATTCCGCGCGTTCTTGATCAGCTACACCCTGAGTCTCCATAGCTCATAGGCATTTGAGAACGTAACCCGTCGAATGCGAAATAAAGTCGTGAAAAATACATACATACCTCTTCATAACACTTCGACGTGCCAACCTCCCCCCGAATCCTAATTCCAAAACAAAAGACCATGGATGCCAACTCAAAGTCATGCATCACATATTACCACAGCATTTAGAAAACCCCCGAAACCCCAAGAGATACAGTGACACCAAATACAAACACTTCAAATCAAACACACTCATCCTACTACATAGCTCCCAAGCCTTCCATCAACCCATCGACCCAACCCAACCCGACCCGATCCAACCCGATCCACCCAACACAACCACTCAGCAGTACTACACCACACACTCAATCGAGATTACCATACATAGTGGGTCCGGGGTACCAGTAAAACAAGCCCAGCACAGCACAGCGCAGCGGGCCTTCTCGTCCGTAGAGCTGGGAGGACTAGGCAGTACAGTAGTGGGCATTGATCATTGTGGCTGGGTATGTTGGGGGGGGGGGGGATGGTAGGTCTGTGCCCATGTACGTGCATACGTGGTATCGTTTATTGGTGTTTGGATAAGGATAGACATTGTGCGTTTGGGGTGGGGTTGCTAGGAGCGGGATGGGTATGTTTCCTGTCTGTTTGTCTCTCTGCAGGCTATGCTGATTGTCTTATCGTGCTTATGTGAGAGTGCTGATAGCTGATCGGAGAATGAGGGGGGCCGCATCGGAGGTTGGTGGATGGTAGATGGAATAGTATCGTTCGATGCCGGTAAGATGGCGTCTCAACAAATGCTGGCGTTGTTGAGAACATAATGGTGAAAATGAAAACGCGGTTGGTTGATGATTTGGAGTCACGATTTTATAAATCCAACAGAGAGATGATCAAGTATAGTCCATAACATATTGCATTGCCAATTCCACAGTGCATGCGCTCAGCAGCACCAAGGTCGGAGGTATCTAATTATACTACGCGTGTGTCGTGAGAAGAAGCTCCGAGGAAGCGTAGTAGGGTATCGAATAGTCCGTCCAGCCATCCCAAGAGAGAAAAGGAAAATTTTGTGCGTGACCCAATGCCCAGTCTAGATAAAGGCCGTTACCGAGACAAGAGAAAACTGCGACCCAAACTCGCGCCAAAAGCATATCGAAGAAGTGAAAAGCATCTACAAGTGAGCAACACCGTTGGTAACTTCAGTGACACCGACGGTGGAGCCATTCAACTTTTCGCTCGCAACGAATGGGGACACCTTCTTGTCAAAGTACTTGGGCTCAGTGTAAGGGTCGTACATGTTCTTCTTGATGTGGGCGTCAAGTTGCTCGTCAGTGAGGCCACGGAGCTCGGTGGCGCGGTCAACACCGTTCTTCTGAGCCGCACGAATGACACCACGGGTGACAATGACGGAGACCTCGCGGATGCGGCGGATGTCTGGGTATAGCCAGCCGTCGGCGACTTCTTGCTGGTTGAGGGAAGTCGACAGTGACTCTGCAGAGGCGTAGATCATGTCTTGTGTGACGGACACGGCCTTGGAGATGATGGCACCGAGTCCGATACCTGGGAAGACATACATGTTGTTTCCTTGACCCGGGGTGAGCATCTTGCCGTCAAACTCCATCGAGGGGAATGGAGAGCCGGAAGCGAAGAGGCAGCGTCCCTCGGTGGCGACGACGGCCTCCTCAAATGTGCACTCTGATTTGCTCGAAGGGTTGGACAGAGGGAAGATGATGGGGTGGTTGTTGAGGCTGGCCATCTTCTCAAGGATGCCCTTGTTGAAGGCACCGCCGATGGTTGACAGACCCATTAGGATAGTGGGCTGTACAAAGTCGATGAGGCGGCTGAGCGACTGGTATTGGCGGCCGTTGTTGTCGTCGCGAGCGAAGAAGACCTTGTGCTCGGCGAGCGTGTCACCGCGGTCCAGGGTGACGAGACCCCTTGAGTCGACGAACCAGAACTTGCGCTTGGCTTCGTCCTCTGTCAGGCCCTCCTTCATGAAGTACTCAACGATTTGCTTGGCAACACCGACACCAGCGCTTCCTGCGCCGAGGAAGATGGCCTTGTGGTCCTTTGCGGGGACACCAGACGCCTTGACAGCGTTGATGAATCCACCGACGATAACGGCACCAGTTCCCTGAACGTCGTCGTTGAACATGGCGTATTGGTCTTGGTAGCGTTCCAAGGCGGGGAAAGGGTTCTTGAAGTCCTCGAATTGGATGACGATGCTGTCACGCGATCAGTTTCCTGAATAGGATAGCGATGGAGATTACATACCTGGGCCACTTGTCGGTAAGGGCAGCCATGAGCTCGTCGAGGAACTCCCTCTCCTGCTCAGGAGTAACCTTGGGCATCCTGGAGCCCATGTAGAGAGGGTCGTCGCGGAGAGCCTCGTTGCCTGTTCCGAGATCGAGGGTCAGGGGCAATGTGCTGTCTGGCTTGATACCAGCGCAGGCGGTATAGAGAGCGAGCTTTCCGACGGGAATACCCATGCCGTTGACACCCAGGTCACCAAGACCGAGGATACGAGATCCGTCGGTGAGAACGGTGATGTCGACCTGGTGTGGCCAGTTGTCGAGAATCTTGCGCAGGTTGCCCCGGTCGCTCCATGAGAGGTACATGCCCTCGGGCTGTGTATAGATTTCGTGCCATCGTACGCAGGCTTCACCGACGGTGGGGGTGTAGATGAGGGGGGTGAGTTCCTGGATACGTTAGGTTTCCGTCTAGCAAGACTCCTGTGCTGCTACACACCTTGATGTTCTCTCCTAGGAGACGGTAGAAAAGATGCGGGTTGGTGGCCTTGAGGTGGACGAGGTACTGGAATTTCTCAATGGGCGCCTGCTTCATGGCAAGAAGTCTGAGGCCTGCAGAGGATCAATAAGTCGGTCTTTACTCGGAGTCTTGTTGTTCTTACATCGCTCGCTCTGAACGTCGTAACTCTCGACGGCTGGAGGAGTGAGACCATATGTGCCCAGGGTCTTGCGGACATCTGGGGTGTATGACAGATCGTAGTCACCAGAAGTGGTGCTCAGCTGGCGGGGGGCCATGTTGGGACGGACGGCGGAAGGCATGTTGTCAGTTGCTACAGTGGCCATAGAACGAACGAAGGTAGGTTTCTGGATTGAAGAACGGAGGCCCTGGGCGGGAGCCGTAACTTTTATAAGCGACCTGAATCGCTGCATTGAAATAAGGTGAAACACGGCGTCGGCAGTTGAAAAGGAATTAGGAAGACAGCCCGCCTAGGGCGCAGAGGATGGGGCTACATAATAGTCGGCCTATCGGACGGGTCTGGGTTCCGCAGCAGTCAGTCTTTGAGGAGATCCGTTCTCGCCGTCGAAGTAAGCCTGTACAGGAAGCATGGACCAGCCCGTTGGTGACGGTGACTTTTACGCGAGTCCCTTCCCCAAGTATGCTATCTTGGCGCGACAATAACTCCGCATAGTAGGACCATGAGATATGTTTGCCCCATGCGCCTTGCTCTACTCTCACACCGCTTGCACAGTGCATTCACTTCACTCTTTGATGTCTTTTTTTTTTTTTCTCTTCATAGTAAATCCGGGGCACGCCATGCTCGTCGTGTCAGCCACAGCCACCGGGTAGCAGGGGTCATGACTGGACGTGCATATCATGCGGGAGCAATCGGAACGCCCGTTGCCCTGACGGGATACCGTAAGATTCTTCCATGGCTTCAATCTTTGTCCGTTCTGTGCACACTTGCTTTTGCCGGTACTTCAGACGTAGCTGGAAAGTAGGCCGAAGGCGTGGCAGGAACGGTATTTGTCTCTACCATACCGCTGTTTTCTTTTTGTACAACGACGGCATTCCCAAGGCCCAACATACATGTCGCTGCGAAGTCGGGCATCGAGGCATTTTATTTCCGCAGTGGCAGTCAATGCGCAACGCCGCGTTGCAGCAGCGTGGTGAATTATTAATCGTGTTGATCTTACAGGAGTCGTCTCGTGTCCTTTCGCCACATGCTCTAGGGAAGGGGACCTTGGTCAATAGCGCGACCGATGGAGTCGCATGGACATTGGCCAGATAGCAACAACTTCCGTCTGCTCTCGCGGGTCCGCACCGGCTTCCGACGAATTGCTAATGACGGTGAGCGGTGTGTCTTTGTACCGCACAACGGAGCCGCTGAGGGCAACTTTCTCTTGCGCAAAAATGTGCACCCCTGACTGTTCGCTACTGTAACGGACCGTTGGTGGCATGGTGCCAGGGGAAGCGCATGCAACACCCGATTGCCTTTGCCCCATGTCTATGACGGGCCGGATTGTCCTTTTGAAAACCACTCACCGTCTACATGTAGCCGTGAGATTTCCTCCCATTTTGGATATGTGCCATCTGATTCAGTTCACGTTTGGTCTCCCCTACGACATATCGGGGGTCCCAAACTCTACATCTGCAGCTGTAGATGCGACTACGGTGGCTGGTGGATCACCCGCGTGGTGTGGGGAAAGCTTGATGGCTTGGGTAAGGCAGCCGCCCAGGGCTTCGCGCCCTGTTCCTTCCATCTTCCAGGCATTGGGGGCACACGACTCCACAATCCACACCACCACGGGTGGTTACGTACACTGGACTTGATTGCGTGCGAGTCGCCTACACCCCCGACTTTCGCAATCAAATTCCCGCCGATGCGTCTGCCATTGCACAAGTCGCTATTGTCAATTGATTGCCTCTCCTCACCGCAAAAGCTGCGACTGTCGTGTAGCTGTCAAGTCTCACCGTCCTTTGACGCCTTGGCGGGCGAGTCAGTATAGTACATGTTAGGTCTGGGCGCCCACATATGCATGAAGCCTTGTGGTCCGAGCTGGCTAGACATGGGTCGTAGTCTATGGCTTTCTCACTCTGTAATGTCTCATTGGAATGGGAGGCGGACTTACGGAGTATATATGCTGGAGTTTTGTTCTTTAGTATCCTCTCTCTTCATTTCCTTTTTTTCCCTCTGGGAAACCTGCATATACTCTCTCGAATTCTTGGTACAGCATGCTCATGTCCCTCATCCAGTCGGTGTCAAAGCGCCTGCTATGACGCGATGATATACGGAGAGACCCCCGCGGAGTTGCCGTGGACCTGAGTAGGTTGATAACTTGTTCACAACAACTCGAGTGCTCGAGTTATTGTCAACCTACACAAGTCCATTACGCTCCCTTGACTACGTGTCCTGGAACTAGGAAGTGATTTGCTTCGGCATCTCGGAGATTGTAGCCAAATTCGCAACGGGACATGAACCTATGCCCGACGAACTGATATGTAGGCTACTGATAGAGTCCGTGTAGATGCGAGCAGTGTGAGTTCGCAAAGACCACGTGCTTCGCGAGTGATGCGCAAACCATAGATTGGGGAGTGGCACCCGGTCATGCGGTCTTGGCGTACATCATGTGGAGCCGCGCCTCCCTCGTCATCCTTACCAACGCGTAGTTGGAGCCTTGGAACCTTGGACAGCTTCAACAGCTTCGCTGTGTGCTCTACCACAGCTCTCTCCGTACTTTACCCAACCTCAATCGCTCTTTACTCGGCGAAATAGTGACAGCAATCATCACAATGTCACTCTCATCATGCTTCGGCTCGCGCAAAAGCGACGATCGGCAGCCGTTGTTGCCTCAGGTATGTTGACGCAGTCGATCACAACACAACGCCTGCTCATAGCCACAATAGTATCGCGATGATACAACGCTACAGCGAGAGGTGTATCAAAAGCTCCACTCGTACCAGATGTGGAGGGCGCTTTCCATGGGCTTTATGCCATCGAATGAACAGCTCATCATTAACCTCCGCAGCTTGCTATCTGCAGACATCCTGAATCCAGAGAACCCAGATTTGAGCGATTCAGGTCGTCTGCTGGTCAAGTTCACGAAGCAATGGCTCCATCAGTTCATCGACACGATGAACCACAAGAACAGCGAAGACCAGATCCAGGACTTTCTCTGGTACCTTTCCAAGTCTAGAATCTCTGTGGACGTGGAGGATATCGCAAGACGGACGACAAAGTCAAAGGCAAGGGCGGATGCTACCGCAGGTGCGTGCATACACATGTGTCCAACTCTCATCCACTGACACGTCGATAGCATACCAGAGTCTCCAGACTGTCGGTTCTCTACTCTTGACCAACTCAGACTTCCGCATTTTCCTCTCGGATCTCAACATCGTTGGTCGCGAAGTCTTCAGAGACTCTGCGTTTACGCTGTCAAATGTGGCGAAGAAGGCCGCAAAGAAGATTGAGCCCTCGCCAGCAGAGTACAAGGCACTCAAAGAACCAGGTGCTGATGAGGGCCCTGCACCTTCGGCTGAAGACTTGGGTGGTGACGTTGCTGAAGTAGCCCAGGTCATTGGGAATGGTGTGGCCAAGGTTGCCCACAGGGCAGACGTAAGCCTGGCAGAGAAGCTACAGGGAGACGAGGGTGAATCACTCCTGTTCCGTCTGAAGAAGACGGTCACAAACCTGAGGCAGAAGAGGGACTACAACGACTCCGTCTCGGTACTAGCACTGCTGTTGAAGCGTTACGCCATGGCATACTCCCGCACGGTTGAAGACGCCATGGGTACACTCGAAGCCGACATCGACCCGAACCCAGAGATGCAAAAGGCAGTCAAAAACTTCTGGACTTTTATCAGCTCCTTCGGCGACAAGCAAGAATGGAACAAGCTCGAGGATGCCTTCCACAAGGTCTTGGAGCACTCGCGCAAGGACCCCGAATTCGAGGACCTACTGACAGACGTTGGCAACTCCCTCCAGAAGCTACTTACTGATCCCGACTTCTTCGACCACGTCGACGAGAAGTTCCAAGAGCTCAGGACAAAGGCCAGGGGTGTCGGAAGCGAATCATCGCTCCGCCAGGATGTTGACGTCTTCTTTGAGCAGGTTCAGCGCACATTCGTGGCTGTTACGCAAGATCAGGACATTGCGAAGATGATCAAGACCACCATGAGAATCTGGAACATCTTGTCGCCTATGCACTCAGCCACCAACGGCGAACTGGTGCAGGACGCCATCAACGTCTTCGTTCCTCTGGCAGTTCAGGCCATCCAATATATTCCCATTCCTCGCCTTGAGGTCTCCACGCCCGAGATCGACATGCTCTTGGAGAACCTGATCATCGAACCTGGAAAGACGGTCAACCACACCTCCTTCCTGCCCTTCCGCTTCAAGGTGGAAACCTACAACGACTTCGAACTCCGCAAGGCCCGCTTCCGTGTTGCATCAAAGGCCACGTCCAAGTTCACCATCAAGATTGACGGTCTCTCGTTCCGTGCCGATGAAGTTGGTTTCCTCCTCCGCGCACACTCTGGTCTTCTCCGTCTCGCCGACGAGGGTATTGCATCTTTCCAGTTGGACGAGCGCGGCATTGACATCCACCTCGACGTCGAAGTCGGCAAGGAGAAGCTAGAACAGATCCTTACTCTCAAGGCTGTGCGTGTCCACATCCACAAGCTCACCTACAAGCTCCGCAAGTCCAAGTTTAGCATTCTCGGCTGGCTGTTGAAGCCACTCCTGCGCCCAGTTGTCCGCAAGGTCATGGAGAAGCAGATGGCCAAGGGTATTGCCGATGGCATTCACGCTGCTAACCGCGAGTTGCTCTTCGCCCGCGAGAGGCTGAGGGCTACTAGGATCTCTGACCCAGACGACCTCAAGACTTTTGTCAAGGCTGTCATCACTCGTCTCACACCTGCTGATGATCCGGATGTGTACACTAGGGTTGGTGTTGAGGCGCCGGGTAAGGGTGTCTTCGCTGGCAAGTACGCACCAGGCAGTGTTGTCAAGCTCTGGGAAGAAGAGGGCCGTCGCGCGACGGAGCGCATCGATGACTGGGATGAGGGTGGCTGGAGGAACGACGTCTTTGACTTGCATGCTATGCAGCTTTCTTAGGCGTTTTCCCTTCCCTCTCTCTCTCTCCCACGAACGTTTCGGCTCTTTTGTGGTAGCGTTTTCCCTTTTGGTCATGGGTGTTTTGGGTCAAAGCAAAGAGGTTCAATGAGCATATCAGGGTCCATCAAAATGTCTTCATAGTGGTTAGGGTCATGGGTTTCTGGGACAGGCGTGGTTACGGTGTTTTTAATGTAATATGGAATGTCAAAACTATGATTATGATTGATTTTGATTTTCGACTTTTAATGCGGTACTCGAGAAGGCTGGTATTGACATTTAGATTGACATGTACTTTCATAAATGGCGGCTTAATAAAAAAAAAGGGTTTATTGTATCGTACAAAGTATACATTCCTTGGGCTGTTCGCCGCGAGCTCGAAACTTTTTTTTTACCGAGAGGGTGGAGAAATAGCCATCTTCCCAATACAAGGTGGGAACCTTCAAGTGAACATCCATCCTCGTCTCTCGCTGGTCAATCGAGAGGCTCCTGCGACTTCATCCATGTTCTTCCACGACCCTTCATCTAGAAAGGAGGAAGGTAGAATGGGTAGCCACCGTTCTTGAGGCGGAAGACACTAAGCAAGAAGCTGTACATGCCGAACAGCACACCCGTCCACAGGAAAACCGCAAGGGACTGCGCACGGGGATCTTTGATCCTGGGAACCTTGATGGCAAGGGAGATAGCAGCAAAGGCAAGGACACCATAGATGGCGGCAACAATCTGCGACTCGAGACCATACTGGTTGCTGAAGCCACCAGCGAAATAGTTCATACCGCCCTTGCCGTCACCGACGACATACGGCGTCTTACGGATGTGGTTGAACATGTGGCCGGAGGTGAAGAGCAGAACGGCAATGAGGGAGATGGCGGCCCAGAGGTTGCGGTTCTGAAGCAGGGGAACAAAATAAGGCCATGCGACAGAGACGGCAGTGATGCCTCCGAGGACAATGGTGGTTACGGTGATGATCTTGAGCCAGTTGACGGGGCGCGAGACGGAGGGCTTGGGAACGTTGGTGGGGGCCTGTCGGGAGATCCAAGCGTGGATCTGTTCGGCGGTCTGGGGGCCCGCGGTGAAGTCGAAGCGGACGGGTGAGGCGTCGGGTTTCGCATGAGGGCCGGTGGTGGGGTTGAAGTAGAGGAGGACGGGGGCGGTTTGTAGCATCATCTATGCATTGTTAGTGTGTGAAGGATTGGAGTCAAATTAGAAGGGCTGTCTCACCGATTGGAAAACATTCTTTCCATCCACAAAGTCCAATGTGCCGAAAACAAGTCTTGTCTTGCCGTCCTTGTCACCGTTCATCCAACTCTTGCTCAGTAAATCCCACTCAGGCTGGAACTCCCGGCAAAGCACACAGCCGAATCGTGGCTCCAACGCCGTCAAGAGTACCGCAACGCCATAGTCGCGCGGAGCCTTGGTCAATTGCGCATAGCTTGGGTCGTTGAGCTTGACCGGTTTACCGGTGGAAAGCGATTTGGCGCGGGCGTCACTGAAGCGGTCGCCGGTTGATTTCCTGGCCGCCAGAGCTGTGAAGGGCAGTAGCGAGGCCGTGAGGAGGTTGAGCCACCGCATTGTGTTGGTGTAGCGGGTGGATGGATGGGTTGGGGTTGCGGAGACTTGGTAGGTTGGACGGAAGCTCAAAGCTTGGGAACGTGGCCTTGAGAGCTCGCCCGGAGATGCGGCGGCGTGCGTGATGGCGCCAAGGCCGGCAGGGGTGTCGCGACATGTGCTTCTCTATCAATTCAGATTGCAAACCTCACTGAGTCGTTCGTCTTGGAGGATGCACTCGGATTACTGACCTTCATCTGTTGTATCGTTTCAGGTTCATTCAAAGTTATTCCTTCACTGTGCTGTGCCGTTAGCTTAGTACAGACGCCTGGGCTCTGTTTGTTTACTCAGTCGCGTCCATCCAAGGCCCCACCACATGGATCGCACATCTACACCTACACCTACAGATATAGCCACATCACTGAGCAGATATTCTACCATGGTCGCGACTATGGAGGCGGATATAGATACCAACTACGAGATGAAAGATGTAGGTGAAAGACTGCTGGACCCTGTTCGCTGGTATATCCTTGCATCTGCCACTAACCCTTCGTGTCCTTGCAGCTCCAGAACTCTCTACGGAACGCGACTCTTGAACTCAGCCTCGAACGCAGTAAGCATTCGGTCGAAGCGGTAGTCAAAGACGAAGAAATCCGGAAGTTGCGGGTTGCCCAGTGCCTCTTGCAGGACGACAACGGCGACCTCCACGAGCAACTCGAAGACGAGCAGGCACGCTCCGACGAGCTAGAGGCGTCGCTCGAAGAGGCCCTTGCGCAGTTGGACGAGCAACGAGCAGAGGCAGAGGCAGCGCAAAACACCATCCGTACCCAGGCGCGGGAGGTCGCGAATCTCAAGGTAAGCACGTCCAGCTTATCGATCCATGCACCGCTTGCTGACACTCATCAGGCCGAGCTCAGGGCTATGGAGAACGTCACATCCGACTCCAACAAGATACTCTCCGACAAACTCGCCCTCTCCCGCGAAATCTCATCATTACGCCCTGAAGTGGAACACCTACGCGCCCAGGTCGAGTCGAACACGGGTCTCCTTGCCGAGAAGCTCGCATTGCAACGCCAGATGACGACGCTGCAAGTCGAACTCGACAACGAGAAACGGACCTCTGCTCGGACAATCGCGAAACAGGGCAAGAAGATGGAGCAAGACGAGGACCTTCGCAGCGAGCTGGAGGAGGTGCGCAGCCAGCTTGCGACCGAGAAGAAGGACCGGATCAAGGCCGAGGCTGGACTTACAAAAGCGGAGAAGGCTATGGAGAAGGTACAGGCTGATCTCGAGTCACAGCAACAGGCGGCCGAAAGTCTGCAGGCCAAGGTTGAGAGTCTGTCTAAGAAGGAAGCCAGCAAGGCTAGCAAGCGTAGTGAGGCGCAAGACGCTGCTATTGAACAACTCCGCGAGGAACTGGACCAAGAAAAGACTGCCCGTATTCGAGCAGAGAAAGCCAGCAAAGACGCTGCCACCCACAATGCAGAGATGGAGCAGCTCCGCCAAGAACTCGAGCAAGAGAAGTGCGAGCGCCAAAAGGCAGAGAAGGCAGCGAAGAAGGGCTCACAGTCTTCGCAACGACCAGACGACCAAGCCGAAGTTGCGCGGAGAGAGCTAGAAGAGGAAAGGCGAGAGCGCAAGAAGCAAGAGAAGGAATACACCAAAACCCTGGCTGAGCTCCAAGGCAAGAATGCCGTCCTCGACGATAAACTAAGTGCCTTCCGCGAGAAGCTACGAACAACAAAGGAGAAGCTCAAGGAGAAGGAGGCCGAGCTTGAGCGAGCAGACAGGGCACAGACTGCACCACCAACCAAGAGCATGGCGGCTCCCATCACGAAGCCCGTTAAGAATGCTCGCAAGCGCATGGCTGCTACCGCTGAGCCAGAGACTATGCTGGGTACACCTGGAGACGGATTCCCTGCGAAGAAGGCCAAGCGCGCCACTTCTGTTACGGCTGTTGGTGATACGTCGACGTTCTCGCTCACGCCCTTTCTAAACAAGACGTCTAGTATTGCACTTGGAAGTCCCATTGTTGAAGAACAAGAAGATGAAGAGGAGGTAGAGCAACAAGGCGAAGGAGAAGAAGTCCAGGAACAAGCCACACCAACAGCTCCCCCCAAGAAAGCACCCAAGAAGTCCGCCTCCACACAACCAAAGCCCAAAGCACTCGCATCATCAGCATCCAGCAAGGCAAATGCGAAACCCCGGAATAAGAAAAACACCGTCGCCGCCGCCGCTAACCCAGTCCTCGAAATGGTGTCAGAAGAAACTGAAGACGCCTCTGAAAACGCACCACAAAAAGTAGCAACCAAAGACTTGGACGGCCCATCCAAGAAATCCTCCAAGATGAAGCCCCGCAAGTCTCTCATGTCGTTTGCCACCTTCACCGAGGAGCCCGCGGCTGAGAAGAAGAAGAAGCGGAAACTTGGTGCTTCCGCGGGCAAGACGTTATTTGACACAGAAGACCAGGAGGCCGAAGACGAGGCGGGCGTTATGCCCGGACTGAAACCTGTGGGGTTGAGTAAAGGCTTGTTTGCTGCGAGGGCGCTGAGTAAGAGTAGCGTGGGGAAACAAGCAAGGCCGATTAGTGGCGGGTTTAATATGATGAGTGAGGAGGCTTTTACGTTTAGTCCGTTGAAGAAGGATAGGAGGGGGGCGAGTATATTGAAATAGCAGGATGTATGGTGGAAAGGAGGGTGAGAGGGTGGTTGTACGATATTGTATTCGGTGTGTATATACTGTGGAATTTGGTATTGTTTGTGGGTTTACATTTTAGATGAGAGGTGTTTGAGATGGACAGTGCGATCGCATTGCATCAAGACACTAGGATTTCAAGCTTTGTCACTGGCAACGAGTATTCTCATTCTGTAATCTTCACTGAGTTGAGCCTGTGCATTTACTTGGTCGTAAAGCAAGACAGTCCTGTCTCCCACTCCCACTCTCTCACCTCGACTCTAAACCAAGCCGTCATATCAGAGCAGGTAAAGGTCGAACATGTTTGCGCGTGTTGTGAGAAACGTGATCATATGTACTTCGACACAGATTCCGTGAGAGAGTGTAGTCTCAGCTGCTATCAATAGTCTTGAAGGTTGGTATCTCCGTAGCACAACAAGAAGGCCACGATGCATGCCGCTATCGGAGTAGCAAACGATGTGTTAACCAAAGTACGTCATCGCGCACCCTAGGGAACCAGTTGTTTTTGCGGTACTTCCGATTCGTGAGGAGGAACCTGAGATGATGGGTGTTGCGGAAGTCATGAGTGGCTCACTGTAGTACCATGGAATGAAGTGGATGATACCAATGTTTCAACACACACTCGGATGACTCCAGGGGAGGGGAGGGGGATATAAGAATGACCACTGCGGCGTTTTCGTCGTTTGCACAACTCAAACATTCACCGCAAGCTAGGATACGACAAGTCACGCGCTTGGACCCAGCTTCCGCGATTGACAATCGCTACTTTGCAGTGATCAAAGGACCTCAACCCCTCCTCCCTAATCCTCTTCCTACCCCGAACCTTCCAACCGCCACACAGCAACTCCCGCAGAGATGGCTACAAGCGAGCGAATCGACATCAGCGACAAGGACAAGTTCCTGACAGAAGAAGAACTCTTGGAGTTCTGATTTCTGACGACCATGCTGGAGGTCACTAACGTCATCGATAAGTCTTCCGGTGAGACCAACACATACTCGGCGAATCACCCTAATTACGACGTCTATCGAATTACAGCGGACTTGACAGATTTGCCCGTACGACACCACGAAGTGGTTGCAGTAACATCGACTGATGCCAACGGCAAACGACTCCAGGGTCTTCAAGAGGCAGAGCTTGATGGTCAACCATCCGATCCAGAGGAGACTGGGGTAATTTTTGCTGCAAATCCGAGGAAGGATGATCAGAGAGGTCCCGCCCCACCAACGACCCTACAGCGTGAGGGTAAGCAATGTTCGCCTCTAAAAACTGAACTTGGTCTACCTGCGGCTCTGAGAATCGATGAGTCTACTGCCGCTTGGTTGCTATCTAGAACTGAAGATACCGTCAAGAACGAAGATTGGCCCATGACCAACGTATCTTTCGGAGAACATGCTGCAACCACAATAGAGCTTATCAAGTCCACGCACAGGGTGAAAGTTGGAGATCAGGATGGCTACCCGAAGGCAACACACAAACTCATCAGCTACGTGCTTGCCTCGTCTTGCGCCAAGATCCAACGACGTCTCCTGCGAGGAACCGAATCGCGAAACCTTTTCAGGTACATATCAGTCACGGACACACAGTTGCGGCACGAAATCAAGGACAGGAAGCTCTCCATTCCAAAGAAATCTATAACTCTTTCTGAGAGTCAAGTAAAGACTGTTCGATATATCATCAAGGGTATGAAGTCGCTAAAAACAGATGTAGCGACATCCGGTGTTTCAACCTGGGCGCAGGCTCTGGAGGACGACAAGCCACTGATCTACGACGAAGAGGCTGGCCTTTTCCAGTTCCAAACTCTGTTGAGTTCTGCCGTTAAAGGTGTTCAGTCAACTTTCAACAATCTGGTAATAATCAAGAAGAGGGCGTAATTACACAAGAGGGACCCTGGCACCAAAGCGCAGCCGGCAGAGGTCAGAAAGGAACACCTAGCAGCTTCGGCCAAGGTTTTGGACACTGCGATAAAGGCCGCGGCCGGATGGCTTGACATGTTCAGTCACATGAAAGGGAGGCCTTCGCCCATATTTGGCCATGAATCTCAAAGCGATACGAATCGCGTACTGTCTGACGGACACAACCAAGAACACCACGGAACCTGCAGAGTACACGGATCCCACCATATTGATCTCAGAGAGTTCTCGCCTGTCTGATGCTGTGGACGTCGACGACAGCCTGTGCGCCGGACTAGAGCAGGCGCGACTAAACGACGCTGCGATGCGCGAGTTCGAAGGGATTGACGAAATTGCTGAGCAGAAACTTTGGGAAGATGCTGCTATGAAGTGGCTTGACCTGATCGCACTCCATCATGTTGCCGTGTGCCATCTTAGGGCGAAGGGAAAACCAAACGCGAAGCACAAGCAGCTCAGCAAGAGCATTCTGGATGTGACTTTTGAGGAAGTCATACTCAAATCAACACTTAAAGACAACTTCAACCTCCTAGGGGAATTCTTTGATGAATTTGAGTTGCTCGCACGGGACGAAAATAGTGTGCAGACCAATGAGGACACAAAGCCAATCCAGCAAGCCAACATCACGAGATGGTTGAAGGAACAGAGAGGTTTCTCTTCCAAGTGGAGGGCAACTACCGCAGGGTTCAAGGGCACATTTCATTGCGAAACAACAATCATGAGCCTGTACTTGCTCGCACAGAATGGAGCAGAGCTGGTAGTCACTACCGAGGATCCAAACGACCTGAAGAATGTATACTCGCATTTACGCCTGCCACCAGCAAGTGTAACCGATAAGTTCAAGAACACACTCCTAGTCCTTCCAGTCTCGAAATGTTGCTGCCCACCCTGTACCACCCTGATCAACTTCATCAAGACAAAGTACAAGATCGACATCCTCTTCCCGGGTAGCCATGCTGCATGGAGTCAGTCAGCCTTACCTCCGTACCTGAGAAGGGACGCGGGTCTCGCAGTACTCGAAGCTGCTAGGAACAAGTTGCAGCAGCGGTTCAAAACCATCGACATGATGATGATGATGATGATGATGACGGAGGAAACCGACCATGACGATGCTAGGCTAAGGTCAGATATTGCAGATACCTCCCACTTCTATTTAGGGGTCGATGGTCCCTTATTCGACCATACAGAACTCGAGGAGGCGAAGATGACCGATATCCTTCGAGACTTCAAGTTCTCAAAGTCGCCTGCTCTGACAGCTGGACCTTCAACCTAGCAGCCTGGAAATACACTATAAAAGCTAGTATATCTTTCTAATAGAACTATAATTTTAGCTAGAACTTAAGTATAGTAGTAGAATAGTACTAATCTATGATATGACAAACTTAGAAGTTCATAGTCCTTTTATTATAAAAGTTAGTGATATAACATGGTTGGCAAGCGAGCGGCGCAGGCAAGCGAGCGGCGCACCCCACCAACTTTACTCACCTTACTGATCTCAATCTACAATGGCTCAACACAGCACTACTCAATTACTATCAAATAAAGCAGATATTCAGCTTGCTATCTCATCTATTAATGCGCACCAGATTCAAGGTACCCGTACTGCTGCAGTAGTCTACAACGTAGCCGAAACAACGCTCCGCCGCCGACGCGCTGGTATACCTGCCCGACGTAGTTGCCAGCCCAACTCAAGGAAGCTTACCCAGAGAGAAGAGGAGGTGATTGTCAGCTATATACTTCACCTAGATCAGCGCGGGTTTGCGCCTACCTACGCAGCTGCACGTGATATAGCTGATAAGCTGCTAGCTGCACGCGGCGCTGGCCAGGTTGGGCAGAAGTGGCCAGCCAACTTTGTCAAGCGTACAGACAGTCTTTGGACGTGTTTCAACCGAGCGTACGATAGGCAGAGAGCTCTGT
Organism: Alternaria brassicae; assembly: GCA_004936725.1. NCBI lineage: Eukaryota > Fungi > Ascomycota > Dothideomycetes > Pleosporales > Pleosporaceae > Alternaria > Alternaria brassicae. The sequence continues at coordinate 1,957,887 of CM016512.1, forward strand.
GTAAGGATGCGACATTAATAAAGGGGTGGTTTAAGCTTGTAGAAGAGACAAAGGCTGAGCAGAGTATCTGCGATGAGGACGTCTACAACTTTGATAAAGCTGGCTTTATAATAGGCAAGATTACAACGCAGCTAGTTATAACAGGAGTAGAGAGGAGAGGCAGGCCGAAGACTCTTCAGCCAGGCAATCGCGAGTGGGTAACGCTGATCGCTGCTATCAGCGCTGCTAGCTGGTCAGTCCCACCGTTCCTCATCTTTGCTGGCCAGTACTACCTATCAGCCTAGTATAAGGAAGCTAAGATCCTACGCGACTAGGCGATCGCAGTTAGCGACAATAGCTGGACGAATAATAAGCTTAGAGTTGAGTGGCTAAAGCACTTTAACGCTCACACGCAGGCTCGTAGTATAGGCGCGCGTCGCCTGCTTATTATTAATAGCTATAAGAGCCACCAATCTCTAGCGTTCCAGGAGCTCTACAAGGAGAACAATATCCATACGCTCTGTATGCCTCCTCACTCATCCCACCTACTCTAGCCGCTTGATGTTGGCTGCTTCTCGCCATTGAAGCGCGCGTACAGCCGTGAGGTGGAGAGCCTTATGCGCAACCACATTAACCACATCACTAAGCTAGAGTTTCTGCCAGCGTTTAAGGCAGCGTTTGATCAAGCGTTCACGCCAGCTAATATCTGCTTAGCTTTCCGCGGCGCAGGCCTTGTTCCTCTACAACCAGAGGCTGTTCTATCAAAGCTAGATGTACAGCTGCGTACACCTACTCCTCCAGCAGCTCTGCCAGAGGCTCCCTAGGTAGCTCAAACGCCGAGCAACGCGCGTGAGCTTAAGGCTTAGTCAAGCCTTATACGTGAGCGCGTGCGCCTGCACAAGAGCTCATCACCAGCTTCAATTATTGAGGCAATTGACCAGCCCAAGAAGGGCACTGAGGTGATAATGCTCTCAGCTGAGCTGATGCGCGATCGGATCACCAGCCTTAAGAAGGCTAACAGCGCAGCCTCAGCGCGTAGGCGGCGCTCTAAAAGGCGTATACAGAAGCATGGAGTACTTACAAAGGGCGCTAGAGAGGATATACTAGCTCAAAATGAGGCTAACCAGCAGATTGCTCATGAAGAGCGTCAAGGAGGAGCGCGATCAGGCCTCAGCCAGCGCGCTCAAAGGCGCTGCACCAGGTGCAAGGAGACCGGGCACAACTCGCGCACATGTAACGCTGATACTATTAATATAGAGTAGTCTACTATATCAATATATAGCAATGATATTATCGCGTTGTTAAGATATATCGCTTTGAAGTTGCAAAAGTTGGTGGGGTGCGCCGCTCGCTTGCCTGCGCCGCTCGCTTGCCAACCATGTTAAGAAAGTTTTTTTTATGGTTTTTTTGTCACGGTATTATATCTTGAAGCTAAAGCTAGTAACTAGTAATTAGTATACTAATCTTTAGCTACTTTAATAGCTAGATAACGTCCAAGTAGAGAGCTGGTACAGGTATCGATTACTTCTTATAGTATTACAGTACCTAGCTTTCCAAGTCTGCCTCGGAAGCAGCTATACAAACATCATGAAGCTCACCGTCGAAGCCATTCCAACGACCCACCAAATGCACTCAGTAACCAGATCTCGGAGACAAGGAGATGCGTTGGGTGTTGGCGAACCCAGTGACGACTCGACCGAGCAAACGGATCCACCGCCCTCTGTGCTGGTGCTAGCGCTCGTGTTGAAAAGCAGTTCAACCCACTGTATATCGAACCAAGCATCTTCGCCAGTTGCCATACGCCCCGAAAACGTTCCACCGTTGCTCCAAAGGCTTAGGATGATCATGCTCTCTGCATCCGGCACGTTGACTTCTGTGTCTGCTGATTGCGCACCGTTCATATACCACGCACTTCGTCCTTCCACCCAGTCTAATCTGTAGCTGTTCCATGTCGAAGTGGGTTGGTAGTAATCCATTGACACATTGAATGTTGCACCATCGATAGGCACTCCAGTGTCGGGGTCGGTGGTCGGCTGATTGGAGTAGTGCACTTCGTCTGCTAAACCTCCAGTCGGGATCTCTATATCCGACTCGGAGGTGTCGTCGTGGTACGTGAAGAAGCCAGCGACTGCGCCACTGGCTCCGTGGATGCGTGCGGACATGCGGATGGAGGCGAATGTGACGTTGTATTCTGCAAAGTCAAGCTCAGCCGCTAGCTGGCTACCGTCTGAAAGCCTCGTTGTATGGAGGGTGAGGTATGTCGAGTGTTCTTCCGACGGTTCGGTATTATTGCCTAATACTGGTTAGAAGAGGGTAGAAATTATGGAGGAGAGAGTACAGCTTACTGATTGATACACGAGACGGTTTGTAGTGCATGTCTACCGTATCATCCCTCGACGAGGGTCTGAACCAGTCTCTGGCATTCCAGCCCGAAACCCAGGGAACAGCTTCAATGATCTTGGACTGACCATTGGCTGCATCAGTAGTCGTGTAACCCTCTCCGTATGACGAGGCGGAAGCCGCATCGCCATCAACACTTCCACGAAGGTTCCTAAAGTCGTAGAAGCGATAGAAGTCGTATGTCGCTGCTGTCGAACCATTGGTTGAGAATTGAGTGCACTCTGCAGTGACCTGAGCGAAGAGAAAAGACGCAGCGAAAGCCAATAGGAGAGTTGCACTGGAAGACATGGCAAAGAATGAAGGTAAGCGATTGGGATCACAGCAGATTTGATCTGCAGATGTCACGACTTAGTAGTCGGACTTGCTTGTACTACATACGTGGAACGGTTTCTTCTGGGTGATCCCGTGGTCTTAACGTCACCTAAACAGGCACTGGGGCGAGACATTGAGAGCGAAGGCGTTCAGCTGTTCGAATTTAACGTTCAGGTTTCCATTCATGGAAACGCAGCGTGAACGTGGAGTATTACAGGACTGTGTTGATTTCCAGACGCGTAGCAAGGTTTGACAGAATGACACAAATGAGACTTGCAGAGTTTTGTGGCTTGCTACCTAGTGGCGCCCAAGCATCATGACTAAAATACAAGCCGCGGCGCCGTCCGTCTTGGCGCTAGGTACCGTACCCTAAATCAAACTCCATCTGTAGCTCCAGAGTCCAGACTCTCACTCGCAAAGATAACTTTTACACAGGTCAACTCCATGCCGCGGACCCATCAAGCTGGAGAAAGCGGCACAGATCTTGACAGCAGTCATCGATTGACTTTTCCGTCTTCCACTCGAGCTCTACAGCTGCCCTCGTGGGGTCAGCCACAACAACGCCTACGTCACCCGCCCGACGGCCAACCTCATGCGTCTCTATGACTTTTCCTGAACAGGTCTGCATTGCTGACACAATTTCCTTGACCGAGCTACCGTCACCAGTGCCTAGGTTGTACGTGTGAAATCCTGGTTCCAGCCGCGACTCACCAACCGCTTTGAGAGCAGCTATGTGGCCTAACGCTAGATCGCTGACATGGATGAAATCGCGCATCGCCGTCCCGTCCCTGGTATCCCAATCTGTGCCGAAGACCTTGAGATGCGGCATTTGCCCATTCATGACTCGCAGCAGGCTGGGCATCAGATTGCTGGGTTCTGTCCTAGGGTCTTCTCCTAGCCTGCCAGAAGCATCGCAGCCGATGGGGTTGAAGTAGCGCAAAGCCACAATAGACCATTCTGGATCAGAGGCGGCCAAGTCATTCAAAATAGCCTCGCACATCCATTTGGAACGACCGTAGGGATTTGAGATCGCCGTGCAGCCGCCTTGTGTGACTTGCTTCTTTCCGGCATCGTCAACCCAACCGCGGGTTTCGTGAAGACAATGGTTTTCGCTTATCCGTAGCCCGGTTTCGGGTGTCACTTCGCCATAAACGGCGGCAGAAGAAGAAAAGATCAGGCTCTTGATGTTCAGGCTGTCCAATAGCGTGCAGAAGGTGACCATGCCTGCGACGTTGTTGGAATAGTATCGCAGTGGCTGCTGGATACTTTCGGAAACGGCCTTGTGAGCGGCAAAATGGATGACGCCCTCGATGGTCGAGCCTGACAGCTCAGTGCTATACCGTTCCAGTATGACAGACATGGCGTGCTCGTTTCGGTAGTCGGCTTCGTGGAACGTAAGTGATGGGTTCCACGAACTGTCGCGGTAGTGATCATCTCGCAATGCCTTGATGCGATCTAGTGTCATCATGTACGAATTGTCAAGATTATCGACAATGACAACATTGAAGCCAGCTCTGAGAAGTTCCAATGACGTATGACTGCCGATGTATCCTAGACCACCAACCACGAGAACGTACTGGGATCGGCGAGCATTGGATGTATTCGAAACAAAAGATAGAGACTCGTCGATCTCAGAAGCAGGGGTGCTATAACCAGAAAAGATAGTTGATGCAGGCGAATAAGGGGATGCATCTGCAGAAGACGAGTATGAGCGCGCTTCGAAGTAAGACATGATGCTCTAAGGTGATAGCTGTGTTCTCTTTGATCGCAGTCTCTTATGTGCTTTATGTAAGTTGCCTTCTCTTCACTTCCACAACATTTGCGATCCATATCGCGTCAACAATTCACTGAGCTGTGCTTCCAGTTCTAGACTCCACAACTTTCTCCTTGTACCCGCTTCAGCTCGACAACAGCTTCTCCGTCAAAAGCCTCTTCGATTCGATAGTTCGAACATTTTCTTCCCCAAGCTGGCAGGATACTCCTCCAATATTTCGCTGCCGGTTCTGCTTTTGTCTGACAGCCAATCTCACATACGGATTTTTATACACCAGCCAGTGTACTGTGGTGGTTTAGAAACGTGTCAGCCACATGAACCCGGTCGTCCCGGCCGGCCACAACATGGCGTTTTCACGTTTGCCAGGAACGACACATGTTTGGTACGCTCTCGTCTCTGGATCATCGGGGACAGGGTTGAGCAGGCATTTGTCACATAGCTTCATGCAAGTGTACCATAAGGTCGCCGGGCTGGTCTGATGCTTGTCACTGCTGCGCATTCTTGAAGATGGGATGAGTTGATCGATCATGGGTAAATTGCAAATGTTACACACTTTCATCAATATGAGCCCTACGACTTCGCTATGGTATTTACGAGAGCCGACGTAGTACGCAGCATGAGCACAGAGCCATTGTTACAAAACACACCACTCTGTGTACAGTGATTTGTCAATCTTACCCCACTGCAACATCGCTTCTGTGGTGGGGATGTTCCATGCGTAGAAGTGTGTCTCGAACATGGAGGTCGGTGTTACGCAACGTCGACGTTCGGAAGTACTTCCTGGTTAGCCCTCTACTCGATTGGTACCCGGCAGTGCATTGTGGAGATGATTAATACCGGGATGTAGGCGAAGCGGGGATTTGTCCGAACCTTGGGTCGGTCGTCCCAAGGAGGAGGCGCGTCACTTTAGCCGTAGGTACTTGATGCACCAGCTCCTAGGTAACCAAACTCTTCTCTTCTAGTACTGTCACTTCCAGATACAATCATGGCTTACACTGCACACAGATCGAGTCCGATCCACACTTGTCTTTTCCACAAACTATTTCGCTAGGCCGTCTTGATCAAGACGTTTGTGGCGACCCGCAGCGATATGTTGGGTACGCTAGCAACATTCACACGCTACGGCTCTAACGCCTGGCGCAGTAATTGAGCAGCAATGGGTAGGATTTGAGTACTGATCGAAATAGCATCCTAGGCTGCAGTGTTCCAGAACGATATTGTGGCGCAAAGCTGAAGTCGCAGCAGTCGATACTGTTGAGTTGTCAGAATGGCGAGTGCAGAATCGATATTCTGACATTTCGTTCTAGGTCCATGGGGGAGGTGTATGGGACCTTCAAAACAGCGCAAGAAGCCATGCTGTACACTCTTGTGTATAGGTGGTTCAAGTTGACCCTTCAAGTCGTCCGTCAGTTGTTACTCCTCGTCCAATCATTTCTCGACTGTGCCTTGTCATCACTACCTCCTCAACAATGGGTGCGGCTCCTGTCAATCCATTCATTGACGTGGATGAGATACTGCCTATCCAGTCCCAGTCTTCACCGAGTTCTCCTGCGGCAGACATAACCGTGCATCCTGCACTTCGTTCACCAGAAATCATCGTTTCTGATCATGATGACCTGCCACCGCCTCGGCCTGCTTTTTCTCTTATATCGGTCATCGAGATCGGTCAACAGCTGGGACGATCAGCCTCCACCTTATCCATATGATACACCGTCTTCCTCTACAACAAGTCTTCCTCAGTCCGGTAGCGAGTCACTTCCTCTCCGTCAGGGCGCGCCCAAGCGTGACCGACGCAATCTAGCATTTCGCGGCTTCTCGGCCGTGAAGCGGAAAATCTTCAACCATGTCCACCCAAGAACGATATGGCAGATGATCGATATTCGAGAGGTATTCTGGCCATTTACTTGGAAGAAGTACATTGTCCTCCTCATCGTGGCTGCGCTTGGTGTCGGAGTCGCGATTTCGGATCACTACTTCGGCTGGATCAAGAAGTCGATGGAGATTACGCGAAGCAACATGCTGCCAGTCCTCATCACCGTCCTAGGTCTCGAACCGATCATGATCACTGTCATCCTCTTGGTCGCTCGCGTAACTCCCCTTCACCCTCCCGTCGGTCTGCCTGTCGAAAGGGCTGCTCTGGATGTCGAACTCGACGTGGAAAAGGCCATCTGTATCGTCGAAGCTACACCAGAGCACCGCACTGCACTTGTCATCCCGTGCCATAACAGCGACCACGAAGCCACAACCAAGGTTCTTAAAAGTGCTTTCGTCCACTTCCGACCCCAAGACATCTTCGTCGTTGATAATGGCCGCACCAGGCACCCAGTATCCCCCGAGTTCCGCAACTTCATTCGAGGCGAGCACCCCGATATCAACTACATTTGGTCGCCCATCGGTAGCAAGAACGCTGCACAACTCGTTGGTGCCATAGCTGCGAAGGACTACAACTGGATCATGACTGTGGACGATGGTGTGTCCATCCCAGCAACATTCCGTCCACCAATCGACAAGATGGACGATATTACGAAGGGTTGTGCCTTCCCTCTCAAGGCTGTTGATGCCAACGGTGATGTGCCGCTCTGCCTCGTCGCATGGCAAGACTGTGAGTACAAGATGAGTGGTCTCACCAAACTGGCCGAGTCGTCCATTTGCGGCGTGTTGTACCCTCATGGTGCGGGTTGGTTCTGCGAAAGAGACACACTCATCGATCTCATCAGCAACTATCACTCCATCGACTTTATCGCGGAGGATGTCAACACTGGTCTATCGATGCAGAAGATGAAGAAACGTATCGCTTTTGATGCAACGTGCGTACTCGAGACCGAAGTACCAACTACCGTCCTTGGGCCGGGTCTTAACTGGTGGAATCAACGTTATCGCTCGTGGGAGATGGGCCGCCATGGCCATCTCATTGCTTTCGCAGACCGCATGCTGCTTTCTCTCAACGGACAGACAACACCATGGGGCATCTTTACCCAAAAGTTCATCCACCTCTACTCCATCGCTACCATCGTTGTGGACTGGGTACGCGTTCCTGTCTTCGTCACGATGGGCGGTGATCCCAACTTCTGGCGACTCGGCCTGCCACTCATGCTCGCTGCCACGCTTCCCATCCTAGCCTTCAAGTACTTCAACGCACGACATCGCCCAGATCTCCAGCCCCGGTTCTGGGCGGCCATGACGTATCCATTGTACAAGCAGCTATATAGTCTCGTATCCATATTCGGTGCTATCCGCGCCGTCATCTTCTATGCCGGAGGCCACAAGAAGCCAAAGACCATCAAGAAGATGATCAAAGATAACGATCCGAATGCCGTGTGGCTTGACCCTCGCTTCGAGAGCAATCCGGCTTACCTCGCTGATGAGGCCGAGGCTCTTTTCGCTGCCGCCAAAGAAGATGGTAGCAACAAGGTGCCCATCTCCGTGTACATATCTCCGGCTTCTCCCTAATGGTGTTTGCGTGGGAAGAGATGCGCAGGACCCGCATTTCTTATGTTTGGCGTTCTGGATGATTTCCGCTCACCTTTCCTCTCGTGAAACAATACCCCGTCTTTTTTCAAACCATAGACGCACTAGAGGGGCAGTAGAGTAATGCAGGATCGTAATAACAGGTCCAACAAGTTTTCATTATTTACTCCGTAATGGTTTCTTTAGATGCCGTCCCAAGACCTTATTTTTCATTCACCAATGATGATATCATGCACCGGTGTCTCGTTCTTCCTAGAGGGATGTCTATACAAGATGCACGTGATGGGATGCGACGATGAATAGAGTGGGGACGACGAGGCGCGTGATAGGCCGTGCGTGGCGACTTTGAGATGGGGTACGCTAGCATGTATTGGGACTAGCGGGGTGTACACAGTGTTGATCACTTCTTGCCTATGGCAACGCTGCCTCCTAAACGCCAACAACAGGTATCAGCCCTTTCCATGCCATCCATTGCAAAGTAAGACGTGCTCACTGCGCGTCTTCGATCAGTTCTGATTAGCTCGCCTTTAGGTGCTCTTTCACAACTGGTTGTGATCAGTGTGGCGCGCTGATGTGCCGATGATCAACCCTGCTCCTTTCGGCAGCCATTCTGGGTCCGAAGGGTTGAACTTCACTCGCATCTGCATTAGCGAGCGACGCCTTGTCGCATCGCTCACCACTACCACAGTAAATGTGAGATTTTATTGTAGGTAGGTGCGCTATATAATTTAACTCCTGGGGAAGCATAGAGGTGAAGCAAAGCACGCATTTCCGCGAGCGGGCAGTACCTGTACGTCTGGCCGGTCCGTCGGGCCTGATCCCCACTTCCCGGCACTTATACAACATCACTCAGGCATAGTAAACGTTCTTCCCCGTGTTGCTGTGTTCACCGTTTGCATCATCTATTCCACAACCACTTCTCAAACTTCAAGATAGCGAACCAGAGTACCCCAGCCGACAAGAAACATGGCCACCGAAACCCCAACACCTAAGAACTTCACCTTCCATCATGCCGACCTTGGTCCGATGACGGGCGTAGTCATGCCCAGCAATGTTGTTCAGTTTCGCGCCATTCCATATGCTTCAATATCGGCGCGCTTCAAGCAGTCTGTTCTCGCGGAAACGCTCGCAGGAAAAGACAACTTCACAGAACATGGGTAATGGCCTTGCTTCGTAGCCGGCTCGGCTCCGTCGCCGATCGTTGCTGACAAACTCTGACAACCACAGTTATGCATGCCCGCAAGTGTTTGGGGCCGATGTAATTGGGGGTGGAAATTTCCCTGGTGAAAGCTTTCCACCCGCATCCGACGAATTGAAATGCGCCATCCTCCAGATCAATGTACCGCTCTTGTGCCTTAAAGATCAGCCTCCTTCATCCAAACTTCCCGTGATGGTCTACATACATGGTGGAGGCTTTGTGCTCGGAAAGATCGATGAGCAGCACAACACAGCCCTCATGGTGGAGCAATCTATCCACGATAGCCAACTCATCATCTCGGCAAGCATACAGTATCGATTGGGTGCGCTCGGTTATCTGCACACTCCAGAATCTGGAAACGCTAATATCGCTCTGAATGACCAGCGGAACGCGCTTCTTTGGATCCAGAAGTTCATCGGAGGATTCGGAGGAGACAACAAGAAAGTTACAGCCTTTGGCGAGTCTGCTGGCTCCATGTCTATATGCAGCCACATGCTATCTGCTCCTCCGTCGTCCGGTCCGCTTTTCCAGCGAGCAATCCTAATGTCTGGGATCCTTGGGCCGACCACGGCACCAATGTCGCTTGAGAATGCAAGCAAAACTTACAAAGACTTCTTGCAAAGAGTAGGGATTGAAGAGGAAGGTGAGGCAGGCCTTGAGTTACTACGTCAGGTAAATGTGCAAAAGATCGTGGATGCATCCTCTGAGCATCGCACAGCTGGTGGCATGTGGCTTCCCGCTCAAGATTCAGAATGGTTCGGCGAAGCAGCTGGCTCTGTGACATGGGATCGCATTCCTGAATTGCTTGGGAAGTGTGAGTGGGTCAACAAGATTATACTGGGGAGTACAGGCTTTGAGGTAAGACGCCACTGCAGGTTCATGGACGCGTTGTAGAGTGCTTACTTGAGCTTACAGGGCACGACCTTCATGCATCAAATAGCTCCTGTCAGCCCGGATGCTTTTCTTAGTGGCATCATGACTCAACTAGGCGCAAACAGTGCGGAGCTGGTCGCTGAAGCTTATGGTGTTGCTCCCAAGATGGACAAGAACTTGTTCTTAACAGCAGGTGCACGCTGGATGGGCGACGTTGTCTTCGACGGTGAGTTGTATACTAGTACCCTGCAACATACATAGCTAAACGTCGTAGCGCCATCTCACCAACTAGCACGATACCTCACCCAACACACGAACAAGAAAGTCTACCGCTATGTCTTCAATGTCCGCAATCCCTTCCCTACTAGTCCCTTATGGCAGCGAGCGCATCACTGGGTTGACGTATACTTTGTCTTCAAAACATACCAGTTCCGCTACCGGACGCAAAGACTGAAGGATATTTCCACGCAGCACGCCCAAAATTGGATCGTTTTCGCGAATGGAAGTACACCGTGGACGGAGTACAAATACACTGGCGACGGAGACGAAGTGGTCATGGTGGCCGATGAGAGGGACGGGTGGGTAGAAAGGACGGTAGGACAGCATGAACGGTTGGTAGACAACACCTGGCGGAGATGCGAAGCGTTATATGAGAGTTGGGACAGTATGAGAGGTAAAGAGTTCTCGCCGTTTGGCATTGACCCTATGAAGGCGAAGAAGGCGGCCTAGAACACCGAGACCGTGCACCTGCGGTTGAGTCTAGGCATCAGTTAAATTCATTTTGCAGCCACTCAGGTGAATACCGCATTGACCGCCCAGCACTTGGGACTAGTGCCCACGATTGCCAATCATACACCAGAATGCGGACAGCAAACCTGCGTATTCGTCGTGTCACCGTCATATAGCACACTCCTGTTCACTTCCTGTGTGCTCGGCGCGACGTCTAATCCAGGGTTTCTATCGAAGAAGTTCACCGGCTTCAACCCCACCACCATCTTCTCGCAGGGCATGACTGGCCAATCCTCGATCCTCGGATTATGCGTCGATCCAAAAGTATGCCAGACGACTACATCCTCGTTTCTCACCTTCGCTTCCTCCTCGTCTCCAGCTCTCTTCTCAATCGCACTTGCAATACCCTCGCCACCCATGGACTGCATCGTGTACCGTCCTGAAGGAAACATGTCGTCTTCGCGGTATCTGGTCACCCATATCGCATGCGTTCCGTACTCGGAGCGCCTGGCGTGGAAGGACGAAGGATGGGCAAGCAGCATCTGGCTATACGAGGGGAGTAGCTTGAAGCCTACGGGTGTCTGCGTCATGGGGTTTGTCTTTGCTTCGTTCACGATTTTGAAGACGCGGTTCTTGGTCAAATCGAGGTCGTATCCGCCTTCGCGCTCGATGTAGCTGGTGCGCGTCTCGTACCCGACCCCGAAGGGATTGTGAATATCTGGGTCACCGATAGCCATCGCGTGCGATTCTTCTGCCACGACGGAGTTATTCTGTCCGTCGAGAGCGGGGTCGATGCGCAAGCAGAAAAGGTGCTGATGGTAGGGTGCAAGTACGCCAGGGGCCACGATGGTGCCGAAAGGCGGTTTGGGTTCACCGAGAGCGATGGGCGCGGTAGAGAGAATGCCGGTGGCACGCACTTCGTAGTTGATCGACGCATCTTGACCAAAGTGGAACGCGAAGATATACTCGTAATTAGACACGGTGATGATCGTTTGTAAGACAAGGATGCGCGAGCGTGTCACCACGGCGTGCCCCGTGCGGAAGTTGGTATGCTTCCAGAGTATGCCATCATCTTGTTCATGTAAGCAGACTACGTTTGGCAGCTTCAGCGGAAGGCCGGAGGAGGTGTTGTGCCAGCCGTCAAAGTACTTGATAGTGCCTGCTTTGTTATCAGCATGGTTAGCCATCTCCTCAATGTAGCGAGACCTACCGAGGCAGTCACATCCCAGCTGCAGGTTGTTCGCATTTATGCCCGCGCCGTCGTTTCCCAAGTCGAATGCCCCTTTCCTTGGATACGGAGCCCGTGGATCTCCATAGGGCACAAACATCTCTGCCAAAGAAAGGCGGTAGAATAAGCTTCGCCCGTCATATCGGATGTCGTGCAAAGTCAGTCCTTCACGATAGTTGAATCCTACCCTGAACGTCCACTTCTCCCAACTAACCATCTGCCCATTGACCTGGAATGATGGGCCTTCTGGCTGGACAACATGATACGGCTTCGTAGTGGTACGAGGACTGGGCCGTAGATCCGGATGATACTCGCTTGCAAGCGTAGCATGGATCTTCCGGCAATCGAAAGGACGGATCTCGTTGTGGACCTGTTCTTTACCAGAGGTAGGCAGGCGGTAGATTTTGGTAACTTCCAGGTCTTCAGAGACCTCGGCGCAGACGTCGAGTGGGTAGGCATAGTAATTCGCATCTGGATGAGCGAGAAGTCGAAGGTAGAACCAACACTGCGCTATAGATTAGCATTTGTGCTTTCTGACGTTTGATGCTTCGAGATAGTACCATTGAGATGCGACGAGACATGTCGTTTGAACCGTCCGTAGCGTAAGCCCAAGGTTCGACAATCACGTTCGCTCCTTCTGGTAGGCCGAGAGTCTTGATCTCAGCCTGAACTCTTGGATCGGCTAAGCATGCTTCTTCGACCTCTTTCATGTATGCCGAGTCGATATATGAGTGCTTGCCTTCGAGATGTTGTTGCTTGATGACATCATTACTATCGATAGCGACGATGAGCTCGAAGAGCTCATTCGCGCCTTTCTCATCCTTTAGAAGTACTTCCACGCGGGCGCACCGCCTGATCTTGGGTAGAGTTTGATCGCATCGATGCTCCGCTTCGAGATACGTGACGAGCTCGTCTTTTGGTGGTTCTTTCAAGGTGATGACTCTGAAGTTCAAAGCCTGACTCTTGAACATCGATCGAACCACATCGGCTGCCTTTCTCTACATTAGAAGTACGACTACGAAGGCTGTGTATTGACGACTAACCTTCGTTATCTCCTCCGGCGTAAGCGGATCAAGCGGATGGGGCGTGCACGACATGGTTCTGCCTTGTGAAGATTCCGGGCGCAAATGTGTCTCGATTACTGAAAACAGAACTATAGGATTCCAATGTATCAAGCATGACAGGAACTGAACTCCTTACATATAGACATATGATCTTGGTGGTTTTCGAGATGGTGTGCTTCGTGATTGGCCAGCTACGACCTCGGAGGTTTAGCGCGGAGCGCTTCGCCTGCGCCTGCCTTAAAAAGTCCGCCTTCGGACATCATCACCTCCAAAGGTAACAAGCATTCCCACAACACCACGCCTCCAAAGGTAACCCGGAGAGGCGTTCTCAACACTATATCTGCCCAATTACAACGTGTTGAATAGTATGACGTCCGCCACGTGATGTATCCTTGGTGTACGGTGTTGTCCGTTCCAGTTTGCAATGGTCCGGCGGACTAAGAAAACGGGTGTACAAACTCGCAATTACCATCACAGTTTATTAGTACTAGAGCGCCTTTCCCCCCTCCGTCAGTATGACGTCTGATATATCCACAACAATGATATCGATAGCAGGACTATATACGAATTCCTCGCCTACACTCGTTGTTCCACGGCGCTTAACAGCGCAACGGCCGGCTGGCGGAAGTATAGTCCATGTGGAGTGCAATGTCGACCTTTTGGGTGCTCTTACTCAATTCACGACCAGCAGATTTCGGGAGATGAGGGTTGGTGTTACCAGTTTCACGCACAACCAGCAGCAGCGAGCCAGTCATGCGGAAATACGTACCGTGGTTCACAAAATCCAGATGGTCCGCACAGGACTAGGTCCACAAAAGTGCCAGTGAATCATACATCCGTTTAAATCACACCCCGAGTTGAAGATTCGCTTGCTGCCTCAGTACTATATTCGCCCCTGGTTGTATATAGATCAGTTCTTACAAGAGCAGAGCCCTTTCTGCACACCATTAAATCCTCGACTCATATTCCAGTTTAACACAAAACACTGCAATAATATTCAACTTGTAAGTAGCCGACATTAGTTCTTCGCAGCTCTTTCTGATATACAGGCCAGATATCATGTCTCACTGGAACGACAATGACTACGACTCATGGGACGACTGTGGCGTTGACTACGACGATTACCGCGACCGCTACGCATCGCAACTCTGGGAAATGCCATTTCCGTTGGAGTTTCTTCCTTTCCGCAATATATGCACTGCTGCGATCGGTTATCTGCACACGCAGAAGAAGTCTCCTCTTTATGATACAGCTATGATCGAGTTTATCGCCATGGCAGAGGCCGCTACCTCCGGAACGGCCTACGTGTATGAGCTCAAGTTCCACAAGTTTCTCCAACTACCCGCCGAGCTACGCCTGAGGATCTACGGGCACCACCTGCACACCGCACGCAACGACTCGACCTTGGCAAAACATCTACACGTCGACAGGTTCAACAACCCATGTTGCACCTGGCAATGGCCTGAGGATCTTATCATCTGCGACCGATACTCCGAGAACGAGCTTCCTCCAGCGAAGTACGCGCCCTGGCTGCCTTCTCTTGCTTTCGCAAACAAGCAGCTCTTGGGCGAAGTCACCGTGTTCATGCTCTCGACAACCGAGTGGTTCGACTTCAAGTACGAGGAATACAAGCCTTTCAGGATCGTTCGTTGGTTCATGGAATTTCTCTCTACGTTCCCCACTGTGACCATCAAGGGTGTGGCTACTACTGAGGCTTTCGCGGCCATTAAGCGCATAGGCTTTCCACATGCGTCCAAGTACAACGAGCATCGTATCGGACGGATCGTCGACGAAAAGAATCCCGACATCACCCTCATGCTCAAGTGCACGGAGCTAGATACAATCGCAATGGTCTTCGACTGGCGTCAGCTTGTCAAGCATCCAGAGTCTGAACAGCCTCGTGACCTACAGGATTTCCTGGATTTCTTCCATTTCGAACCGATGCTCGAACACAAGGGCATCAACAATGTGTATCTCGAGGGCGTTTATCCAAGAGATGGGGAAGGGCAGACTATGGTTTGCTTGTATGAGTTTGGCAAGTGGCTCGTCAAGGAGTTCAGGAAGCGTGGTCGGAAGGTCAATGTTCATGTGCACAGGCGGTGCGGTCCATTTACCGGTAGGAATGTTGGACCTAAGCTTATGATCGATGGGGATGTAAGAAAGGTTGAGTAGAGAGGAGGCTTTATGACGGATTGCCCAGCGTCATGCTGCAGAACAAGGACAATTAGTATGCCCTGTCACGATAATTCAGGAGAAACGACCGGGAAGTACGATCAAGAGAGGTGAAGATTTCGAGTCGCACTTAGCTATGGGATAGTATCAATAAAAAGATCACCGTGATCATGATGAACAATACAACCATCCTTTATGGTTGGGGATTGTTACCACCTCACAGTCAAGGCTAGAACGTATCTCAAGTTCTCAACCGACTTTGAAACCTTTCTTTATAGCATTGACACCGTCACGTCCTTGTTTCTCTCCATGTACGATTCGCTCTCTATCATGCTCATACTTTTGTATCCACGCTCATTTCCGTTTTCCCACAGGGAAGCTCAAGTCGTCCGTTGCTCCCAACCACAGCCGCACCAGCTGGCAATTGTAGGGTAACCGTCATACCAGTCGGTACAGTAATCGTGATAGCAACGCTCGCGCCACTCAACGTCCACGCCACCTCTATCAGCCCATTAGACGTTGGAACCGTCCCGCTGACTTCAGATTGCCCCAAAAACCCTATCATAGGAGTGACGAGAACTGTTTTGTATCCAGGAGAAGTTGGCACAACGCCAAGAAGATACTCTGGCAGTACGTAAGTTGGAGCTGCACCCCATGGATGTGCTAGTACAGCATCAGCTATACCCAGAGCTCAAAATGCTCAGGGAGCTAGAAGCGTCTTTCCAGTAGACGTATTCGTACATCGCCGGCGGCTATCGAGTACATGGCGGGTCCTAGAATTACACCCAATCACCTGGCTTGGTGTGCGTACACCAGCTTGTCCCAGGCAGATTGTGAGGAACAACGGGTGATGCAATCTCCATCTTGCAACATGTTCATAGGGTGCGATAGGCTCGCACCACCCATCCAGCGAATCACATCCGCTCACAAACGAAAAAGCTATGATCGCAAACCGAACAGTCAGCAGCAAATCTTCTTCCCAGCCCCCCTAATAGGCCACCACGGCGAGTATCGGCGCTGCAGCGGACCCGTCCTATCTCGAGAAGAAAAAAAACCTGCATTCGCCCGTCTGTACATCCGTGCACACCTGCCCCGTGCACATCCTCCGCTTGGGTATAAAATCCCATCGTCCCTCGTCCTCCTTTCTGTTCTGTAGTTCGATCATACTTCATAGAATCATTTCTAATAGTATGCATCCTCTTCTGAGTTACTCTAAGTAGCCACAGAATCTCCATCCTGGTTGATGACTATCAGCCTCGATGTCCCGGAGTGAGGCTTTTTTTATACGTGTGCTTTGGCGTGCGTGGCGATGATCTTCAGCTGACTGGTTTGCGACTTCGTGTTGCGCTGGGAGGCAGGACGTTGATGGCAATCTGACAGGCTATTACCTTTTTTTTTTTCATTGATGCGACTGGCTTGCCGGTTGATTGAGGAAGAAACTTGTGGGCAGAAAGGATGGAATGGTGCTGAGGCATCGTCGGGTAGGAGCACTAGACGGTAACCCCGGTTTATTATTCCATCTGGTACATGGTTGGGTCTACGTCAAGCACAATTCCATATATGCGAGCGAAATGCATTGCGGCAATGTTCTCTATGCTGTCTACTCAGCATCTATGCGCGAACGATTGACGGGGCTGTGCATGACTGGCCAAAGTCTTCCCATCGCACGCACGCACCTCGACCACCAAACGCCCACCCTCAACACCGTCCAATTGAATTCCCAACCATCCCAACTCCCACACATTATCTTTCCAGTCTGTCCCTTCCAAAAGAGACAAAACTCCCCTAACAAAGCACACAATCTAAAAACCAACCCCCCACGCAATCATCTCCCACCCCATCCCCTACGAAAACGCAACCCAAGCCCCAAACCCACACGCCTCAACCAACAACGTCAAAACCCCCATCGCCATCCCACCTTCCACCCGCTGACTCGGCCCCGCGTTCGAATCCTTGGTAGTATCTGGCCCGTGGCCCAGGAAAATCCAACACAAAGCCGCCGCGACACTAATCCCCAGCAGAACAATCATGACAACGAGGACACGCGTGGGGGAAAGCGTATACACGAGTTCCAGCGTGGGTCCATGCGTGTCTTTCGTAGAGGAAGAAGAAGAAGAAGAAGAGGCAGGAGCGGCGATACGGCGAGCCCACGTGACGACCATGTATTTTTTAGAACCGCGGATGGGGTTGTTGTATAGGGAGAGGAGGTGTGTTTCGGACGGGTGAGGAGGTGGTAGTGGCGATGTAGACGTTGCTAGTTTCTCTGCGCTGCCTCTTCGGTCGCTGGAATCTATAGTCGTGCAGATACCTCTCCTTCCGAAGCGGATACCACGTAGTGTGCGGGCGCTGAAGCAGAACCAATGCCCGATTAACTGGTGATTAGCAGCGCGTAGTTTGCCAGCGAAGGCAGTGTCGTCGAAGTCGGCGTCAGTGTCGATGGCGTTGCTGTTCTTTGGATACTGGTAACGATCCAGCTGCTTCTCCTGCTCAACGTCACTGTCCGCGAGCTTACTAGGTATGAAGATGTGACCCAACCTCCCCCTCCCACACTCATCTCTCCCTCTACCTCTCCCTCTACCTCTCTCCCCATCGCTGCCCATCCCCCACGTCCATCTCCGCACTCCAACCCAGATAACCAGCCGTTCCACCTCCCGACTCTTGACATCTCTCCTCCACCCGCGGTTGGACTCAGCATGACTTCTTATCAAGCCCTGCGCACTCTCGTTTCTCTCGCGCCGGCTCCTCAGATCGAGGCTCTCGCTGCTGCGTGTCAAGAGACCGAGGACGTGTTTGCCTTTGCGCGCGTCATACGCT
Organism: Alternaria brassicae; assembly: GCA_004936725.1. Lineage (NCBI taxonomy): Eukaryota > Fungi > Ascomycota > Dothideomycetes > Pleosporales > Pleosporaceae > Alternaria > Alternaria brassicae. The sequence continues at coordinate 1,975,898 of CM016512.1, forward strand.
GTTTCCGGCTTGTCGGGGAGGTGGTAACTCGCCGCTTCGTCTGGGAAGATGCTAGTATTTGCAGAGTCTAATCTAGCGTACTCGCCATCCGTACTGTGGTCAGAGTTGGACAGGGAGAAGTTAGGAAGCGTACCGTGGCGTTTCTCGTGCCTTGGTACCGGGAATTCTGGAGTGGTGGCGTGCAAAGGTGTGGCGAAGGGATTAGGAGTAGGAGTGGTGATGAATGGGGAGACATGGACAGCGGCAGCATGCTCGTTGTCTGCATCGCCTTCTCTTCTCGGCGGAGCATCCCTACTACCCCAGCCAGTGGTAGTCGAAAGCGGCTCCAACGCGACCCTTCGCGTCTCGGAAAAGGACGCCGTTGATTTGGGCCACGAGGTCGTAGTACCGGAGTTGAGATAGCTACGACCGGCTGCCGCTCTTTCTTCTCCCTTTTCCTTTTCCCTTTCTTTTCCTGTATGTTCACTATTTCCACTACCTCTCGACTCGCCACCCAATGCCTCCAGCGCACGCATAGTATGAACATGCGCATTAATGATAGAATCCGCAAACACACTATCTGCGCTACTGTTTCTGTCTGACGCACTCCGCCGATGGTGGCCTTTCCAGGAGGTGGGATCGTGCGGCAAGGACGTAAGTTTGTCTTCGCCATTCTTGCATCCAGGAGAGTGGGGTGTTGCGCTCGGTGGAAACATAGCGGCGAGAGCTGACGCAGGATATGCCGGAGATCCGGGGAAAGAGGCGTTGTTGTAGCCGCCGAGTATAGAATGCCGTGGTGAATCAATACTCGACCTGATGGATCTGTTGTCCACCAATTGTACGTTATCTTTGTTCAGACGTGTAAGAGATATTCTCCGGGCGTGGCTTGTTATTTTGGCCTCGGTGACTACATTGGCGGCGGGCTCTTCGATGGTGCCGCTGTAGTCTGAGCTATGGACTGGTAGACTTGTGCCATGAAAGAACGCGGTCGCGGTACTTTGCTGTCTACTCCGTCCGCGCGGCGCGCTTCTGTCGTCGTTGTCCATGACGTACGGCCGATCAAGGTCACGAGGTCCAGAGCCCGACGTATGCATCTGCGTAGGTGTGCCCGCGGCGTTCCCAAAGTCAGACGAGGAGGAGGAGCCATCGTCGAAGAAATCAGCACCAGGTATGAGTCTTCTGTCCATGGTGTCGTGCTCGCTCATAGAAGGATGGACGGATCCGTGTCTCGTAGGTGAAGCTTCGACAATCCGCGGCGAAGACGCCAACGTAGGAGACAGCCGTTCGAAAGGGTGACCAAGGAAAACAGTCCTCGTCGTATCGGCCGGACGTGAAAGAACAACAGGGAGTACGGGATTTACTAGGTGTTGCCTGAGTGGATCGAACCTCAGTCCATTTGGCGTCAAAATCGACGACGACGGCTGGGCGTTGCTCGTCTTCATATCCCAATCTCTCACCACCATGCTCGGTCCGTTCGGGGGCACGATTAGCCTTTCCATCCACGCGTCAGCAGGATACCCCCTTCACCTCTTAAGGGGATCGGCAGGCGTATATGGCGCATCTCTGAACACACACACACACACACACACACACACACACACATCATCATCAACACGAAGAGCATGTCGCTAGAACAAAGACAAAACCAAGGCATGTTGGCGCGGGGTCGTGGCGAGCAAATCGAAGAATTGATCCAAGAGGACAAAGAAAAGCCTCACCGAGGATTGCAGATCTCTATCTGGCATGTTGCCAAATTCACGACTACGGTATTTTCGGTAGAGAGGTTGTAAATGTCAGTTCGCTAGCAACAATAATGATGAGCGAGACCTTACTCTGCGAGATGACTAGGCTAGCTTGGACTGGCTGCCGACTTGCTAGAGAGACGATCATGGATGTAAAGCCTCAGCCATGCTGTCCAACACATCCACATTCTCTGCGGAAGCTGCGTAAAGAAAAGCGATGAGCCTCGCGGTTGGATCCGCATTCCGTTAACCCTCCCAACCATCCCTTGCTTAGACCACATGGCCGCCCTCGGATCGGCACCATTACACCGGCTCGTCAAAGAAAAGAAGGCGCGTGTGCAAGTATGTGTGGAAATAGCGTCTATTGGCGAGAAGACGACGGACCAAGGGAACAAATCCTGTCTAGGTAGAAAGCCCCTTACCTACTCTATACATAAGCGCTGGAGGCGTGGAAAATAAACAACGCCGTATTGCTATGCCACCAACATGGTCGTTTTCCTCGCTCAACGTAAGCCGAGACTGGACATGGAGTACGAAGGAAGATATAACATCATCCACGAGGAATGTCCTATAAAAAACGGAAAAGTACTTGATCGTCGTTCGCGGGTGACCTCGCCTCCACCATTACGGAAGTGTAGTGATATTCCAAAATGAATGGGTATCCACGTGTAATAGTTTAGCAAGACTGTCAGGCTCCTTACTCGCCGTCGCGGTCGAACATCTTGGTCATTGCCTTTTGGGCAAGCTCTACGCCGGCGAATGTAGCCGCGTTGGCAGGCACTGCTCGTGCCATGGCGGGTCCAATACCAGGGAAGAAAGCCTTGAGGCCGCCACTCGCGTGAATGCCTTTGATCGTTCCACTGATTGTCGGTCGACCTTCGGCACTCTGCAGCCGCGACTTGATGGTGTCAACGGGGAAGACTGGTATCCACATGGCGATACCTGCAGCACCACCGGCTACCATGACCGCGCCCATACTCAGCGACCCAGGCTGTCCAGTAACAGGGTCTTTGGGTGTGAGAGTGCGTTTGACAGACTCGTATGTCGCAAAGTAGAGCGCTGATCCTGGACCGTCACGCGCCAGTGTCATGGCAGAGCCACGGTACACCGACTTGATGCCGCCCTCCTTGTATAATTGCTTGACAACATCCATGCCACCAGAGTACCTAGGCTTCTCGCCAGGCGCCAGGGTCTTCTGTCCCTGAATCTGTAGAAGCACTTTTACGCGCTCAAAGGGTGCGGTGATGATGGTCATGGGGATGGCGCTGAAGAAACCAGCGGCGGAGACTTGCGCGACGCTGAACTGATTGTTCTCGACCTTGGAAACGCTGGAGACGAGTTGCTTGCCGAGATCGTAGCCCCAGAAGGACACGGCGACTATCGAATGTCAGCTGATGCACTATCTAACCACCTCATACACTGCTCCTCATGGTGTACTCACACATTGGTGTAACACCAACAAGCGGCGCCGAAACACCAGCATACAACCCCCTAGCAAGTCCTTCCTTGGCGATGGTTTTCTTCACAACGTCCATAGCACCCGTGTAGATGCCCTTTTCCGCAGTCTGCATGCGCACCTTGACGAGATCAAACGGGTGGCCCACAACGACAGCAAACACACCACCCACACCTCCCGCTAACAGCGCCCGCAGCGACTGCAGCGACGACTTGGATGAAGCTTTGACGTCCTCCTTGAGTTCCGCTGTGTTGGGCAGCTTCTCAATGACCGAATCCGTCGTATTTGACATGGTGGGCAAACCGTGGTGGGGGTTGCGTCCGTAGGTCCGGGGTGGGATGAATCGATTGCGCGCGCGATACTGTATATCGAGACGGAAGAAGCTGTCTGAAGCAAAAAGATACCTACGCGACTCCACCCACAAGGACAAGAATATTGAGGATATTGGACAAAGTGCGGGAAAGCGAGTGTGTTTCTAGCATGTGTCAAGCTCCAGTGCTCCGGAGAGCTGGGTTCGGCTGGCTGGCTGGCTGGCTATTTCCCACTTGCCGAGGCTGATCGGCGCCGAACAGCCGCGCACCTCGTCTTTCCACACGTACAACGGGATTGGCTCGTACGAATCATGTGATGGGATTGAGGTGTGCTAGATTGTTTGAAATATGGTGTTTGGACGGTTGAAGGGAATGCGGCCAGTGAAAAAGAGCGTTACAAAAGAAGGATGATGAGCTGTGAGCTTCACATGCAGAAAGCTTGATCCTCCGGTCCGACGGCGCACTTACGGATACGACCTATCTTCCACGATACTCACGACTCCCCATTATACCAAAACATCGCTCATCAACGGTCCCTCATCCGCTCCCATCAAGAAGCCCCAGTCGAAACCATAAAACTCGCCCACCACCATGCCATTCGAAAGCGAATAACGTGTGGTCCCCCTCGATACAACTCCGACCACGTGATATATCATCTTGCCATTGTGTTTGAGCAATGCTAATACACTTGCCTCAGTGGCCGAAGAACTAATGTCACTGTGCGATATTCGCTTCGCTGTTACAAACGAAGAGTATGCGGACTGAATCTCAGCAGCCGGAGAAGCTCAAGTCCCGCTGGAAGTGCTTGCTTCGTCATTCCCGCCCTTGTTGCCATCGACATTACCTTTGGCATTGCCGCTGTCGTCATCGTCGTGCACCATGTCATCTCCAAACGCCGCTTCAAAGTCGTCGCCGGATAGCAAGCCAGCGGATTCAGGAGGTGACGGGCTCTTATCTCTGTAGGAGGTTGGGTAAAGTGATCGGCTGGGCTGTGTGTGACAAGGCCTCTTGTTACGGGAAGGGGAAGTTACTACAAGCAATGTATACCAGTATCTGTAGGACAGTCTTTGGAAGAGCTAAATAGTGAAGTAATAGAGCGCGGAACGTGAGGTGAGATGATGACCTATAATCTCAAGAGTGAATAGCAGGGAATCTCGTGATACCAAAGTTGTAGGGAAATCACTTGTTTAGCCTTGAGCATGCTCGGACGACAGCGAAACGGTCTGCCATGAGTCCACTCCGAAAAGATGTGAACCTCTCGAGATGACAGATGGAGTGGGTGAGCGGGGAGAACGGCTGGGACCGCTGCATCAGTGAACCAAGGATCAGAGATGGAGGAGCCCCACTTTTACTGCCGGTAGTCAGGGACCGCAGACATTCGCACGTGATTCCGCATGCAACGCGACATGTCACTTTGGCAAGTTGTCGACAGTCGGCGGCATCAATCACGTCGCGGCGCCCCCCATGTTCGATTCCAGCCCTGGGTATGCTCTGTTCACGGACCTCAGGAAGAAGATGGGCGCGACCTCCTCGCAGCCTGTCCAAACACCAAGTCGCGTCGCGAAGGCCTCGCTTTCCTCCGCCACCGAGCGCAAGGCCCACTCTAGTAAGTACACAACCTTGACGCGCTATGGGTGACGTTCTCTAGCTCCACCGCCCTGTGACTTTTGGTGCAAAGACACGACTGACGCATTGGAGGTGCAGACCCAGACATGGACGATGTAGCCGCATCGCAGCAGCTCATGGACGAGGAAGGCACGCGCGCCGCCGCCCCCAACGGCACGAATGGCGAAGATATCACCAAGTCCAGGCAGAAGAAGCGCAAGCGGAAGAGCGGGCATAAGGCTAGCAAGAACAGTGCTGCGATACCACCGGTTGCATCTCAGGACATGCTAGCTGAGGCCGACGCTCCAGCGTCCTCTCCGTTCCCCTTCCCAGCGACCCAGCCAGAGGCCACATTTCCCGCTATCAACGGCTTCAAGCACCCAACTGCGATCGAGGTACCGGACTCGCAAGTTCCCGCACAATCTGCGCATGCACGTGCTCCATCACCCACGTCCAGCTACGTCGTTCCGTCCAGCGCCACGAAAAGCAAACGCACGTACAAGAAGAGCAATCAGACAAAACGGGATCGGCTCAGTCGCGACGCTATGCGTGAAGAAGAACAGGACCACGACAGAGACATTAGCATGCTCCTAGAAGACGCACTTTCCCCTTCGCACACACCGTCCAAACACAAGCCTTCGCAAGTTGACGATACAGAATCGAGGGCGCACAGAGAGACAGACGTCGCGCCCGTAACGGAAACCGTAGGTGCAACACCCACACCGGCTAAGCGGCGGAAGATTGGTAGCGCGAAGAGCGCAACTAGAGTCAGGGACCTTATCCAAGACGGTCTTCACGCTGGCGACGACGAAGAGGGCGACTTGTTATGGAACGTCGAGAAGACCAAGCTGAAACGGATCAAAAAGCCACAAACACCTGCCGTGAAAACGAAGAACATCTACGAGATTCCTGACGATGATCCGCATCCCGCGAATGGACACAGCGAGGATATAGAGGCCACCAACGGTCTTGCTCAGCCAGAAGATGCTGCACAAGTCAACACCCCCAAGGAGACATCCACTCGTCAGCCGCATGGTAGTTTGAAAAAGGCGAAAAAGACAAGGGACGACGTTGACGACTCTGCAACTCCAGATCGCACGTCCAGCCAACCATTAGGTGAGAACAAGAACGAGGACAGCATCATGCGAGAGCCTGTCTCTAGCGACGAAGACGACTACCACGGCCCTCCACCTGACGCCAGCGACGACAGCGGAACTGAGAACAAGCAGAGGAAAAAGAGGAAAAGAAGCACGAAAAAGCCTACACCCCGGCGAGAGAGTGCCAAGTTCACTTATACCAGAAAGAAGGTTCCAGCTGGTACCGCGGCAGAGAGGGCACTAGAAGTGGATCATGACCTCAATCACCCCCCGGACCTGCAAAGCACCGGCGACTTCACCCAGGATGAAGAAGAACTGATCCGGAGAGCCATCCGAGATTTCCAGGACAGAAAGAACCTGGATGTATCCGAGCTTGTCAGGATCATACAATGGAGCAATCGAGACCCCGCCCTCAACCGCACCGATGAAGACGTATCAGGAAGGAAAGACTGGACTCCACAAGACATTGACAATGCGCGAAAGAGTGCCGAGTTCTGGGACGATATAAAGAACATGCCCGCGAAACGCTCGCTAGACCGAATGCGAAGGCATATTCGCCAGACGTACCATCAATTCAAGAGCGGGGCATGGACCGAGGACGAGGACGAGGAACTAAGGAAATGGTATGCGATGCACCCAAACAAGTGGAAGGTAATCCAGCATGGCATGGGCGATCGTTCAATGCACGACTGTCAGAATCGATGGCGCGACTACCTGCAATACGGCGACAAGCTGAAATCTTCGCGCTGGGAGCCAGAAGAGGAAGAGCTTTTTATTCGCGCCATCACGACAGTTGTCCAGAGAGACGAAGATCACCGCGCCGAGTCAGGAGTACCGCCCGTGGATGAATATACGACCAAACACATCAACTGGCAACAAGTCAGCCATGAGATGGACAATACCCGAAGTCGGATACAAGTTGTAGCGAAGTGGAAAAATTTGCAGAAGCGCAACCCTCCACCACACATTCAGGTAGAGCATAAGCCGAGAAAGAGCCGCTCTGCCCTCTCTGGACTTACTGCTTCCGACCCTACTCCTAGGAAACGTGGGCGCCCACGGAAGGGCGAGGGTGAGACACCCAAAGGGCGTCACAATGGCAAGTCGCAGGAAGTTGTCGATGAGTCGGACCAGGATGGAGGTCACAGTGCCCTGCCTTTGATGGAACGCGGTCGACCACGGACGGGCGAGAGCTCGGTCGTAAAGGAGTCCAAGAAGTTTCGCACGGTTGTGACGGAGGGCATTGCTGACAACTCAGACGAGGAGGAGCACGCCAACAAGGAACCAAACAGCCCATTGTCGAAGAAGAAACGCAGAGAATCACGGAAGAGCGAGGGTGCGGAAGTTGACAAGCCCAAGAAGTCTCGGTCGAGTAAGATACGGGACGACATTGAGAACTCAGATGAGGAGGTTCGCGCCGATCTGAACACCAACACTTCACCGCCGCTCAAGAAACGTGGAAAACTACGCAAGACGGATCATGTAGAATCGGACGAAGCCAAGCAACGTCATAAATCGAGGGTGTCTCAGGAAACGGTGGAAGACCCGGAGCTCAAAGATCACGATGAGTTGGAGCATGCAGAGAGCAATGATAAGTCCATGGAGGATGTCCAGCGGCCCAACAATCTGCCACATCATCATCCGGACGGCGGCGACGAACAACCGCGGGATATGGACGAGAACGAGGACCCGATCGAGGATGAAGAGGACCTGCCTAGGGTTGAGCCACAAAGTCCAATCGCGGGTCTGAACGGCAATCAAGTCGAGGACGGCAGTGATGCTGTATCGCAGAAGGATAGCGACGACGTTTCTGACAGTCCACTAGCAGGTTTCAACGATAGGCAGTCAGAAGCGAACAGTGATGCCCCATCGCGAGAGGATTCTCATAGGCTTGATAAAGGAGACAACCCACTCGGCGTCACGCACAACCGCCCAGCAGAAGATATAAATGACGACCAGTCATCAGACGCCAACGACACTGCTCCGCAGAAACCACACTCATCGCCATCCGTCTCAGAAGAGTCTCAACCTAGTGTCACGCCCAACCTGCCCTCCAGCTCCAAACCCACAATCACCGACACCACCAAGATGCAATGGGGCGACCTGTACGACCTCATCGCCAAACTCCAAGAACGCCGCGACGAAGAAGAAGGCGACATTGACTGGGACGGTGTCGCAGAAGAAGTAGCAGCCGACCGCACTTACACATGGTCGCCAAATACTCCAAATAGCCCTAGAAGAAATGATCCAGCTTCTCAAAGACAACGACAAGGACGTTGATACGGAGGATCTTCCGGGTACCGTCGACGATATTATGGATTTCATCTCGACGGAACATGGGGCTGAGATTGAAGAGTACTACACGCCGGAGTGAGTGGGACAATGTGGTGTGGTGCAGTGCAGCAACGTTGTTTCCGACTGACGAACGGTGATACTGTATCCGGGTTTGGTCTGGTATACCTGGAATAGCAGATAGAACTGTATTGCATTGTGTAGTATAGTATCAAACTACATGGTCACACGACGAGAGTAGTAGTAGTATACCAAACTTCAACGATAGCGCGTAGGCGTGATATATCTAGCGCCTGTGTCGAGACCCTCGTATCCTCCGTCGTCGTCGTGACCACACCATATCCAGTTGGTTTATTTGCGTACGTGCGTAGCGCGGTCATGGATACGCCTTGCGAAAGAAAGGCCTATATCTATGATTTGTTGCGACTATCAAGGCAAGGCGAGGCGAAGCAGCTTTTGTATATATGTACATGCATGGCTCGTTGTTCTAGATGCGCTACGGTGTGTGCGTGTGTGTGTGTGTGTCGCTGGGTAGCACCAGCACCGCCATTCTCAACGGGCTTACGCCGCCCGACCAAAAAACGTTGAAACACATTCCTCGACCCTGGCCTGTCGTCTGTGGCACTGGCACACGAAAGCAGTCGGAAGCGGGTAGAAGAAGCAAAAATAGAAATTTTAAACATGTGTGGTAGGAAGTCGAGGGTCACGAAGTGCTCCACAGTGACACAAAAGGGTCTGGAGAGCGCCCGAGGCTAATGCACGCTGCATAGGCTATTGAATTCTCCGGGAGACGCATGCGTAGGGTGAGCGTAGTGTAGTTAGCTTGGTTTAGTACTGTGAGTATGATGGACACTGTGATGATGGTGGTGGTGGTGGTGTGATGCATGAGAAGATTGAAAGTGGGAGCGGGGCAAATTTCATCTTCTTCGTCGGCAGGACGGAGAGGATGGTGATGTCGCGAAGTTGAAGCTCGGGGGGAATTTTTTTTGCAAAAACGTTGAAAGAAAGAGGGAGGGAAGGGAGAAAGTGTCGGCGGGATAGTGAAGGTCAAAAGTGCGTTGAGACATGAGACATGGGAGACGTGACGGCCTTGCCTGGGACGCGTTACTGACCGCCCCCATGAGAAGGTTTGACTTCCTACATAAGCCCGAATAGGCGATAGTGCGGCGCTATTGCTGCACTATCTTACATCGAAGTATGTATTTTAGCTTTTTTAAGCTAAGAAAATTGTCTTAGCTGCTTATAATTGCAGGTTAGTAAAGTCTATACTGTTTTGTAATATTCGTTGTAGATGTATATAAATCAATTATACTACAATTTAGTAGACGTACTTTTTAAATAGGAGCAATAACTAACGCTTTAGACCTTCTAAACTTGTTCTCTCCAAGGCTTGCCTTCTTCTCCCTACTGTTAATTCTCCCTGACTATCTCGCCTTAATTTATACATGTGACTCTTTGCTAAGCTGGCTAATGTACGCAGAGCGACTGCACTGAATTTGCTGTTACCCTTACACTAAGCTTAATTATTTCTGTATTTCGCGTCTATCTACAGTTTGCTATAGCAGCGTATATTAACCTTAGCCTATAGGGTACGTTGCTATTACAATATAGTTATAAACAACCTATGCTCCTTATAAGACACTAGAGACTGTCTATTTTGCTGCACATCGTTCTGCTATAGACGGCGCTATGCTAAGATTGTATTTAAGTAGGCTTATAGGCGTAGTAAAAGGTGCATAGTACTAGAGTTATCGCCCTGTATAGACCGCGAAAAGCGCTTATAGACGTAGAATCCACCTTTAATATTTTGTACTCGCAGGTAGCCCAAGATTGGCGTCAGCAGGACGACCTCGTTACACCCTTAAATGACTGCCAATTGACTCACGTTAAGAGCAGTCCGGTCTTTTGACCTGTTAGAGCAGTCTGGACCTTTGACCTTGATCGCGATATCCTGCGATTAGACCAGAGAGATCGCAACCTGTAGGTTCCTCTCAACTTTGTTTGCCAGCGTTCTATAACTATTTCTAATAGAAAATTCGGAAGATCTCTATATAACGATGATCCGATGTGGGAGGTACGATATCCGTCACTAGTAATTCTTAGAATTATTCCTATTTTCTTGGAGATGATTGTAGAGACGATCTTCTGTGGATGCCTGTAAGTAATGTCTACTCATACACTATTGTGGTGGAGCAGTGTTGGTGTGTAGGGTTTTAGGGTCACGTGCAAGGAGACAGGCTAGCGCCCAACAATATGTTGGGCGCGTTGGGAGTAGAGAAGACAGACAACGAATACACACCTGCGTCGAGCAATATCTTCTCTTGCACTATCTCTACTACTGATAGCTTACTCTGAAGCATAAATAAAGTGTTCTCGACTTAAATATCTACTTAATGATATAGTATATCTCTCTTCTGTACTACCAAGGACTGTACACCTAGGCTTAATCGATTAATATTACCGCGCACATTTATCAAACATGTTTTAGCTATATTTAGCTTTGTGGCCCCGTTTTTTCCATGGCCGGATGGCCTGCTTCCTGCTGCAGATGACCAGCGGCGCAGGCTGACATAAGCCAAGCCAGGTGGGCCCTGAGCAAGGAACAACCCAAGTCCATCACTCATCCGCTGGCCTTCCTCGCAGACCCCCCCCCCCCTCCTGGCAAACCATCGTGCCGTGACCCATGCGGCTCGGGCTTGGGACGTTGCAAGCCAATCGCGATTTATCAGGAATATCGATCGTTACCATTCCCGGTACGCTGCGCGCTGGATCCGCACCCTCCATGACGTGCCTTGTCTAGCCGTGGCCAGTCAGCGCCTCTCTTGGTCGGATTCAATGAGGCGAGACCGTCCCGCGTTTGCACCGTATGCACTGCACTCCACATTTGGGGTATTGGCTTTCCCCTTCCATCTTACTCGCACTATTCCAATCAATCTGCCGTTGTTGATTCATTCTCGCTGCCCGTGTTGCGCGTCCCATCACTTTTGCACTCATTCGCCCCTTGCTCGCTACGAACGATACTGCTGTCACTGTCGCCGTTGCTCTTTAATACAATAGCTGGTTCTCATTCCGACTGTTTGAACGACTCGCAAATCAGCGTCCTGCGTTTTACTTACCGATCGGGTCCCTTGCCACCCTTCTCCAACTACCATCCTGTCGCTTTCGTCGGCTGGCGCATATAGCCCGCTTTCACTCGCTCGTCGCACACAAGCACAGTCAAGGGTGCTGACCTTGTTCCTGAACAACAAGACGTCATTTTGACCATTTAGCCGCGACCTGTACACCTCGCCCACTCAACGACTGAGACCTTTTGCCATACACACGACTCGTATACGTTTGACAGCCCTTTTTCTGTCGACACTGCACGCACGCACGCGACCACAGGCGTTGCACGGGGATTGCGCAGCCAGCATACTCGATCATATCTTGGCCAGCCATGGAGCGAGTTCGAGCACAGCCTGCGATGCGTGCCGAGGGCCGCCGCATGTCGATATTCACAGAGGTTGGGCTTGTGGACGAGAACAAGATTCAAAAAGAGAGGAGTCCGGTGCCGACACAAGCGGAGAGTCTAAAGCGGCTGCGGCCGGCGAAGATGTTGAGGTTTAGGAGTACGAACAGTATCTTCAATGCCGAGGGAGAGAGACTGGCCGACGATGAAGATGATTGGGAATCGGTTTGCGACGAGGACGACGCAAATGACTCATACACGACCACATCGCAGTCATTCGTGCCAACGAAGCTGTACCGATTCGGCCTCTTGAGTTTGCTACTGGCGCTGATGCTACCGATTATCCAACTCAATCCCCTCAAACACGTCGGAGTACTGGGTGGCGCTGTCTCGACGCACGCAATCCAGGCCCACTCCGAACGCTCGATGCTCGTGAGACGAGAGGATAGCCCAACCGATGCGTGTAGGCGGTGGAGCGGACAAAGCGCTGTCGTGAACGGAACATTATACATGTACGGGTTCCGTAGAACCACCGAAGGCCAGCAGACTGAGGATACGTGGAGTATGTAGAAGAAGCAATCGCCCTGTATGCGCGCACCGCTAACTTGACACAGACAACGACTTCCTCACCCTCGATCTTACCGAATCCTGGCAAGCCAGCTCTCCAGCTTTGACCGGACTTCCCAGGCCCGTAGGTCCACCTGCAGTTTCGCTCGGTCAGCTTTGGGCATCGCACCATTCGCTATGGCTGTACGGTGGCCAGTTCTCTGACACTCCCCAAGCTGACCCTGCGAACAACTCGGTCTGGGAATATAATATCGGTGGCAAGCAATGGATCGAACACGCCGACCCCAAGACGTCGGCTGGTCAGCAGGCAGAGGATGCCGGACAATCTGTACAACGCGTTGCCGAAGGTGCTGGTCTTACCGTTTCTACATTGGGCAGGGGCTTCTACTTTGCTGGCCATTTGGACTTTCTCACAACTGAGGGCTGGAGCATTCAGACTCCAAGGGTATACTTGAAGAGCCTGCTGGAGTTCACTTTCCCAGGTCAGACCAACAATGCTGTCGAGTCGCTTGGAGATGGCAAGACAGCTGGATCAGATGGCGCTTGGCGCAACATTACCTACGGTGGATTGCAAAACACTGCGTCCTTTCCCGAGCGCGCGGATAGTTCTCTTGTCTACGTTCCTGGATTTGGCGATGAAGGCCTTCTGATCGGGTTGACCGGGGGTGATAACGCAACCTTTGTAAGTTGGATAGCGTGCGAGTGTAAAAACCGAATTGCTAACGCATGTAGACGCAAATGAACACCATCGACGTTTTCGACATCGCGACATCGACTTGGTACAAGCAGAGCACCTCTGGAAAGACGCCCAAGTACCGAGTCAACCCGTGTACAGTTGTAGGAGCGGCTCAAGAGTAGGTTGATCCAAACTTCCATCCACGCTCAGCATTGTTACTAATAACACTTCCAGCGGCTCATCGTACAACATTTACATGTTCGCCGGCCAGGATCTAGGAGAAGCCAGCACCCAAACGCAACGAGACGATATGTGGATTCTCTCCGTCCCATCCTTCTCCTGGATCGAGGTCGACCAAGGCACCGACAAAGCTAGCATCCCTCCTCCCCGCGCCGGCCATCTCTGCCAAGTCTGGGATGCCCAAATGATTGTTCTCGGCGGTTACAATGCGGATCGCGGCTGCGACGCCCCCGGCATCTACGTCTTCAACATGAGCAGTCTGGGCTGGAGTAACCAATTCACCGCCGTAACAGGCAAGAATGCGCTGCAGGGATACGACGTCCAGGACAAAGGAAGCACGGGCAACCCTCTCGCCCAACAAATCAATCAACGCGGTTTCGGCGTTGGCGCAGGTATCGAGGGTTCTTATGGCTATGCTGTCCCAGAAGCTGTCCAATCCGTCATCGGCGGCGCAGCAACAGGCGGCGCAACCCTAACCGCCCCCGTTCAAACACCCACCCAAGGCCCCCTCGCAACCGGCAAACCGCAAACATACACCATGACGGGACCGGATGGCGCGACCATTACCAACGTCATCAACGGCAATCCTCAGGCCATTCGTGCCGACAGCGGTCCGAATATCGGTGCCATTATCGCGGGCGTGATTGCAGGTGTTTTTGCAGTTATAGCAGCCTATTTTGCGTTTTGCGCCTGGATCTACCGGCGCCAAGTCCAGATTTGGAAAGCCCACGCTGCCACCGTGCAAACACGTGCTAATGCCGCGGAGAAGCAGGGCGGCACGTTTTCGTCGTCGTCGAATGGCAAGAATAGCAGTGAGAGGCCGCCGGGGACCATGGGCGGAGGTAGCAGCCACGGGGGTGCGGCTGCGGGTTCGTTTGATATTGGGAGGAGAGGAAGCGGTGGGGATTTCAACACGGCGTATGGTGGGCCGGGAGCGGGAGGTGATCAGTGGGGCAGGAGGAATAGCGAGGGCAGTGTTGTGGATGGGTTGCTGGATGGGCAGGAGCCGAGTTTTTGGGGTGCGAGGGGTGTGTTGTTGAATCCTAGACGCAGTTTGAGGGTTATTAATAGGGATTGAGGAGGTGGTTGTTGTTGGTGGTGGTGGGTGGGACCGGGGGTGGGTAGTGTTTGCACTCTGTTCTCTTTTTTTTCTTTTTTGGGACGCGTGCGCATGGTTATGGCTGCGTCATGGATGATTTTCGGACGGACATGTGGTCAGATGGCAGATGGGAGATGCATGATATATACCACCAAGACGATGGGTATACACAGTTGGCTGGGATAACATAGTAATAACGGCATTTGAGTAATTATTACTTCGCACACTACTTTCCCTGCTTGAGTCTAGCGTTCGCTACTCCCGCTTTCATATAAGTTAAAACTCGTCGTTGGTCTCAGCCGCAGCTCGGTGTACCTAGTGCATCGGCGTCGGCGTCGGCGGCGATCATAGGGTGACTGCTGGTTCGTAGCTTGTACCACCGTTATGCGCTGAGGAAAGGTAACGCAGACCAGGATGTTCTAGAATGCAAAAGGGAATTATTGATATTGTAATAGTGTTGAACTTACTCATCCCTCGGACATTCAGACCAGAATCGTCACGCTCTACCGTATACATAAAACCTAACCGACAAACCCGCCCTACGCCCTCCACTCCTCTTGCAACCACTCAATGACCTTCTTCACATAGTCTACATCCGTCACACTGGGAATACTCCTCATGCTCTCGCTCTTCGCACTCGTCTTCTCCGTTTGATACTCCAAGGCGCCTTTGTTCTTCGTACTCGCGCCATGCCCGTACTTGCTCTCGAACCAATCGAGCAGCTTGATGGGTGGATTCTTCGTGGGATCTTGGTCTGAGTTGCGCAGCCTATCCATCCACTGGTCCGTGGGCAGGATTTCGAATTTGAAGCCGGCGGCGGCGAGGGCGGGGAGCATGTCGCGTGTCCAGTGGAAGCGAGCGGGGTTGAGGACGTGGTAGACGAGGTCGGATGGAGGGGTTTGGATGACGCGTGCGGAATCCGTGGATGGAGGCGTGCTGGAGGTGGTGGCGACGTCGCAGCAGTCGAGGATGACGTGTGCGGCGTGGTCGACGGGGAGCCACGACATTTCCTCGTCGAGAGACGGAAGCGCGCCCAGCGTGACGCCGGTTTGAATCATGAGCGGTATGCCCTCGGTGGTATTCCATTGTCCGACTTTGGAGTCGCCGACTAGTTGGCCTATCCGCAGCACTCTGGCGTCGGCACCGGCTTGCTTCGCGGCGTTGAGAACGACGGACTCGGCGACGTATTTTGAGCGCGCGTAGCCTGTTTTCTGGACGTGCGAGATGTCGGCGACAGGGCCTTCTGACACTGTTCCTGGTCGCGGCGTACCGCCAGCGGAAGAGACGGACGAGCAGAAGAAGAAGCGTGCTTTGTCTCCGTGTGAGGTGGTCTGGCAGAGGTTGATGAGATTCTGTACAGCAGCAATGTGTTCCTTCTCGAAGCTCTGCACGGAGATGTTGAAGTTCACTGCCCAGGCGCTGTGGATGACTAGAGTAAGCTTCGAACGAAGTTCCTCCAGCCTGTCTGTCCCTAGGCCGAAGTCTGGTTTGCTGAGATCGGCTGGAATGGCAACGACCTTTTGCAGCTGCTCTTGTGTGGGGCTGAGGCTTCGCGTGGAGAGACTTTTAAGAGTTCGCTCCAGTGCTGCAAGGTCGGAAGACGCCCGGACGAGGGCCCAGACTTCGGAGACTTGGGGGTTCTCGACAAGCTGTGCGAGCAAGTGAGCACCCAATCCTCCGGTCACACCGGTCAAAGCAACAACGTGCTTCGCGTGTGCAGGCCGTGTGGCAGGCGCAATAGCCGAGTACTTCGTTATCAGGTCGTTCATGATCTGTTCGTGACCTTGTACATCTTCCGTCTCGCCAGTGCGCAGTCCATGGAGGTAGCGAGCAAGAGCAGCAACATTCCCAGTTTCATAGAGCAAGTTCTGTCCCACTTCGGCTTGCTTGCCACCAAGATCAATCTCCTTCTTGATCAAGCTCCACATTCGCAGACACTGCAGACTGTCTATGCCGCAGGCGAAGAAGTCTGATTCTGTAGAGCCAAGTTCCTTACCGAGCTCTTCGCGGAATCGCCGAAACAGATACGCTTCGAGCTCCGGAAGCGGCAGTGCTAGGGATCCGCTAGTGTCATTTTCGAACTTGTCGTATGCGTCTTGGATTTGCTGCTTGAACTTTGCGTACACCTGGGCGCGGATGAATGTGCTTTTATCTGTCGTGGCGTACTGTGTTCCCGATGGCAGCACGACAACAAGATCCCGCGGGATACGAGAGAAGCTTTCCGCGCGAGAATTTGCATCTTCGACAGCGGGCCAGATATGCTGCAGGAACTCGTCATCATTCATGTCGGCCGCTGCGTCAGCCTTGACAATCAAGATGCCCGGAACTGTCTTGCCATCTCCAAAGACGATGGCTTCCTGGACGAGCGCTTCTTGACGTATCCGGCCCTCGATTGGGATTGGGAGCACTTTCTCCCCGTTTACCAATGTCAAGCGGTCATCTAGACGCGACATGTACTTCCAGTGGTTAGGCTTCGTAGGGTGCTTCGCAAAGAGATCCCGGGTGCGGAACGAATTAGGCGGGTCGTCAGAGTTGATGGTACTCTTCGAACTGAGGCCATCGAGCGCGACAACCTCAAACATACCTGGAACGATCTCGTCCATCAGGAGATGTTGTTGGACTGAGGGCAGGATGCGAAGATAGTTCCAATCATTGTCACCTGGCGGTCGGACAGATGTCATTACTCGTCCGGTCTCGGTTGCGCCGTAGTTTGCGCATAAATTGATACCGTGTTTCACCATCTTGTCACCCAGGTCGTCAGGGCAAGCACTGCCTCCGTACATGATCAGATCGATGTCGCGTAGAGCTCTGAGCCCTTGGTCTGAATCTGCGAGCAGTTTCAAAACGTAGGGGACGCAAAACAAGAGATCCGGCTTTACGTACTCGATAGTGGCTAGTAGATTCTGCTTCGTGATCGGGAGGTTGTAATTGACGTAGTACATGGGCTTTCCAGAGAAGACTGATCGGAAGGTCTCATAGAAACCGAAGCTGTGGAACAGCGGCTGCGTCATCAACGCTTTCCGGTCCAGATTCAGCGTGAAAGTCGCAATGCAGCTTCGATTAGTGAGAAAGATGGGTTTCGGTAAGCCTGTAGATCCTGATGAATGGATGATGATGGCTCTTTTAGGGTTTTCGCGTTGCGGGTCGTATGCGCGTTGGAACACTGGTGCATCCACCCCATAGTAATCGTGGTGCTCGAGCATGTCGAGCACCGTGATGCTCTTTTGACGGCGCACTTCCTCCAGAGCATCGTGAAATTGTGAAGTCGTTAAAATACTGTCGCAGTCGGATTGTTCCAGCAATGAGAGTATTGCTGGACTGGCGAGGCGCGGCGATAGAAGAAGGGCGGCATAGCCCAACCTATTCAATCCAAGAAGAGTGATGAGGAATTGCAGGGAAGAAGGAGCGAGTATCGCAATGGTTGGGGCTTGGGCAAGTAATGCATCCTGTTATTACGGTTAGATGTGATTTCTCCATTCGGTTTAATTCCCACATACCGCTGGCTCTAGCCCTCTCCTCTGCAACACGTCGACTGCTGCATCGATATATCTATCAATTGCTTGTGCTGAATGTTCCTCGTGGTCGGCAAGGCCTTCTTTTGGAAAGCAAAGTAGGGGAGACTCTCCGAACTCTGATGCTCGTCGCTTCATCAGTTCGTCGATGGTATGGATCGCGGCATCGCCTCCAGCCAGGCGAAGCGCCGGCGTGGTCGATTGCTCCTCCGTCTTCGTCAATAAGACAGTCATGATAATGTATTTGACGTGCTGACGCTTACGAAAAGGGGCTCTTATATCATGGTATCTATGCTATCGTAAGCCGCCAAGGTCCCGATAGCCCCAACATTTCCGCTCGCACGTGACTCCTAGATGTCGGATAAGATCTCCGCTGGATCTATGCCAAAGTGTTGGCGTCCATGGTCACACGAGCCGCGTTTTCCGCAGGATTCAGACATACATGGATGGTTTCAGGTTGTCGGGTTGCGGGGTAAGTCAATCCACTGCAAGCGGGCAATTATCCCACCAACGACCGCCAACGACCAATTTGGGTGGCGGAAGTTATCGACCGTTATCATCTTTACCTTGTGTTCCAAGTCCGTATATGCTCAAATGATGCACACCATGTTGTTTTTTTACAGGCCGGACTAGTGGTCCCCGTGGGACACAGGGCCTTCCCCGCATCTGGGCATGCAGCTTTCCCTGGAAAAGCAATATCGTGCCTTGCCAAGTTCGTGGAGTCTGGGGAAGAGGTCGACTACAAAGCCAGCTGTTATCTGGGGAACATGAAGAAACATCAAACCTGAAGGTTGCAAGCCGCATCGATTCACCATGGCGACTCCTTCCAACGACATCAAGTCCAAAGTCTCAGTCGAGCACATCGACACACTAGACAAACCGCAAAATGTTGTTCAGTTGGATAAGTTTGGAGCAGCCACAGAGTATACTCCCGAAGAGAAGTCTTTGGTCAGGAAGCTTGATACGCATATGATGGTGATTCAGTTCCGAAAGCACATTGAAAACTTGTTGCTAACAAATATAGCCAATGCTCTGGATCATGTACTTTATGAACTTCCTCGATCGTAACGCCATTGTCAACGGAAAGATCAACAACATGCACAAGGACCTTAATCTAGTGGGGACGCAATACAACACATGCGTGAGCATCTTCTTCGTTGGGTAAGAACTTCGTCCACTACACTCGAGCCCTTTCTCACTCTTACATAGCTACCTTGTAGGACAAGTGCCTTCAAACATGCTCCTGACTCGCGTCAAACCTGCCCACTACATGGCCGGCTGGACAATGGCATGGGCGATAGTCTCGACACTCATGGTTCTTGTTAAAGACTACCATGGCATGTTAGCATGCAGGTATGAATAAATTGGTCACGTCCAAAGATCACATGCTAATCCCGATAGACTTGTACTCGGCATGACGGAAGCTCCGTTCTACCCAGGTGCACTGTACATGATCAGTTCTTTCTACACGCGCAAGGAGACCGCAACGAGGATGTCGGTGTTCTACACTGGCAATCTACTCGCCAGTTCTTTCTCTGGCCTTATCGCAGCTGGAATCTTCGCTGGGCTGGATGGGAAACACGGCTTGGAGGGCTGGAGATGGTGAGAAATGTTCATGTACGAACTGCACGTGAGACACAAGCTGACTCGTACACGCTCTTTATAGGTTGTTCCTGATTCAAGGCGTCTTCACAGGTATGTTCAAACCAGAGCTGTCTAATGTCACCAAATCTAACTCAGCCTGCAGTCCTCATCGCCGTGATGGCCTACTTCCTCCTCCCAAATGCACCCCTACAAACCCATTGGCTCTCTCCAGCTGAACGACAACTGGCGCACAACCGCATCGAGCAAGACACCACCGAGAAGCGAGGCAAGGTCAACGTCTGGAAAGGCCTCCGAGAGGCAGCATCCGACTATCGCACGTGGGTCTTCGCACTCATGCAAAACCTCCACCTCTCAGCCAATGGTTTCAAAAACTTCCTACCAACAGTTGTGCAGACGTTGGGTTTCAACCAGACAGTCACCCTCGTTTTGACCTGCCCTCCGTATCTCATCTCAGCTTTCGTATCGGTAGCGGTATCCTGGTCGTCTGGCCGTTACAACGAGCGCACGTGGCACATTACGCTCTCCAAAGCCGTCGCAATCGTGGGCTTCATCGTGGGGACTGCTACCTTGAAC
Source organism: Alternaria brassicae (assembly GCA_004936725.1). Lineage (NCBI taxonomy): Eukaryota > Fungi > Ascomycota > Dothideomycetes > Pleosporales > Pleosporaceae > Alternaria > Alternaria brassicae. The sequence goes on from CM016512.1 coordinate 1,996,097, forward strand.
ATCGGCGCGCGGTATTTCGCCATGGTGCTATTCGTAGGAGCGACCTACGGTGTCAACAACATCGTGCTGGCCTGGACCGCCGGTGTGCTCGGGCAAACGGACGAAAAGAAATCGGTTGCGCTGGCTATCGTAAATACGTTGGGAAATCTCTCCTTCGTTTACACGCCGTACCTGTGGCCCGACACCGATGCACCGCGCTTTGGCAAGGCTATGTACGCGAGTGTTGGCTTTTCGGCGGGCGTGGTGTTGTGCGCGTGGGTGATGAGGTTTGTCTTGATGAGGGACAACAAGAAGATCCGCGCATCTGACAACGAAGCTATCAACTTTTACGTGTACTAGAAAAGCAAAGGTTTCTACTATGGAAGACCCATGGTCATTAGCTCTCGCTTTTTACTGTTACGTGGGATAGCTGAGTACGAGCCAACAGGAAGCGGAGAGCGTTGGAAAGCGAAAGGGAAAGGGGGGAGCGATAGCATACATCGTGTGGCGAACTGCTGTATAGACTGAATCCCCTGTGCTACCTTACCTTTCTTTTACTACCTGAATCTGCACCAACATACGCACTTAACCATTGTCGCGGCGTATCACCACTTCTAGGTAATGCTGGTGCTCCACTCAGAGGCCTTCCCTGGTGTAGATGTTTCTTACCCTCGCGCCTACTCTCCCCTTTGTGCTTACTTCGCTACCGCTTCAAGTCCTAGAGCTAATCACTATATCCCGTTTCCTGGCGATTCTAACACATCCTTAACGTCACCAAGTATTTTCTTTGTCTTCTTCCTGGCCACCTTATGTGAAAATCAAGAATGATTCGTGTATACCACGTAGCATGAGCAAAAAGAATATAGACTAATTGGTTGGGAGATTCCCCGCTCCTATGAGCTGAAAATGTGTACCCACCACGTAACGATTGCGTACACGAATACCTTAGCAGAACATTATTCTTATCTTCCTCATCCCATATGCAGAAAGAGTCGGACAATAAACCTTATCTTCTTAGCGCCGCAGGCCCTCTAGTGATACAAGCTAAACCTGTACCCTTACGTCGGCATCCGTTTACAAGCCGGCAGATAATTTTACTAGGATTCCAGATGATTCTTGTCTGGAACAAGGACGCCCTGCTTCAATAGGTGCTTCCCCACGGGCCATGTCAAAACGCTGGCCTCAAATTTCTGTGTTCGACTAATCCTAACCTCCGTTCTACCTTATACGTTCTAAGCCAGATCATCCTGATTCGTAGGGTAATAAAGTTGCTAACATGTTTAGTGATAAGAATAGTACGCTTGCTTGATGGTATCAAGGCTAAATCTAGCTACGTAGCATGACTTGTCGTGTCGAGGGGCACAGGAATGGATAGGAGATGGACTATTGCATTGAGAGTGCTCTGGGAGAGCAGCTGTTCAAGGAGAGCTCTCTCGCTAGTGCTTATTCAAAAGGGTTCCAAACAAGGGAAGTAGAGAAAGCTCTACACAGTTTATATAGTGGAGTGTTTTAGTTTAGCCAAAGGCAGGTGTGCTCGAGAAAGTATTGTATTGCCAAATCAGTGTGCGTATTGTTAAATGAATGTATATTGTAGTTATTATCTCTGTGGTTCGTGTCCAAACCGCATCCAGACAGCCGCCGTCTCCGAGGCCTGATAGCCCTTTAGCCTCTCTCATCATCCCTGATTCCTCCACCACACCTCGACAATCATCAGGGCACGCAGTCCGCAAGGTGGGGATTCTTGGCGCCGTCGTACTTGCAACTCTCGCAGGTATTCTTGAATTCAGCCGTCCTAGGCGCCTGTCTCAGATCGCAACAAACTCCGACCTATAAGGTCTGCGTGAGCAAGATATACTATTGTCGCACGTGTGCCGGGAAAGCACGCATCGACTTACCCCACGGTTAAAATTGTTGCCTCCAGCGGCGAAACAAGCGGCAGCGGAACATGCGCTCGAGGCAGGGTAGTTGACCTTTCTGGTACCGATGTTCCAGAGGACGCACTGCTCGCCGGCGACGAGGCTGAGGTATGTAAGTGATCAGGTCGCGCTAACGTTGTCGATGTACAGGAGATGATAAGGGTGCATACCCGATGGAAAGAAGAAATGCGAGAGGTGCGATGGTCTTCATGTTTGTAGAGAAGCGAGATTGTACTGTCTTCGTCGGGGTGGTGATTGGTTTGGTTGTCTGAGTAAGATGGCAAGAGAAGAGTAGTTGTCAGAGGCTGGATGAATGCAATACATCTCGGGCGCAAGATAGCTGGTACTTATAGCTGATACACCTTGTTGTCGCAATTCTCCTTCGGCCAACTTGGATTGTTTGGAACCAATTGTGTTTCTGAGTATCTGGGCATACTTAGCAATTAAGCAACCGAAAGTTTGCTCGTAAGGGCTCATGAGGCCATGTTGTTCATGTACAATGTCTATGGATTTGGGATACCCTGCCTTCATTGCACAGAAATGCTGACATAATCTACCTCCGTGTCTTCCGTTCGTCCGCATCTTGGCTACCAGACGACTTCCTTGCCTCCATCGTTGGTGAACTCAAACCTTGGGTACTGTACCCCTGGTATGCCCTTTCCCGTGTCCCTCGATGACACTTACTGCCTTCTCTTTCTGCCAATAGTGTTCTACTCATGCATGTAGCTTACAATTGAGGTCTCACTCTTGTCTTCCATGAGACCCGACGCACCAGCGCCCACAACAACACGGTCATATTCACAGAGAAGGTATTCCGGCCCGTGGAACGATTTGCGTGTTAGAAGATAGATGCGCGAAAAGGCTAGTCGCAGAAAGCGTGACAGTCGCGCCGAATGACAACAGGCAAGGCATGACGGAAGCGAGCGATGTGCTGTACACAAAGAACCGTGTAACGGGAGGGATTAACGACCACTCCCAACAAGGCGCAACTAGGCCTACAAGCAAAAGCAAGCAGCGTAAGCTCGACCCAGGGCACTGAATGCGCTAAGACGATAGTCCGATCTCGTAGTCGCGCGACCCCACATCACAACAGCGTCACAACCTCATCTTTCAGCACCTACTCGCCCACGAAGCCAATCTTGGAACCTCACGATACTCGACTCTCCCAGGGGTCCGGGAGTCCTAGGACAGCCTCCAAATTGCGGGGCGGCTGAAGATTATCCGATGCAGTAAGTCACCATCAGCCTCGCTCACTTGTGGCTTGCATTAACACGTGCTCTCTCCGTATGGCTCCAATCACGGGACACGCTACAAGCTGGGCTCTATCGATAGGGCGTTCTACCCCGTCTCATGCTGAGATCCCATTTGTCCCATATCATCAATGGCTTTTAGGCCTTTTGCACCTGACCTTGTGTTCACGATTTTTTCGCTTCCGAGTCAGAATTTCTTTTCTTTGGGGAGCGAGTGTGGTGGACGACTTAGTGGCTCTCGGCGAGGCCCAGATGAAGCCATCGTGAACTTTCCAGTCGCGCATGCAAGCCACGTCGATTTAGATTTTGCTGAACAAACAACTTCATTCGTGGAATGGTAAGGAAGTATGTAGGTATTTAGTAGTACGTCTCCCACCTTCTATCTGATCGTCAGCTTGTCTCACTCTCTACGAGCATACCACCAACTATCATCCTTTCCCTCGTTGAGGCACCAACACAGCCCGTTCCTTGATTCTCACTTTTTAATATCAAATATGACACCGAGGAGTCCCGGCTGGAATCGACGCAGTAGCAGTAACATCATACATTATGCGCGGGACACTTCTCCACCCCCCTCGCAGCGACGACAACGCTTGCCGCTGGCCAAGTATCAACAGATGCTCGATGCGCATACGCCTAAAGTGCCTTGCCCGATGGCACGAACTGCAAAGGCTTACAGCGGGGTGATTGTTACTCCCAATGCGGCTCCTGTGGAAAGACGAGGGACTACTGCGAAACCGGGTGCGAGTCATCGCAGCTCTACCCGGATAGTCATCTAATCCGGCTACCGAGTACCAGCGAGCATGTCTGCCGCAGAAAAGGATCCGGGTTGAGTTACTGAAAGGGTGATTGCGAAGTCGGCTCTCCGTTGATTGCTGCGTCGACTGCGACACTAGCAATAGCTACGACAATATTTATCCTCTGCGTACCCCCAACATGAACGGTATCCTACATCAACTACCCCACCCGCACCCAATCCACCAAACCTCTGCCCAAGGCCTGTCAAGTCAACAACGCGCAGTACAAAGACAATTACTCCATTCGCCGGGGCAAGATACCAGCTGCCGGCTCTCGAGTTCTCCTCCATTGGTGCAATTCCAAATGCTGGTCTGTGCGTGTGGGCAGAGGTGTGATGGTTTGAACGACTGCAGCGGTTTCGCATCCAGGGACTAGATTGACACGTTGTATACGTGTGTGAATGGGATTATCTTGGAGTCTGCGACTACATCCGCTAAAATCTGTTCGAGCGCAGCCATGCGCTGAGATGGAGGAGGTGATGGCGGGTTGAGGGAAGGTGGCAAGTGTGTCGGTATCGAGGTGGGATGAATCATGATGGTGTGAAAGACAAGGGAGTTCCATCTCCTGCCTCGGAGGATCGATATCTTGGGATCTAGGAACGCAGAAAAAGAACGGGATCGCTACTACAGGAAATCTGATTGAGACACTGTCATAATGATCCGTAATATGCTGGCATATAGCCCCAAATTATGTCATTGCATGGTATACCACCATACCACTGCAAAACCGACAAACAATCCCATCCATAAATCATCCATTCATCCATTCATCAAGATCGTCACCATCCCAATCCCATAAATCATCCATCCACCAAAATCACCCCCTCCCATCTCGTCCCCTCGCCTACCAAGGCCCCCTCTCACACCTAACACTCTTATACCTCCTCACACCCCCCCTAGCATCCAACAGCCCATCAGCATACTTGTCATTCTTCCTCGAATCCAGCATACTAACCGGGTTATTTACTCCGCCCACGCACCCAACGTCCCTAAACCACTTACACCATGCGCCCGCATACTGAATCAGCGACGCCGGGCCCTGGTCCTCCGGCGCAAAGTTGACGCACGCGTGCAGCGCGTTGACAGCGTTGTTGGTGCAGAAGGCGTAATTGGGGGCGCGGCAGATGGTTGTAGAGCCCGGGGTGGTGGTCCAGTGGTAGAAGGGGTTGCCATTGCGGGGGGGAAGGAGAGCGGTGGCGCGCTCGTTTAGGCTGGGGGAAGCGGAGTTGGCGGAGGGAGATGATGTGTCGATGGCGGTAGTCGAGGCTGCACCTGTACCTCCGCACCACACGCCAGCTAGCTTTGCGACACCCCACCCGCTTATCTGTGCGTCTTGACGCGGGTTCGACATGTATCTGAAGTACTCGTCGCCGTCAATGCATCCGGGCTTGGTGTAGTATTTGCAGAAGCTGCCTTTGGCTTGCGTGATCATCTTGGCTTGGTAAGCATATGGCCCGGGGAAAGTCACACAGTCGTTCAGAGTGTGCAGGACAGTGCAGTGCGCGGGATCAAGGCCGGGATCGTTGCAAAGGTATAGGTCGGCTACTTTGAGGAATGGCGTGTCTTGCGCTGTGGCTGAATGGCTGGAAGGCACAAGGATGTCGATGTCTTGGGCGGTAATGGGGGGAGTGTCGCGTGCTGGAATGCGGGTGGTTGGAGGGGAGATGGATTCTAGGATGGTGCATTTGGCTGAGGTGGTGCCTTGCGCGAACTCGCTGCGGAGTTTCATCTCCCTGTCGTCCGAGTTGAGCTGATAAAGCACGGGAGCTCCAGCGCACGCAGTCCCGCTGTAGAACTCGCAGTCTGAGCGGCCAGATTGGTCCAGGGTGCGAGTTGAGTTGGGATACCGGGGCGCAGGCAAGTCGACACAGCCATTCAGCGCACCAACGACCCCACGAACATGTGTATCGCCAACATCTTCGCCGATCCGAAGCTGGCCGAATTCAAGCTTGGGACCCGGCGTATCGTTGCCGACTACGCGAAGATCGCTCTCCTCGGCCTCCCCCTCTCGCGCATCCAACTTCTCAGAACCATGGAGCGACGGCATTTCACCACGACCATCGTTCCAAACAGTGCAATAGACGTGTGTGGCCCTCTTACCGATACCCTGTCGCAGTGGCTGGTCAAAGTATCCATACCCCCTGGGCCAAACGGTAACAAGAGGCGTAGAACCCATGCCACAACCGTTGGCAGAATACCCGCAATGAGTATCATATCGCATAGACGTGTATTTCACATCGCGTGTAACGCCAGGTATCAACGCCAGACAGCGGTACCCATGGTCTTCACGTATCTCCATAGTAGTAGTGCTACTGGTGATCTTCGCAATGAGCGGCGGAGGTTGCTGATTGAAAGCAGTGTCCATGGCGACCTGGTCTGGTATATCTTCTTCGCGCGCGGCGATGTCGGGAATGAGATGGCTTATACACTTGACATGTGTGATTTGGCTGCCGATAGTCGGAGGTATGGCCCGGTTGACGGAGCCAAATCCAGCGGCTGCGACGGTGAAGAGAGTATTGGTGTCGCAGCTGGATGCGTAGAACATACAGGCTGTAGAGTGCATTTGGAGCGAGTGCTTGACATCGTGAGTGACGCGGTCGATGAGTGTGATGCACTTGTTGTTGTAGTCCATGTTGATCTTGATGGAGGTAGTGCTGCTCAGAAGCTTCGCCATGAGGATCTTCTGGTTTGCAGAGGTGGTGACTTCAGCAACCTCGGTTTGGGTGAGCTGGTGGGGAGTTGTATCGGGATTGGTATCGAGAGACGCATCGGCTTCGCGAGCCTCTAGCTCTCCGGCATCCCTCTCCAAGTCGCCCCTCCTGCACAACGCGTACTTGATGGCTTTTCCAGACTCTGCCGGCGGCTCAAACCTATGGTGTTTGTCCAGCGTCTTGGAAATGAACCGTACAATACCGTTGCACCCGTTGCTGCCGTCGTAGAACCTGCACATCAGACCGGGCTTCTGCACGATAATGCTAACATGATGCGCAACATAAGGAGAAAGCTCGACACACGTGTCAATCCAGCGGTCGGGGAAAGCATTGCCGTGAGTACCCTCGGCGCAGACGTTCAAAAAGTGGTTCCTGGAGTCGGGTATAGGGCAATTCGAGACCGCAGAGTCGAGTGCTGGAGTTTCGTCGGCCTGGACAATAGCCTCGATGTCAAGAGAAGCGTTCTCGTTTAGAGCCTGAGCGTCCTCGTGCGGAGTATCTTCTCCTCGAGGAAGAACACCCATGCGCTTCTCCATCTCCACCTTCCTCTCGCACTTCACCCAATTAGCCCGCTTACCAAGCTCTTCCGAAATCTCAGCATGCCTCGCCACAGTCGCAATAAGATACTCGCCGTCGCAAGCACCGTTGTCGTGGTAGAAGTAGCAGATCAGACCGTCTTGCTGGACCGTGGTACTGACTTGATACGCAACTCCCTCACTGAGTAGCGCGCAGCCGCCCAACCAGCCCAGGGGAATGGAGTTTGTGGTACCGTGTGCACCGCAGATGGTAATGAGCCACTTCTCAGGTTCCGCGCTGGCACATCCTAGCACACGGGATACGACGTGGTTGGATTCGATAGTACCCTGAGTGAAACCGTCGAGGAGCTGGACAGCGGCGGACTGGGGCGTAGGTGCGGCGATGCCGACACCAGCTAGGCTGAGCAAGCCGGCGATGACATGGGTAACTCGCATGATGGCTGCTGTGTCGATTGTCAGAGATACTGCGTCTCTACAGATAATTCGGATCAAGTCACTTACCTTTCTTTGCGTGGTCAGTCGCGGTGGATAGACTGGATAGTCGTGAATTGAGGTGATGAGGATGGCAGGTGTGTAACTACTGGATACTGGTAGTATTTGCTTGTGGCCAAGTTGAAGAAGGGAGTAGAGTGGAGCAGAGGTTGTGTGTAACAGACAGAAGGAGAAAGTAGAGTAGAAGAGGTGTGTAATAAATAGAAGGAGAAAGTAGACTGGAGGCAGTGTATAATAAACAGAAAGACAAACAGAGAAAGTCCAAGGTAAAGTCAACTCGGTTAATATACACCGCCAGACAGTGAGCCCTCCCAGGGAGATAAAGTAAGTGGCCAGGCACTCACTCAATCACGCACATGCACGAGCGAGCGACAAACGGCGCTCCAACCAACCAGCAAGTGAGTGTAGAAAAGGAAGAACGGGTGGGGTGCCTGAACGAGCGAAATAGCAAACGAATGAATCAATGAATGAATGAAAGAAAGCTTGGCAAGTGCGTTGTCTTCTCTTCTTTTCCTCCTCCCGCTCTCTGACACAGTTTGCAGATGCGGGATGCGGGATGCGTAAAGGTATATATAATGCATGCTCGCATGAGACAGCAGAGACGCAAGCGCCGTCCACCGCCCTCCCCTACGGTTCAAGCTCCCGATCAACATTATACTGGCGATACCCAAACCCATCCATAGTAACCCAATATCCCAACTCCTCCATCTGCTCCCACACGCGCGGATACCTCTGCCTAATCCACGCCTCAACCCTGCTCTGCCGTTCAATATTCGCCGTACAGTTGAACCAAGCACCCAGAATGTGCAAGTCGGGCGCCCATCCATACTCGTCTTGCACGCTCTCGATAAGCGCCAACGCCTCGTCGTGGTTGTGGTTCCGCGCAATGGCGCACATGTACGCTGTCCAGATCGTCTTGTCGATTTCCACGTCTTGGTCTTGCAGGCGCTTCCATATACTGCGAGCGTGCTCGCTGCCAAAGTGCATGCCCTCTGTACTCCGGAAGGCAATGGCTAGACTGTTGTATGTCGGTCCCTCCCTGGAGTCGCAAATCTCTCGCCAAAAGGTAAGTGCTTTGCGATTTTCGCCCGTAGAAGCGTAGGCGAGCATGAGCGAGTTACGCAGCTTGGTGTCCATTTCGACGTTCAGGTCGAGTTTAAGTTGGTTGTGGGCGAGCTCAAGGGACTCGGCGTCCTGACAGCGTGCGAAGCCTATGAAGGCTGCTACGTAGACGTCTCGTGTTGCGGTGTGTGTTGGGCTGACGTGGTTGCGCATGTGGAAAAAGACGTGACACGCCATGTCGGACCGGTTTCTACCGAAGAATTCGTTCATGATAAGTACGCGGACCTCTCGGGGTGTTTCAATGAAGACGTTGCGAAGGATCTGGTAGCCATCCCAGGCATCTGCTGTACTGGTTTCACCGTCATGTATGAAGACGCAAAGCGCATCCTGGATGGTCGTCCGTTGCTCGGGGGAGTACTGGTGTGCGTGAACCTGCAAGAGATCCATGGCGTCGTGGATTTCGCCTCTCCTAAGATGCAGGAGGGTAAGCGCTGCGACGGTTTCCGGGGCAAAGCTGGCTTTGCGCTCGTGTAGATCGTCGACCATGGCCATTAGCTCATCGAAGTGATGTTGTTTCGACGCACATAGGGCGCGAATGAGTTGGTTGATGACTGCGACGCTGCGCTCGTCGCCGGAAAAGCTGCCTTGCAGGTTGAAGTAGGCAGTCCTAGCCCCGTCGAGGTCGCCAACTGAGATTCGATACTGCATCTGCATCATGTAGGTTGTCTCGTCGGGATGGATTCCACGCTTCTCTCCTATGACGATGTAGCGCTCCGCCATGTACGGGTCTTGTTTTGACATGCAATGCTCTACCAACGCGTTCATAGTCGCAGTATCTGGCCGGATCACGGGGATCTTTGGATCCTTGCGGCGTGCTTCGTCATTACGGCGTGTCAGAACGTCCATCATGCGTGCGATTTCGTCTGGGCCCTTGCCGATGGCGACGGACCAGAGGAAGATTGCGTCCCATGATTCTTTCGATGGCATCTCATCTTTGAGCATAGTCGCTATCACCTGCTGACCAAAGGCCATATCGCCCTCTGCGGCACAAGCCTTGAGCAGTGCATGGGCCGTGCTCCCCGATGGCTGCGTAGGTTCCTGGTTGAGTTTGGTGTAAACGGGCTGGGCATACCAGAACTTGGCCTTGTCCAGGTCCTTTCGCTCAGCGTAGAATGATACAAGTTTGTTTTGGGTAGGTTTGGTAAGGGGAATCGAGGCTTCGGTATAAGAGTCAACAGTCTTCGATACCTCGTTCAGATCGCCCTCGCGGATGACCCCTCCGACTACGGTTTGCCAGGCCGCCAGGATGATGTGACGTGTCCGGGAACTTGCAGTTGTGTCGTATTTGAATGCGTGCACTGCCATGTCTCTCGCTTGGGTAGCCGCACCGAACGAGGACAGCACCTGGATCTCTTTCCACCTGGTGTACATGTCGAATGGGACGCCCATGTATTTGACCTTCTTCTCCTCACCCTGATCCGGCTGTTGCTCCATGGATTTTGTCATTTGGTCGACGACAAGCCGGCCAAACATGATGTGCGCGTTCCCCAGGACTTCTGGCCGCTTCGAGGTATCCAGCAGTTTCTCTACAACATTCTCGAGGTCCAGCCTAGTCAGCCACGGCTTCCCATCTTCTCTTGAATTCTGCAGCAAATACTGTAGGGCTTGATATGCGCTCGCTACATGCCAGTCCTCGAACGTGCCTTTTCTTTGCGCAAAGAAGTCTTTGATCGCATCCGCGACTTCGCTCGGTTTCGGTGGCCTGACGGAATTCGCCTGCGCATACGACACCTCGGCCATCTTACTCAGTCCAGGCGGCGCCTCTGCAGGCTTAATCTTGCGCCGCTGTTTGAACAACTCGCCAAAGAAAGTCCGCCGTTGCGTTTGCGGGAGCGACCGGGCGCCATGCTGTGTGATTACGCGGGGCCGGACAGCTCGGTAGCGACATCCCCGGTACAGCAGAGGTTCGTTGGCGATGATGTTGCGGAACACGACGCGGGTCAAGTGCGAAGGCATGGCGGCCAAGTCCGCTCACTGCTAGACAAAAAGCGTGGTGACGTAGCTCTGTATGCAATTGGCACACGGGGGAAAAGGCGTCTACGCGAGCGGGGTATCCATAGGGCGGAGCAAGACGCACAATGGGTATATACACGAAGAAGACGAGATGGGAGCCGTCGAGCGCGGGGGCGAGGGTGAGCGTGAGGGGAGCACTGCGGGAGCTCTTCTCTGCCGTGAAATGATATGGCGCTAAGAAAGTCAACCTCCGACCACCGAGGCATATCGAAAAGTCACGACGACGACGACAACAACGGCAGCACATCACCTGCCAGCATGTCGATAATGCGATTACCACTCCGGCCTCTACCATCTATAAGCAGGACATGCACGCGCTACTTCTCTTCCAACCCCCAAAAGCAAGGCAAGCAGGCCTCCGCGCATACCACTCCCCACACAAGAATTCAGCGTCCACCCTCTAACACTACCGCAGAAGACGTCCTCGACATCCTGAGCACCTCGACCGCCGCCCGCCACCCCTCCGTCGCCTCTCCCTCCTTCTCACGCACCATTGCCCCCCGCCCCAACGAATCAGCCACGACGCGCTTCGCCCGCGGCGCCGGCCTGGACAGCACGCTTCCCTCGCGCGAGTTCGCCGAGTCGGAACGCCTGGCGCAGTACCAGCGCCAGATCTACCGCAAGTGGCAGCCCGGCGACGTGTACGCGCCGCATGATCTGAGCGGCTCGGAGCAGAAGAAGTGGAAGTACGGACGCAAGAAGCCGCAGCAGGATGCGTTTGATGTCTTGGGTATCAATCCCGTGTTGGAGTACAAGGTATGTGCGAGCACTATTGAAGGGCGTGGGAGTGTTGTTTGGCGAGAGTGCGGGGTACGCGCGGTTGGGATTGAGCGTGTGATACAGCGCGCGGGCTGACGATGTATGACGCAGAACTTCACCATGATGTCCGAGTACATGACTGAGATGGGGCGGATAAAGCATTCGAGGGATACGGGGTTGCGGCCGAAGAATCAGAGGAAGATTGCAAAGGCGATACGGAGGGCGGTCGGGTTGGGGCTCATGCCGAGTGTGCATAGGCATCCGTTGGTGTTGAAGAAGAGTTCGCCGACTAGGTTCTTGTAAGAGCGAGGAGGTCATTGGTGTACGCTGGAAGAAGAGAAATCATATGTGTATATCTAGCAGCACGGAAACACATCACCCATCTGATAAACGGTGCCAAACCAGTATCGTCAACTCTTCAGCAACAGATTCCACGTTTGGCAAAAGATCAATTCTTCCACCCCTATCAACATCAAAGCTCGCTAATAGCCCGTCTGATTCTTCGTCCCCCCCTGCTTCTCAATCCACATGCTAATCATCTTCTGCTGCGCACCCACAATCTCCATGGCATGATCGTCATCGTACAAATCATACCACCCCGGACTCTCGTGCGGCGGATCACCCGCCCACACCATCCCAAACCCATTCGCAACCTGTGTCTCCGGTCTCCAGATACCGCCATAAGCCCAAGGCGCGGTACCAATATACGCCCCGTCCCCCCTAAACTCATCCATGACGGCGCCGATAATAGTAGTAAAGTACGCGTCCTTGTGCGTCGTCGAAGCCGCGGACAGGTACGGATATTCCTTATCGACATTTTCCCAGTTATCGCGCGCCATGCCGAATTCCTCTAGGAAGACGGGCTTGCCAATGTCTGCGGCCCAGCGACTACTGTTCTGCATAAAGGCGCGGGCAAAGTCCTGCGCGGCAACGAGATTGGCGTCCGTCGCGTTGTACATGTCGTAGACGCCCCAGTTCTGCACCCAGCAGTGTGTCGTGGCGTAGTCAACTGTGGGGAAGCTGTTCACGCGCTTGAAGTAGTATTCGCCCTGTTTGGCTTCGAGACCCACGCTGATGAGCTGCTGGGGTGCGAGTGACCGGATGTAGGCTGAGATGCGCTCGATCCAGGGGAAGAGCAGGTCGTTGGGGTTTGGTTTCAGGAAGATGTTGTAGGGGCCTGTGTAACCCAGCTCGTCACTTGGTTGGGGTTCGTTGGCGAGTTGCCAGGTCATGATCGTCGGGTCTTCGGTGTACAAACGGCCTGTGATGGTGTTGCGGCGGCTCATGACCGTTTTTATGTGGTCTTTGTACCACGTCTCGGCTTGCGTGTTGTTGTAGATCAGGTTGGCGAAGCGGGTGAAGTTGCTGTATGGAGCCGCGTCGACGCCTTCTACGGTGTAATTCCCCCATCCCGTCCCTGGTGTTGAGCGCTGTGGTGGTGCGGTTAGGTTCCAGGACGATGGGTACGGGATCGCCGTGTTGTTGTTGGCCCAGGAGACGTATTGGGCGAAGCCGCCGCTCCATTGCCATTCGTTGTTCAGCGTCATGGTGGCGCGCATGCCGCGTTTTGACATTTCAGCGAGGCAGATGTCGAGGCCTGTGAAGACGTCTTCGTTGTAATGGCCGGGTGCTTGCATGAGTGGTGGGTTCATTCTGAACGGCTGCGGTGTTGGTGCACCTTCTGAGGCGGCCATGATGCGAAGGTGGTTGATACCTTTGGCTGCCATTTGGTCGAGCTCTGTCACGAGGCGCGAGTAGTTGCCGCCTACAGATGGACCTGCGGCAAGATTCATACAAGCCCAGTAGTTCATACCTTATGATGGTCAGCTTACAGGTTCCAGAGAACAAAGGCATTATTACCAGTGAGATAGTGTAATCCATCGCCATTGTACAATCTCAGTCCATCAACATAGACAAAGTCGTCATCCGCAATCGCATTTCCATTGTGACCATCACCTCCTCTCGGCAACGCAGAGCCCACAGCCAGCGAGGCAAATAGTACTTGGAGAGCCGCTTTCATCTCGACAATCCAGAGAATAAAACTGTGGCTCAAATTAAGCTCGTAGCGAAGGATCACTTGGAAGCTTATATGTCCATCCGTATAGCCCGAAGCTGCAGTCCGGTCATGCTACTGCCCGCAAATGCCACCACGGTTGACATCATGTGCGGAGGAAGAACGTCCCGAGGATGCAACCTTCTACATCAGAGTGGAGATCGTCGCTGTCTGCTTGAACGAGGTCTGGCAGTTCTACCGGAGGATTCGTAGGGAACAACGTATGTAGTCGTATGGAGGGATGGCGCGGATACTACTCCCGGCGCGTGGATCTCCGTCGTAGTCTCGGAGGACGGGTCTCCGTTGTGGCTTCGGTATAGCTTGTGGTGAGAAACGTGGATGCGGCTGGGACTAGTGCAGGTGGCGGTTGCCAAGCTCCGAGTGCCGAAGGCTCCGTGCGCACCCCAACAGCTACTGGAGGCAAGGCGGCTTCTTCATCGCGTTCGTCGCTACCGTCCCACCTCGATAATCACATTGCCAACCCGCCGATATGGAAGACGAAGAAAACGACGAGATTGCCGCGGCCATGGGCTTTGCGTCATTCGGTGGTACGAAGAAACGAAAATTCGACCACTCACCGAAAGCCAAGCCCGATGCGCATGACGCGAGCGGTGCCAACTCGACTGCACTCGGGGTCAGAACAAAGAAAGTGGCCAGCGCCGAAGATGTTGACGCCAAAGTATCACGAAGCCAAAGTAATGCGTCGGGAAGACCAAAGAAGAGCGAAGCAGCAGATGCAGGTCTTGCCGGCTTCCTGGCTCGGGCCCAAAATCTCCCTGAACACGCGCCACTCACTGAGCGTACTTCAGCTCTTGGAGCTTCTGTCGATCAGCCTGTTGCAGACTTGGTGTCGTTTGGTGGTCCAGCAATCTCCAGAGCCGAGCTGAATGCGTTGCGCAACGGCGTCAGGACAGAAAATGGAGACATGGCGTATTTTCTTCCCAGCTTCGTTGAGGATCCTTGGGCGAAGCTCAGTGGGGGTGGGGGTGGAAGTGGATGAGTGAGTTCTTGTGAGGTTTGCACGTGGGTTTTGGTACTGATTGTCGATGAGGAGAATACTATGAAATCACCGTACTATCGAGACAGTAACAAGGACTTCAGCAGTCAGCACGCCTTCTGGTATCCTACGGCAACTCTACGTATCCATGATACTGAAGAGCGATACTAAGAGGAGGCATCTGCGTGTCTCCAGAAAACCTCCTAGTGAATATGAGCGCATGGATCAAATGTGATTTTGGGTCCGAGTCTTCCAACAACTTAGCGTGTGAGTAAGGCGTGGTTGACATACGCGCCTTCCCTTCTTCAGTTAGCACGAACCTCTCCAGCGCATCTCTGGAACCAACCTTCCTACCCCGCAAACTTTACCATCATGTTTTGTGAAGTCAGGAACTCATCAACATGGACAGCGCAGCTGATCTCGATGCCTTTTTCGCCTTCCAGGATGGTCAGTTCGGCTCAGACCATAACTTCGACGACGGCAGTTTCGCTGGCTTATCCGAAGCACTGGCATCTTCCAATGCTGCGCCCTCTCATTACAATGAAAACTGGATAATGGATCCATCGCTTTTGGATATATCGAATATCTCTACTGCCTCTTCATCACCCTTTCTGACACCGAGTGCTTCTGTATCCAGGCCTAAACTCGGCAGCCGCTTCTCCAGAGAAGTCATCCGTACTCTCAAAGACTGGCTATCGGTTCATCAAAAACACCCTTACCCCAATGAAAATGAGATGCTGGCTCTCCAGGACCGGACAGGGTTGAATAAAGCGCAGCTTACGAACTGGTTCGCGAATGCCCGTCGACGTGGCAAAGTACAAAGCGTCCGGCCAACCTCACCGCAAGTGAGGGGCTCGCCCACTTCTCCCATCGACATCATACCAAGACCCGGCACGCCAGCGATTAAGATGGCCTTAAACCACAAAGATCCCTTGCAACGTTGGGTAGAATCGCCGCCAGAACATGAGCCCGCAGCTGTTGGCGACATCGCTCGTGCGATGGCTTCCACTTCGCGTGAGTTGTCCACTCTGCCAAAAGCTATACTTTATTCAGTTGTCGAGAGGGCGTCGCTAACTTTGCTCAGGTGAAGATTCTGGAGACTTCGCATACCATCAACCATGGCAGTCGCCCTACGCCAGGTCCTCAGCAAGCAGTGCAAGAACTTCGCAATCGAGTGAGTTATCGGGCCATTGCTCATCAGGGTCGCAGAATTCGCTCAAGATGCGCCGCGCGGCACGCAAGAAAAGGGCTCCTCAACGCCGGCGTCTTGAGACGGAGACCACCGTACCTATCAGCATGCCATATCAGTGCACCTTCTGTACGGAAGTCTTCAAGACCAAATACGACTGGCAGCGTCATGAAAAGTCTCTTCATTTGCCTCTTGAACGATGGATATGCGCGCTTCAAGGCCCTCGCACCACCAAGGCATCGGTTGGAGAGCAATGTTGTGTCTTCTGCGGTGAGGTTCGGCCCGATGATGCGCATATCGAAGCGCATCACTACTCGGCATGTCAGGAGAGAAGTCTACAAGAACGCACGTTCCACCGCAAAGACCATCTTGTTCAGCATCTTCGCTTGGTGCATGGCGTCAAGTTTTCGGATTGGTCAATGGCCTGCTGGATGCTGCCTATTCCTGACGTTAGATCACGTTGCGGGTTTTGTGGCATCACGATGAGGACGTGGCCGGAGAGAACCGACCATATTGCCGATCACTTCAAGTCCGGCGTGACAATGGCCAGCTGGCAAGGTGATTGGGGATTTGATGCGTCTGTTGTGCCATTGGTGGAGACTGCCATCCCTCCCGGTATGACACTTTTAGCTGTTCTTTGGAAGCTTTGGTATACTGACACTGCTCTAGATCTCATCGATTGGGAAAGAGGTACACTCATTCCTATGAAGGGCAGCGATCCATCTTGGGGCACCCCACCAAACGCATATGAGCTGCTAAAAGTCGAGACCGAGTTCTTCATTCAGCGATATTTCGACAAGCATGGTCATCTACCAGACAACGATACCATGCAGCTAGAGGCTTGTCGCATCATATTTGCAGCGGAGACTACTTCAGCCATGCCACATCGGCTTAATGAGGTTTCATGGCTACGTGATCTGATGATGTCCTCTCCCGAACTGACTGAGCGCGCAAGGTTCCAGCCCATTCGATCATCCCGCGAGAGTAGGCATTTCCCGCTACGGATAAATGCCAAGGACCATCTATTTGAACACTGTCCTTTGGAGACGCAGCTCCGTAGTTTCGTTACTCAGCGTACAGCGGCCGGCGAAAACCTTGGCGATGTACAACTATACAACGAAGCATGCCAGATTATCCGACGTATGGAACAAGAGTCTAGCACTCCATCCGACGTGTTCGCCAATTGGATCGTCAAAGGGATCTACTCCGGCACAACTTGGATTTCGCCGTTCAAGCAACGCGCTGCTATATACGATGCCGTTTCTACTGATTTCTCAACAAACGATGGCTCGAATCAGTTGCCAGATCTCTCCTGGCCCGAATCGCCTTATAAAGAAGCCTCGATTTCCGCTCTTGGAACTGCAAGTCCACGCAAGCAGACCCACGAGTTCTCCACATCCCTGCCCGCTTTCTCAGAAGAGCCTCCCATGCTGCCTGAATCAACTACCGCTACGCAGATAGATATGCACGGGCGCTTGCGATCCTTGCTACCTGACGACACCAACTTTTACCGGATATTCGACAGCGACATGCGTAGATGGGCAGCATCGACGCTTTCCCCGAAGAACCCAAACTGTCACGTTCCCTCTGATGAAGAGATTCAGCACCAGGCGAGGTGGATCATGTATGATGGAGACGATTCCTGGAATCAGACGCCTGCGGATTTTCCGAATTGGCTGTCGAGGTTTAAGAGGGAGGTTGGAATTGAAGATGACGACAAGGCGGTTAATCCTGATGATTTGGTGATTCAATGAAATCAATAGATTCTGTTCTAGAATCTGGGTGCTCGCTTGAAGCCCTGCGTCTTTCCTTGGTAACATACGCTTGTGCGCAGCGTCTTAGACGCTTTCACTGGGCTCGATGGCCACCGTGAACCATTAGCTATTTATATATACTCTTCTATATATACCCCTCCCTGCAGCACAACAAGAAACCCGCTTCCGTATCCTATCGCACTCATCGGCCTTTCGTCCTTCCAACACCCGCAACCATGATCTCTCAAACCAACCACTTATCACCAACACCAATCTTCGCAGTAACGCCATCACCTAATACAAATATCTACACGTCCCAACCAACAGCCATTGCCAACCACAGCCAACATAGCGCAAAATCAGGTAACTCCGATATCTCCATTGTTAGAATCACCTGCAGAGTCGCGCACCACAATTTACGCACGCGTACTCTAAACACGGGATATAGAGTATTACTAGAATAACACCGTACAATAAGAACGCACGTGTGCAGCAGCGCATATTCGCCTATGATGGGGGTACGTTAGGGTTAAAGAGGGATCAACGAGATGGAGTTTGCCAAAAATAGGTCTGCCAAGAGTTATCTACCTAGCTCCCTAGCTATTACGCGGTCGCCGCACGCATCTTTCCTCGTCGAAATGACACTGCGGAGTTTGTGTCTGTGATCTGTGATTTGCGCGGGGTATGGTGGTAGTTTTGTAGCTGAGGAGCACAATGAAATGGCTAGGTTGGTGGGTACGAGCGCATCTGGTGTCTTGCAGTATCTTGCTATTCGATAGCTCGCAAGACCAAGATTTCCTTCTGCAATGTCGTTCATTCTAATTAGCGCAAGCTGCTGGGAGATCTGGTGGAAGTATGGCTTGGTATGCGCTTGATCTGCCGCTCTTCTCCACGAACGTTGTTCTTAGACCCAGTGCTGGGATGGATATGCTGGAGTGGAATGTGGTGGTATATTAGTGGAGTCGTACTATTAGATCAGAAGGTGGCACGCGACTCGCTGGAAGAAGTAAGTTCATTGGGCTCACGCAACAAGGTGGCTAAGTGAGGTTTTTGGGAGGGACGATGGTCTCGTCCTGTTGCATCGGTGCGAAGGGCGATTCTGCGCAAAGCAATATTGTGTTTGTGCGCTGGGCTAGTTTGCAGTTCGCATGAGATGGCTGGTAAGTCTATAATGTGAAGACATCTTGTCCTATCTTCTTGAAGAATTAGATGATGGGATTGTTTTCTTGGCAGCATTGCTCTCTTCATCTTTATCTATCACACTCACTATGAGGACACGGTCTACTCTATCAATAACATCCTGTTTTCATACCACGTCACGCCCTTACACTGTAGATTTTGATTGCGATGACAGTAATTGGGTCAGGGAACAACGCTTGACTCGCTGAATGGAGACAACGTCTCAATCGTTACTTTATCAACGGAGTTCACGTCCAAGTTTGAAAGTGTAATCGAATTGAAGATTCTGCGCAACTCAACTTCACCTCGTATTAGTGCGCAGCATCACCGCTCAGGCTCACCGTTTGCAGTTTCCTCAGCTAAGGAAAGGGTAAATTTCGTGCCGCGACCTCCGAGAACTTTTACACCCATCCCCAATACATGAAAATAGCAAGAAGAGGACAGTAACAACGGTATGGCTCGACCAGCAGCAGCTGAAAAGGACTGCGATGGGAAGAGCTCGAGTAAGTGTCCGTTCGTAGATTTTCTTGACCTTGCTAATGCCATCACCAGTGTCAACGCCGATCCTGCCGCAATCCCAGAGTCCGCTCCTTTGACTGCCTGGTGAGATACGCAACAAGATCTACGAGTACGCACTGGAAGAGACAAGGCCGCTATATGTGACCGGAAATTCCAATCTACCCAAGGCACATGTGAGGCGATTCCATCACATCAATGAATTCACGCGCACTTGTCGGCAGCTCTGCCCTGAGACTGCCAAGATGGGGTCATTGTGGCAGCACGTGTGGTGGGATCACCAATTCTGCGAGGAGATAACTTTCAAACCAGCCCGGCTCGTGGTATATGATAGCGAAATCATGTCACCTTTCAGATCGGAAGACAGAGACGTACTCAAAAATCTTATTGACTTATGCGAAACTCATCCGCGACTTGAGGTGCTCGTCTTCACAAGACTCCTACGCATCGGGCATGGCTGCCGTGGTCTCCCCATGGTTGGAGCTACACTTCAGCTCTTTCTTTGGGGTAAAGAGCTGCCTTTCGAGGTAGATGCGGAGTTCCCCAGCGGCGTCGATGGTCTTGTGAGGCGCATGGCGGGCGTAGGATTTGAGAATTTCGCGGACGGTCAACATTATCCTAATAACCTCAAATTCTTCCCGCAGGAAGCTTACGATGACGATGAAGTGAGATATTCGTATCTCAGCAAGAGGAAGGGCTTCGGGAATTGGGTGGCGCAGATCCGGGAGTGGTACGAACATGAAATTGGAGCCAGATGAGATGTGACTTTCAAAACCGGTACAAGACCTTGGAATGGTCGTGACAGTGTCTTGTCGAACAGGTCGCGCACTGAGCTGGGGATATAGAGGTTGATGAGACTGTCACGTGAAAAGCTTTGGCCCTCACAGCGGCATACCTGTCTTGTTCACACGTTCAGATAATCGGTGTTTGTGGCTGCTCGATGGCACACTCATCACTAGTGCGCGTACAATGAAGTGTTTTTAGCAGATGAAAGTCCAGTATCTAAGTTCGTAATGTTAGTATCCATCGCGTAGAAATCGTACGTGCATCGCGATCTGTTTGAGAAGTTCTGTCTGCCAGGTCCAGAAAAGGCGCTTGGCGAAAACTAATCCGCATTACCCCAGAGCCTCCATCTCCACACCCCAGTCGATGAAGGAGGGCGAACATGCACTTTAGACAAGCGGTACCTGAAACAATACATACACACAACTACTAGGAAAGAGTGACCTGAGCTTTCGCCATTCTGCCAACCTGTTCTATGTAGATGAGTATCGCTTTCACAGCTCAAACGCGATATTCACAGCAGCACCGCCCTTCGCGGAGGCGGCCTGAACCTTACCTAAAGCAGAGTACCATCCGACAAGCGGGAGGCTTCGCGCGCTGAACGACTCAAGCAAAACGTAAAAGAAGTCTCGAAGGAGTCGGTGATCTAGGGAATGGGGACGGTAGTCGGCTGGGTCATCACGGGATTACCTCATTCATTGGTGGATCGGCGCCTCTCTAGAGTCGAGGCATCTCCACAGCCGGAGGAAAGGCGTCCGAAGCGATCAGTATAAGAGTGATTGCTCCCCACGGGGTGGCACGTCTGTTTGCCTTTTCAGAACGTCGGCAACATGTCGGTAGCAAGCTTGAGAGCGTTTGCTCTTTGGCTCTGGTGCGCGCAATCGAATGGTTGACACGGGTATGCGCATTTTCATCTTCTGTCACGATGCCGTTCCTTTTGATTGCTACTACCACCCCAGATAATCTACTATAACACGGAGTCAAAGCTAACCATCGTGCAGGTATCTGGAGACTCCATCACTATGTCTCCCCACATGCGCACCACATTCAGCATCCCACATACTGCCGTTCCCATTTACCGGTAACGCCTCGGTATTCCGAACATCATCCGGATTCATGATTTGGACGAAGCATCGCGATCTGGAAAACGGCACAACTGACATTGCTCATCTCACGACGGTCTCCCGATGATCCACCGGGACCCTCTTTTCTCAAAAACTTTACGATCCTTGGCTCAGGATTTTCTTACATTGTAGCGCGTAGCGGGCCGCTAGCGCTGCAAGTTCGGAGTCGGAGATGAGATTTTTGTGCGCGTCGGCCAAGACCGGCATTCATGGGCAAACCTGCCAAGTTGATACCATGGACGCCGTCAACGACACGGATGAGATGTCCAGCAAGGATAGATCTCACCGAGGTACATGTGGACATATGACGTCGCCAATCCAGGTTTACCGCGCTCCGCGAAGTTTTGGACAGAACCCGCAGGAACGGCCATCCCCATTTTTCGAATACAGAAGTTCTGGCGTACCAATCGCCAGGCACTAAGGATAAAATATGCAGGACTGGTTGGAGAATAACTTTATCGTTCCGACTACCATCCAATGGCGAATGGGTGAACTTCACACATAGACTCAACGCTCCACGACGACTTGAGGCTCTGCGGCACTTAGCGAGGATCGTCCCGTCCGTGCGTGCGCCTCTTGCATGTGTTGGGTGGTGACATGAAGCACTTGTCAACCTCATCTGCATCATAAACGCGCCTACACCCCTGCATAAGGAACATCCCAGGTAGCTCAAAACATCCTGATAGGCCAGCAGATGAAATCCAGCACTGGATATCTTGCATGGAGTAGTTCACCGATACTTACGTCCACCACCGACGCCCCCATCCACGAATGCCACGCAGCGACAAACGTTTGCCGACGTGATTCTTGGAGATAGTAGGGCGAGATTACGCACTTTGAAAATTCCGAGGAATTTACAATTTCTCAGAACTGGAATCGCTGTATACTTGCAATAGTTGCAGTGGGCCGATCATTGCACTATCACCGTCTGTGCTTCTTGGCCTGTCCAACCATTCCGATACAGCGCGACCTTGAAGAAAATTTACGACCGGCAGCTCTCCGGCTCGAGTGTACTCGTGACAGGCTGCCCCATTGCCAGCTTCAGCTTCAGCTCCACGATGCGATGTCATCATACCTCCGTCGCCAGGGTGCTCGTGCGAGTGTATCTCCTTTCGCCTCCATGCCTAGGGCGTTCTGGAAAATGTTAGTCGGATGGGTATGCGGATGAGACTGACACTGGGGCTCCACTAGCAACAGACCCTACGAACGCGTCTCCGCATGCTTTCTGCTATTTATACTGTGCAGCCTTCTCCCCAAAGTCCACACTGGTCTCCTCTTCTCCAGCTTCTCTCCAGCTCGTTTTTTCCTGAGAAGTGTACCCCGCGCCGCAGACCGGCTCATCTCAGACCGACAAATTTTAGTCTCTATCAATACCTAATTA
The DNA here is from genome assembly GCA_004936725.1 of Alternaria brassicae. Lineage (NCBI taxonomy): Eukaryota > Fungi > Ascomycota > Dothideomycetes > Pleosporales > Pleosporaceae > Alternaria > Alternaria brassicae. The sequence continues at coordinate 2,018,648 of CM016512.1, forward strand.
CCACGCGTCCATCATGACGATCTTATCACGTTTCAACAAAAAGAAGACGGTCGAGGAGGAGGTGTACGGAAAGGGAACGCCAAACACCGTCACTCCTGCGGACACACCTCCTAGGGGCAATTCCGATGTTGTGCAAGCCGCAGACCTCGAGCCCAAGGGCCGAGTGCCTGCTGTTGCCATCATCCTTGGTGCCGTCGCCAGTATCGGTGGCTTCATGTTCGGATACGAGTCTGGACAAATTTCCGGTTTCCTCGAAATGGACGACTTCAAGCAGCGCTTCGGTGAGAATGGCGAGTTCTCCGCTGTCCGTTCTGGTGCTATCGTCGGTCTGCTAGCGTAAGTCATTCTTTCAAAATATAACGAGCATGTCTAACAATCTATCAGCGTCGGTACTCTGTTTGGATGCCTGGGCTCGGCTCCTCTCGCCGACACGTTCGGTCGTCGTCTCACCATCTCTGGCTCTGCCTTCTTCTATATTGCCGGTGTCATAATTGAGATTACCAGCAAGAACGTCTGGGTCCAGTTCGCCATGGGCCGCTTTACTGCCGGTCTCGGTATCGGAGCTCTTTCCACCGTCGTCCCCATGTACCAATCCGAATCGATCCCCAAGCGCATCCGTGGTGCCACCGTTTCCTCTTACCAATTGTTCATTACACTCGGTATCTGGACTGCGTACATGGTCAACTACGGCACGTCAAAGGACTACACCAACAGCGCTCAGTGGCGCATTCCCAACGGCCTCTCCGCACTTTGGGCCATTGTCCTTGGCAGCACCATCCTGCTTCTGCCCGAGTCTCCGCGCTACGCATACCGCAAGGGCAAGGTTGACGAGGCTCGCGCCAACATGGCCCGGCTCAACGGTGTCGACCCCCACAGTGCCTTCATCGATGCCGAGATTGCCGAGATCCAGGAGAAGCTCGAGGCTGAAGCTGCCGGTGGTGAGCACCCCTGGCACGAGATCTTCACCGGTCCCCGCATGTTATACCGTACGCTGCTCGGTATGGTTCTGCAGGCTGGCCAGCAGTTGACGGGTGCCAACTACTTCTTCTACTACGGCACGACCATTTTCTCCGCCACGGGTCTCGAGAACTCGTATGTCACTTCCATCATCCTCGGTACCGTCAACGTCGTCGCCACCATCTTCGGTCTCTGGGTCGTTGAGAATGTCGGTCGCCGCAAAGCTATGATGGTCGGTGCCGCATGGATGGCCATGTGTCTCTTCATCTACTCCTTCGTCGGCCAATACAGCCTCTCGCGCTCGGCACCCCAAACGACCCCTGCAGCCGGAAACGTCATGATAGTCTTCACCTGCCTCTTCATTGCGGCCTTCGCAACAACCTGGGGTCCGCTCGTCTGGGCCATCGTCGGCGAACTATACCCCGCGCGTTACCGCGCAACATGCATGGGCCTTGCAACAGCATCCAATTGGCTCTTCAACTTCATCATCTCCTTCTGCTCGACGCTCATCACCGACCGCATCCACTACTTCTACGGCCTTGTCTTTGCCGTCTCCCTCGTCCTGCTCTTCTTCATCGTCTACTTCTTCATGATTGAGACAAAGGATCGCTCGCTCGAGGAAATCGATACCATGTATATGATCCACGTCAATCCTATTACATCGGCTACGTGGGACCCGTCGAGTCTGCAAAAGGATGGTCTTGTTGATACCGATAGGTTGCATATGGGTGCGGGTGGTCGCACGTTTAGTAAGGCTGAGCAGGCGGGGACTCATGGTGGTGGTGTTTTGGAGCCGGCTGAGCGCAGTGAGATGAGGGTTTAGATGCGGGGGTTGCGGATGGGGCTGTGATGCAGGATGAGGGAAGATGATGAGCATGTTTACGCGATGTGAAATTGCGACGGCCGAGAAATTTTATTGGTTTTAATTCAGAAGATGTGTCTATTCTTTAGGTGTGTGTTTGTGCTGTGCTTGCTTAGTACGTTGTTGGTGAAATACTTGCCGTCCTCTGATATCACGTGTGGAAGTTAGATGGTATTACTCGTGTTTCACCATTCACCTTGGGAAAGGCGCTACTAATGACGGTTTGTTGGATGAACCATAATCACCACCCAAGCGCAGATGTTTAGTTCGCAAAGAGTTGCATTAGCTGGCAAACATACTCGAAAGGGATTCGTCGCCCTTGACAGACGAGTTACACTCGGAGATAGTAGTCTCGCTGTCCGAGCCACTCAACCACCAAGACGTAGTAATCTTGCATGTCAAATCAAAGGGCCACACCAGCCAACTCGTACTAATTCGATGTCGTAGATGATATATTGACTATATACCTGCAGGTAAGCATAACTGCAATCATATTCCCACACGTTGCAAAAACGTGGAGACGCGTCTCGCTGTACATGAAGCGTGCCATGTCCCCCTCCATTCCTCCATTTTCATACCGAGTGTCGTGGCCTTCAGTGCCACCGCTTGAACGCCAAGTGCCATGGGAAACGCCATATTATGGTACAGAGAAGAAAAAAGTGCAAATAGAATCAGTGCAGGAAAAACGTGGGATGGAAGCAAAGGGGTATTCTGGGGGTATCCATGGTGCGACAGTAGAAAGTGGGCGCACGGAAGAATGGTGGTAGATCATGGGGTATCTGGTCGGGGTGGGGGCATGAGAGCCGTAGTGGATAAATTGCTGTTCAGCGTCTGTTCACCTGGATATATTAGCACGTGTGCACCGTCTCGGAGGAGTGTTTCCATGGCTTACCGGTATCCCCGGCCTCCGCGGGTGCCTCTCCTTTCGCGATAGTCCTCGTGTTCTTCAATGACCTCGACGACATCGTCGCCCGGTACACGTTGTTGTCTCTCTACGACGATGCTCCTCGCCCTTGGTGCCGCCTGCCTCCTTTCCTCAACAATAATCTGCGACCGTGTGCTGTTCCGCCTCGGGCTCCTGCTGATCTCGCGGATTTCAGCAGAACGGCGTCGCGAGGAGCGTGCGCCGTGTGAATTGCGTCGTGACCTGCGCACCACAATCTCCTCTTCTCCAGCCATGGCCGTAGTCGTGGTCCTCCTGTTGTTGGTGTTCAAGAGCGACTGTATCAGCCAGCAGATGAGGAGAAAGCCGGCAACGCTGCCTAGTACGATGCCGACAACGGTGCCAGGCTCCGGGCCTGAGGTGTTGTAGTAGGTGGGTATTATGCCCTGCTGAGCGTATATGATGGTTTGTCGCTTGGCAATGGGTGCTGTCTTGGGCGCATCCAAGACAATGGCTGGCACGTCGAAAGTAGGCTGGCGGGCGTTGAGTCCGGAATCGCGGGGCGCCATGTTTGTGATGGCGCTGTAGGGATCGCGTACGGCCGGCATGACGGAGTCTGGCGATTATGCGACACTGGCCGCGAGATTGCGCGCTCTGGCAGCGAAGTGATGTCGGTTGGGCTTGTGTCGTCTGGGGGAACAGCAGTTCCTGGCCTGGGACCGACGATGCCGACGCTACCGGTAGTTGTGGGGGAGGCAGATCGACGTGTGGTGATGCAACACAACACAATGCTAAGACGGGAATGTGAAGAAGATGCAACTGCGAATGTGCCGAGGATCCGGTCAAAGTAAAGAGGAAAAGGGAAAGCAGGGCAAGCTTGGTGAGATTTGATACAACGGTACGCCGGTTGACTACGACGGCATGATGCAATTATTTATCGCAATATGGGGGCTGGGGCCCAATAATAGGAGGCTGAACCCTCAACACCACCTCCCGCACCGCGCAACATCGCGACACGGCATACCCGGCGCATCTCGCCGCATGGCCCTATTACTGATCAGAGACAGTGCAATACATTGTCTTTCCCGTCGTGCATTGCGATGCCATCAAAAGCCATGCCCAACGCTCCGCGGGAGGCGCAATGCCTAAAATCCGACCTCATCTCAGCCTCGCAAGTAAAACCTTGCGCTGGAGATATGACTTGTCCGTGTACTCTACCCGCCCAGACTTGTTTTCTTTCCCGCTTGTTTTAATTATGAGGCCGCATCACCCTGCATCACTTCCTGCCCTCCGCACATGTCTGACCAATTGCGACGGCTGTGCGCGCCGAGACATACAGTGCTTGTCGCGCCCTCACGTGAGACTCCGCGGACAGTCTGGTCTCCACAACAACAACATGTTTCATTTGACTATGCGCTAATTTCTTTCTCGTTGCATTTCGGTGGTGGAAGTGTATTCCGCCTTTCCATGAAGTACATGGCAAGGATTGTCAAGAATGCGAGAGCGAGAGCAGCAGCGGTGAGAAGCCATGTGTCTTCCAACACCCACACTCGCAGTTCTGTATGTTTACTTCCTTTCTCGGCCACTTGAACGAGATTCGAACTGAAGAAGGCCTAAAAAATGTTAGAACGTGCTTTGCGAAAGGCATGGTCAACGAACAACAACAAGGTTCACTGGGAGATAAACCGTTGCCAGCATAGTCAAGGATTTGAGTAGCTTCGAATCGGCCGAGCCTTGGGCCTGAAGGTCCGCCATTTTGCCAATCGCTGCTTGCTGTAGTTCATTTTGGACCCGGATAGTCTCATCATGGCGCGTCCCAAGCATAGTTTTGAGCTATGTGCCTCTTCAGCTTATATCTATCAATCGAATACTTGAGCTCACCAGTTCTGACACGCTTTGTATATACTCAAGCATCTCATGGATGGTTTCAGCGTGCCCCAGGAACTCATGAAGCTGCATCCCGAGATTGTGGATAGTCACGTCGAGGACATGACCTGGATGTGCATTGAGCGATGCAAGCTTGGAACAACGTGTGCGGCAGCCCCTCACCACTTCGACGTTCGACTTGATAGCTTGTTGGGCTCGTAAAAGCTTTCGTTGCAGCTCATGGAGTCTTTGGAGATCTTTGTAAACAGAAACAAAGACTACCTTCGTGGTATTTTGCTGTTCAGCGCTCGACGAGGGAAAGATGCTTGCGGCATGCGGAGCTGCCGCTTTGCCCATGCCTTCGTAGCATGCTCTCTGCTCCTGCGTTACTGTCAGCTATGGCCAAAGTCTTCAGTATGGAACTTACGTATTGGTGCAAACGCATTCGGAGATAGTCAATGTGGTCAGATGTGCTTCTGGTAAGCGTGAACAAGATATTCGCATGGACTTGTGTTGATTGTATAATAGTGGGCTGTGTGGTTCCTACCAGGTTTCGTACTTGTGCTTCAAGGCGCTTGATCAGTCGGTCAGGTGCTTGGATGAAGACCCATTTCGATATCCCACTGCTCTGGATACGATTCTCATAAACACCAGTCTGTCTGAGCGACCATGGGTCCTCCCCTGTGCGTCCATGCCGCGCGAAATACCTGACACTATAACCAACTTCTACGAAGTGTTAGATGACCTTGGTTGTGGTCCGTAGGCATGACCTTGACCCACCATCGTAATCCATGGAGGGCCCAATGTGCCATCTGAAGCCGAGGACCGTGCGAACGTCTGGGTTGCTACGAAGGCCGAAGCAATGAAGTAGGTCGACGAAAGATGTGTATGGGTTGAGTATGGTGATCAGTTCTTCGAATATCTCGCGGTTCGCAGAGATATGATGCCAGCTGTGATACTGCTCAAAAAAACTACATTTCGTCAATTCAAAGGTAGACTTCAACGCCTCGAAACATACAAGTAAAGGTCTCTGCTTTGTTGGCACAGAATCTGTAACAAGAGCTATTAGATGGGTTGACAATGTTTTCTAGCTTAGTGATGTCTCACACGTATGTCTGTTGGCCCTATGTCGTTCAAAGTTTCTTGGATAGGTGCGCTTTGATTGGCTGTAGTTCTGAGTATTTGCACTTGGTTCGGACCGCTAGTCTGGAAGATGTCATCCGAAACTAGTCGCAGTCTCTGGTCCCTCCACTCATCATCCGACATTGGGTCTACCACGTAACTCTTTGCGTTATTAGTGCTCATGTTGATTCGTTAACGGAACTTTGTCGGTCGGCGTAGTGCATACACAAAACTCGAGGCACGTCGACGTAGAACTCGGCGAGATTCCTGGCAGTGTACATTCAATTGCGCGTGGTGTAAGTCTTGACGTACGCAGCACAACTTCTGTTTGCAGGTCGTGGAGCGATGAATCTGGTAGGCGAAAGGCTGAATTAGCTCATATATGCTTCCACTTGGTGGCGTTTCTCCATGTTGTGGTACAGTAAACACGTTCGCCACGCCTGAGGGCTTACAAAGCTCGCATAAATTTAATTCGCTGTTCAGAGAAGAGAAACATCAGGAGGAAAAGAGGGGTTAAACGTCGCTCTTTCCGGCGAATCGTTCACGGTTATCTCGCGAGATAAGCCGACCCAGCCTCATGCAATGCAGCCACGTGGTACGTGGCACCAGTAGCTTTAATCCCTCACACCATCATTATTCTTGACCGGTTTCCACAAGTTTTCCTCAAAACAGAAGTATCTGAAGGACTTGCCACGAAGTTCTGGATCCTACAACGAATGTTCATTGGGCTCCAGCGATACAGCCCCAGTAGACACTTTAATCTTTCGGCAAAACATCGTTCCTTTGTCTTATCAGCGGATGTCTTCAAACACTTCTCTAGTCGAAGATTATGTCGCGCGGAGATATCTCGACATAAAGAAACTCGAAACTCTTCTAGCGAATAAGTTCAAACCCGGAGATTATGAGATACCTGTATGTCTAAGACTCCATCGATCTAACTTGGTTGTGCTTGTAAGTAGTAGATATAGTGACTGAACATGTCTTGGATCAGGACGACGATAATCCCAACGACGAAAACGGCTCTCGCACTATCTATGTCAAAAAACTACTGACTGTCGTAAGTCGCTGTCAAAAGACTGCCTCGATGTAAGCTAACCATGCACCAGAAAGACAAAGAAGGCGTGATTACAAAGCGTTAAATGGGCGAGATGGATGTATGGAGCAGGACGGCATCGAGTCTCGTCTATTGCAAAGTCTTGACCTCTACTGGCATGTTTATCCCATGGATTTTCCTCAAGAAAATACTGAGCGAGAACGTGGTTCGTCAGCTACTTTATACCCACTTCTCGGGTAATATTCCCGGATTTCCGTTTGATGTGGTTGCAAACCTCATGGCCGACCTGAATCGAGGGCTGAAGTTATTCGCGGCGATTGTTCTTGCTCAAAAGCCCGACATGATGATACCCCTGCTCAATGAGTCCAAGTTCGATTCGGGAAGACTGATTAGTGAATGGGACCTGCGTAAGGCCCTCCCTGCTCGAGCGCCTGATCTTCGGAGTCCACAGCTAGGATTCTCCAATGAGGAAGTCACCCACCTTCATCAAGAACTTGTGTCCTTGAACGCCCACACATTACATTACAAGCTATCTTGTAAAGTGAAGAGATTCGAACAGCCGATGCCATTTTTGCACGAGGTTCGCGTGGAGGGAGGGCGTCTTGGCAGCTTTGGTAACGTGATGTATGTCACAGTATGCACGGATTACTTGTACCCACTTAACGAATACGAACTTGTTATAGGATCTGGAAACATCAAAGAGGGGCTGTGGCTGCTGAGAGATCCTCCGGGCCGACCGATTGGACGCGTTGAGCTAGTGCGCAAGGGGGTCCCAAATGGACACGCAGCAATATGCGAAAAAGAGGTACTTCAAAGTGTGACACATGCATGTCTTGTACCTTTGCTGTTCTCATATGAGTTCAAGGACGATTTATACATGCTGTTTCCGAAGTACGACCAACCCCTGAGCGAGTTTCTCGACGATCAAAGAGCAGACCAATGGTCGCCCTATGAGTATATTACTGCTATGGCTGGTCTATCGGACGGACTACATACCTTGCATCAGTACTGTTCCAAAGACAAGTCGTTGCTATATCCAAAGATTGGAAGCCACAACGATTTGAGCCCGAACAACATAATGGTTGATCTCACCTGCAAGAAGTTCATCATCATCGATTTCGGTTTTGCTCTTATAAGAGACCCATCAGATACCTCCAGGATCCAAGCACGGGGTGACGAGGGAGGCTGGCTATATGCTGCTCCAGAAGTCATTGAAGACCCAAATTCGAAACATTCCCTCAGAGAAAAGGATGTATGGGCACTTGGATGCATAATTGCAGAGGTGCTCATATTTGTAGGCTCAAATCGTTTGACACGTACCGAATTCGGTCGCCAGAGACGAGAGAAGGGCATGAAGTCAGGACCAAACTACTTCCACTCATTCGACTCGACGCGTAGGCGAAGAATACTTCACCCACATGTGCAAACACTGCTCGTAGTGCCCCCTTCTGGCGGCTACGAGGACACTTTGCTGGAAAGAGCTTCCAGATACGTCGGTAACACGCTGCTCAACTGCCTTGGATCGAGACCAACCGCAGTGCAGATTGCTCAAGAGTTCACCAGTTATCTGAAGCAAAGCAAACCAGAACAACAAGTGACGGAGGAGCCGACCGAGTCAGTGGAAGACAACACCGTGCATGCCCAAGTGACGCCTGTAATTATACCGGTGACTAGCAACGTACAGGCTGAGCGCGTTGATGATACCGCAGCGATGATGGCCACGCGGCTAGAACTTCAAGATAAGCATATACCCAAAAATTACGCTGCACCATCGCCGCGTTATGGGTTTGCGGATCGGCAATGGTCTTTGACCTGTATGTCCCAGAAATTGTACGATAAGATTAATGGTTGGCTTTACGATCCACGTGCTACGTGGCTGCACCTCGTCGCAGATCCAGATACTTTCTCGGCCATGACTCTCGAGATATGCGCGTTCTTAGTCAAGGCCGCCAAATTGCAGGAGGTAGCTTTAGTAGAAGTCAATATTCGGGAAGCAAACCCGCCTTCGATATCAGCCATGGTCAAGGCCATAAATGAGGCGATGTTGCAGTTCTGTCCATCCTCGACAGCAGTGGAAAGTCGTGGCGAGGGTCCGGTAGGAATACTTGAAAAGGTTTCTCAGAAATTACAAAAGCCACTTCATGTGTATTTCCATGGGGTTCAGTGGATCGAACGCGAGGAGAACGACTTTGAGATCACGGAGGTCTTCAGGGTGCTAGAGGAACACAGTCGGAGGCATCTGGGTTCAAAATTCCTGGTAGTGAGTGAGCACATCGGACCTCGCAAGGTAATAACGCCCTATGGGCAACCGGTTGTGTTACAAAGTCGGCATAAAGAGGTGGAGGTGCAAAATATCCTCGATGATGCGAAGCGCAGGAAGTTGCGTCGCTAGCTTGTTGGTGGTGGGGCGTGACAGCGGAGAGTATGACGCTTGCTTGAATGTTAGCGGATTCTTTGTATTGATAGCATATCTTAGAAAGGAATACTTCTTACTTCGAGTAGTATGTGTTGCAGAGGTCAAAAGTAGCTCGCTATTCGCTTCTACGTTATTGCAGTACTATGGGACAAAGTAGGCAATGTGGGTAGCACCACAGTGTGCGTGTGCACAGCGACTGTGCGAGCGATTGGGCGTTAGCATCGATCGCGGTTGCATTAAAAAGAGCGTTGGTAGTGAGTGCCATGGGTGAGGTTCCTCGCTAGGCAACGCTATACGACATCGCTAATAGTTAGTTGAGAGTTAAGTTTCAAGAGCGACGAAGACATGCACCGAGATATATACTCGCAGTCTAACTTACATGGCTGTGCGTGCGTGACTACATGTACTATGGTCATCATCCTTTATGACTGTAGTACTCTGATGATCTATGAACGACGAGCTACTCACAAACTCCGCAACACATCCCACACTTATTATCTTGGTACCTCCCCAAGCATAAAAAGTACTGCAATACAACTGCATTCGCTGCTGCGAGGACTGCTTTGTAGCGATATGATAACCATGAATATATCTTTTCTAAGTAGAACCTAAAAATATCTGCCGATAATGCAACAAATGTTCCAATCTGTGCCTATGAGAGCTTGTCCGCCATCTTTTCTAGTGCGCCATGAGAGCTCAGACAGAATCTTCTTCTTTTCGAACTATGCTCTGAAATTTCTTCAGCTCCTTCACGTTCCTCATGACAACCTCAACATCATGCGCCTTGATCGTGACGCATCCCTTCGTTTGGCTCGTACTGTCCGACTCATGGGTTTCGGTTGCAAGTACAAGTACTGTGTGATAAACTGATCAGTGTCAGCTCTGATTTGGGTCATGGTGTCGCGAAGTATGAGCTCACAACTCCTGATGTCTCTCCCATTGAATGTGCAATCTGGCTCATCAATCTCTGCGAACAGCTTGGCAGCATCTGGAGTAATTTCGTATTGCGGATCAGCTGAGCTTTTAATCCGAGCTTCGTGCCCCTCGCGCAGAGTTTTACGTTGGCTTTGAGAAAGTTTCTTCAGCCCGATCACACAGGAAATGCGGCTCAGAACCGCGTCGTCGAATTTGCCCCAGATGTTTGCGGTAAGGTAAAGGTTGCCTCGGTAGTATTCTAGGCTCCTCAGGAATGCTGATACCATGGCTTTAGTGAAGGTGCTCCCAAATTCGGAGTTTATACCACTTACCGACGACGACAGCCTGCTGAGACAAGTCATCCCCCATTCCGCGCCGCCGTAGGAAGATATCGGCCTCGTCGATCAATAGTATTCCCTGCCACTCCTTGGCTCGTTGGAACCACATCCACAGCTTCTCTTCAAGAGCGACTGGATCCAAACCTATTGATGTTACCCTCAGATGTGCCTGAAACGATGAGCGAAGCACGTACCGAGTTCTTTGCACGACAGTCGAAGCAGCGGACGCTCTAAACATGGATCAGGTCATCTGTATCAGTCTGGTGAGAAGATTCATACGCACTAGTCAACTCTGATATACATTCCACCGTGAATGTTTTTCCAGTTCCTGGCTCGCCGTGTAATAGCATGATGCGGCCATCGCCTTTTCCAGAGACCGGGTCAGTTGAGATGATATGTTCAACGAAACCATGTTCTCGTCGATACTGTCGTAGCGCAGGAGTATATCCTTTGATCAAGTTGAGGGAGTCCACATCCATTTGCAGATGGCCGATCAATTTGTCGTTGAAGGTACCTGAATGATATGTCAGTACCCGTAAATATCACATAGCGGATCTGGCAATATATCGAGTAGACATACATTCTTCTAGAGCATCAAGATGCAGCCATACTAGAAGTAAACGTTAGATACACAAAGCACGGTGATAGAGCGAGAAAGCTTACCCCATCGACGGTTTCCAAGTATGAATCCCCTGATGTATGCTGGAAAAATCCTGTAATAGCTCGGGTCCAAATCCCTGGGCTTTGAAGGGTCGATTGGAGTGAAACCTCCGCTATCCAGTGACTCGTTCTTGGAGGACTCCTCGGAAAGTCGCATAGAAACCCATTCCGAGCTTTCATCCGAGCTACCGTTCTCGAGGGCATAGTATGCGGGATCTATAACCACCCGTCCTTCGTACTGTGGTCTTCAGCAACGAGAAATTGGCACAAAGTATCGAAATTACGGAGAGTAACGGAAGACTGAGAGAAAGGGCTGCAGACTTACGTATTGGCGGTGTGAGAGCTCTGAGTGCTTTCCCTTTTTGTTGAAAACATATCCATCATATTGGCACTGTGGTGCATGGCGTTCCAAGTAGTCCATGAACTTTGCACCGCGCTTTTCGAGCTTTGCAAACACCTGGTCGTAGTCCTGGATATAACGTACAGGGTAGGCAGGTAGATCGAAAATGGATCGGGTGCCAGAGTAGTTCATTATGTTGATATTGTGCCATTTGCGTTTCATTACTTTGCCTACATCTAATGTTAGCCTTTCCGCAAGAAGGTCATAAAGGGCTTTTCTCACCGTCAAAGTCGAGGTACCACATTCTCAATTCGCAGTTCACGATACTCACACGATCTTCGTCAGCTCGATGGGACGACCAGGCCGGGGTATACACCCTACAACAGGTCCATTCGTCGCACACTTTGGTATACACCTCGGTGCCAGGACGGAAAAGAAGCCAGAGCATATCGAAGGAAGCCTTCTTCTCCTTGTGGAATGAAATTTCCTCTTGTATTGGTTTATACAGCACTTTATCCACTTCATTGAGAAGGATATCGAGGTGTTCAATGGTCTGCGCCAGATCCTTGTGCGCCGTCGGGTTGTCTTTCTTCAAATCTTCGCCGCGTTTTCCTTGAATATCACCACGAAGACCCCTGTTGTATTTCCTGAGGTCATCAAGGGCACCGCCGAGCATCCTGAAAGGACGATCAATAACCCATCTCCGGACTCCTTCGTCGAAACGAATGCCATTTTCCTTTTGCCCAGGATAATAAACAATGACCTCCGGGATGACCTTTAAAAGCTGTGGCGAGTAGATCACCATTCTCTCTGACTTCACATTTACTATGCGTAGCGGCTGTCCATCGGGGTTCTTCCGCACCACACTGGAGTCCTTCTGCACTATCACTTCCTTTTGCATTTCGAGTACAGAAGATGACCCTTCTCGCTGGGCCCTGTCATATTCTGCTTCCTTGAGAACCAATCTCTTCTGCGATCGGTCGTTCGTGGAATCTTTGTAAGATAGGACGTATTGTACGGTGTCTCGTTCGGATATTGTCGCGGCGTTCTCCGTGGACCCAAAAATGGAACTGAAGAGAGACATGCTGACAGAATCCGTCTATGTATCAGGGGGACGCGCGATTTAGAGATGCGGTTTCTTCGAGATGTGGTAAGAGGAATTGTGAAATCTCGTGAGGCTACCACACGAAGCTGCTGCGGTACATGTATGTGTACGGGAACTTCGCCAAGAATGTGGAATCTGGTGTACAGCAAGTTACGTCAAAGTTAGAGTACCGGTCAACGACTCGACTGAAAATGGTTAGGCTCCACGATGACCAGTCCTGTGCGTCTTTTATGCGCTCATATCTACTTTCTGGTCTAGTGCAGCGCATGCTGAAGAGTTTCCGGTGAACACTCGAGAGACTGAGCCTTGCAATGTGTAGCGAGGGCTTGCTGAACTGATATATCCGTCACTCAATATGGTTACTGTAAATATCTGACCTGTTGGAGGGCCAACCCGTCAACTACTGGTCCATTAGACTGCAGGTTTACTGTATCGCTGCATGTCTGCTTCAGCCACCTGTGAAATGATAGGTTTGCGTCGAGAGACGAAAAGGCTAAAAGACGATCCTCCAGGAAAGTGGATGTCAGCACTAAATTCATGCACCCCACGAAACGACAAGAACTGCTATGTGCTGTCTTGCTACAGCCTTTTCGGGTCTAAAGCCTATGCGTTTGGTGTAGAGGGTCAGATGTTGCGGCATAGAAAGAGGCAGAGGTTAACTTTCATCTGCGACCTTAAGAAACTTGATGGGTAAGTGGAGCGGGTTCGATGCGACGTACACGGCTCGTGCCGCCTGTTGGATCGTGGCAAAGGGCGCACAATGGGCTTCAAGGAAAGTCAGCTCATGCTATTGCTGCAATGATGGTTTGATTCCTTCTTAGCCGTCGTGGCTATGAGGTCCTTTGCTGCAGCCTTAGATGAACCTGGCGTTTCCCACCATCACCACCAGCTCTGCGTGGGCAATAGCGGCAGCCAAGATACCTAGACGGTGCATCTCAAGTGCAGCGGATGCAACTAGAAGATTGGTTGTCGGATGACAAATGACAGTTGGTGGTCGTTTCGGCTTGCAGTGGGGGATCGCGTCAATAGAGTCGCTGACTGTACGGTAGCTCGCACTTGTTCGAGCCTCACTCTCGTGACTGAACGCCTGGCGTATCCGACGAAGTGAGCGTACTGTTGTATGTGTTCAGGGTCGCGAATCGGCTTGGAAGCGATGATGACGCCTTGGGCAAGCATATCACCACGTCCCAACGCGAGTGCAAGATGGTGGCAAGTAACAGGCCATGTCGCGCCAAGAACGCGTCCGCGCGAGGAAATACCGCCACCTCTCAATCGCCGCCACCTCTCAATCGCCGCCACCCCTGGCTCCAAAATCCGTGCGAACCCTGGTGCACCACGGCGCAAGCACCAGCTCAATGCAAATGGAAGCTCGATCTAGATCAGCCGATCGTGTAGGCGACACGGACCATGGGCGAGTTCAAGTTCGACTCAACTCGCCTACATGCAGTACAGTAACCGTGCGTTCGATGATCATGGTCACTGGTTGAGCACCCCCACCACCACAACAGCAAAACTTCAACGCGTTATAACTCAACCAATATAAACCCGATCTAAGAAGCGATTAAAGAAATTAAATCGCGTAAACTAGAAGATAAATTTTCGTACTAAGCAATTGCGAAGAAGTATAGTGTAGGACGAATAACGCTGATAAGACAACATAAGGGCGAAACTGAGACCTATAGCTTGCGCAAGTCCTCCCTCCACCTACAACACGAAGCCGAGCTTATATAATATATTAAAACGCTTACTAAACGACGTTTGCTACCTATAAGAATAATAATATAATAGTTTGCTAGTTAGTTAGCTGGCAAGCCGGTCTCTAAAAGCTAGGTTTCCTGGTTCCTCCGCCGGCATCCCAACTATCTTATCTCTCGCTCGGGCAAAGCTATAGCTAAGAAGCGTACTAAAGCTAATTTAGGGGCTAAGTACAACTTTTATTTTAAGCTTCTATATAAAAAGATAGAGGAGTATAATATATAACCTACCTATATATTTAATATAGACAAAAAGGGATTTTAACTTAGCTAGGTTAGCAATACAAAACGTATATTTAGCAAAAGACTCTATAAGCAAAAAGAGGCAAGGCAAGCACTTAAAGATAGCTTAACTAAGTAGATAACAGTTATAGCTTGTATTTGTTTGGATAGTATAGCTTTAAGTCTAACTCTTATCTTCTAGGGAGCTAACAGAGCTGTTTAATTAAGCTAGTTTAACGCTGTATAAGCAGAAGAACACTTAGTATTTACTACGTTATCACCTTCTAGCTAGACTAACAATAATATTAGGTTAGCTTAGCTTAAGAGGGTATTTGAACGGGAGACTAGACAATACGCTTCAACTAGGTATTAATTATTAATCCTTAACGGCTACAGATCCTATGTAACTATTAACTTTATTAAGTATTGCTACAATAACAAGATTCTCTTGTTTGTATTTCCACCTTACGCTACCTATACGCTTTAACTACTTAATGTAGTAATGTTTAAACCCCTAGCAACAGCTTACTTAACTCAGTTATCTAGATACCTACAGGACAGCCAGGGGTTGCTTAATTTGACCAAAGGAGACTTCTTCTCGCTCTTCTAGAGGTCCTGGACCTCTGTATTCAGGCCTTAACTCATTAAAAGGTCTTTTAAAGCCACTGGTATACAGCCAGCTAACCCAGACGTTATACTTAAGAAGTTTGCCAAGGAGGCTTTAGATTCTAACAGCAGCCAGTTAGTCCTCTCCGGAGAGGATTAGCTTAAGCTTAAGTCAATTGTACGCCGTAAGGTGAAGGATCAGAGCAGTAAGGACGTCAAGAAGCTTCAACGAAGCTTGTGCCACATCTCAGCTTAAAACAGTATCCTCCGTGAAGAGGTCAGGGGCCTTAGGCAGTCCCTAGCCATCAAGGAGAGGCGACCAAAGCAGTCCTTCACCCTCCAGCTTAATGAGGACGAGGTTTACCATGGGGGAGCCAAACTGTAGTCGCCCAGGAGTGTACAACGAGCTCGCGATCGTCGGGCATTACAACAACAACAAGCTGAGCTTAAAAAGCTTTAAAAAGCTAAGCAAGCTGAGATTAAGAAGGCAGCACGCGATTATAAGCTTTAACTTAAAAAAGCAGCCCGTGTTAAGCGGGAGAAGGGTTAGAAGGAGACCAGAAAGCGGAAGGCTGCAGAGAAAGCTAAAAGAGACCATCGTAGAAGCCTCTGCGACGCTGCTAAAGCTATAAAATTGCCCTAATTGGGTAAGCGCAAAGCTTTAAAACCTTATAAGCCAGCTACAAAGCGTTAAAAGCGTGGTGGTGTTGCTCTAGCTGTGGTGGGAGCTGCAAGGCGTGCACCAGCTGCTCTACCGCGTAGTCGACGACAACGACCGATAACGCTCTCTAAAAGAGTATCTGAATAAGCCAAAACTTTTGTAGGCCTGTATATAGTATAATCCTAGCTTTGCGCAATCTTATTACGATTTGTGGTGGCTCTAGAACCTCATCTTTTTGAGTATATTGTTGTTGTTGGGGTGCTCAACGAGCGACCATGATCATCGAACGCACGGTTACTGTAGTGTGGCTGTTTTCAATATATGCACACACTTCTATCTACTGTAGTGTAACCACATCCTCTGGAGGGACTCTCACTACATCCCGCGGCCCGCCACCTACGCTCAAATGCCATGTACAATGGTCATACGCGAAAATGTCATCGGCGTCAGAGCCTTCTTTGCTGGTAGCGACGTCCCATCCCGGCCATACCTAGTGGCGCTCAGGTCGAGGCGATGCGATCGATGTCGGCGATGGTGAAGTCGCTGTCATCCGCAGTGACGGTGCGGATATCACGCTGGGGTAGGCTACGGCGAGTTCGTCACGTATGTCGGAGAGCTTGGCTTCGTGTCGACCGTGGATGAGGGCCTTGAAGTTGCGCGCAGCGAGTTCAGAACATGGAGCGCGTCCGATACCCTCGCTGGCACCAGTGACGAAAGTCCAGCTTACTTTGCCCTCAGTACCCCGAAGAAGCTACTTTGGCAAGCCCGAGGGGTAGAACCAGTGGATTAATGGGAACGGCATGTTTGCTGTATCACGTGACGAGATGTGGTGAGCAAGTGGGGCGCGCAACGTGTCCATGCATGCGCTTTTGAAGCATACATTTAGTCTTCAAGCTGCTTTTA
Source organism: Alternaria brassicae (assembly GCA_004936725.1). Lineage (NCBI taxonomy): Eukaryota > Fungi > Ascomycota > Dothideomycetes > Pleosporales > Pleosporaceae > Alternaria > Alternaria brassicae. Next base: position 2,035,312 of record CM016512.1, read on the forward strand.
TCATTGCTCAGTAACTTTTCACTCTACTCAGGCCGGAATTTGATCCAATGCTACCATATGCATCTTGTTGCACTTCCAACATACAACCCATGCACAGCGTGACAATACACTGAACTTGAAGCTTCCAACGTTCGATACATGCGTGGGAAGAAGGCGGAACTTAGCTACGCCATGCAGACCAGAACAATAGCAAAATACGTGACATTGTACGGTCGTGAGACTAAAGTGTCGTCGTGACTGTGCCGCAAGAGTGAAAGTGCCAGACTAGCGGAATCAAGCCTGAGGGAAGTTTCTCCATTCTCCTCGCTGCTACATAAGCCGCGAACGACTACATTTCGGGACAATGAATAGAACAAACAGCACAGATCATACCCACGAAGTATTCCAATCACATAGTCGATATCGCATCGAGACATGCGGGGCAGTGGAGATGCGGGCTGTGCCGTGATCAGCATCGCGTTGGGCCCTGATGAACGAGGTAACAGTAACCATTCTACAAGAGCATTGATCTTTTGCTTTTACCAGCGTCCACGTATTTCGCTGGACAACCACACGCACCGAGTTGAAGAATTGCGACATGCTTTCTATACAGCCTTTATGCCAAAGACTCTACTGTAACAAGGAGACAGGCGTCATGCTCGTGAGAGTCTGCGGCCTCACCTCATTCACACCACTGATGGCATCGCCCCAGCTTCCCTGTATGATCTTAGCAAAATGTGTTGCCAGCGATCCTCTGTCTAGCAGCTTCTGAGCCGGTGAGTGCGCCTCGACGCCTGTCTTGCGGTGCTCAGGAAGCGCTTCCCTAGCATACTCGCCATCGATTATGACTTTTGCCCCAGGAATGGTCAACGCGAGCAGCCACGATGGCGACACGGTAAGGAAGCAGATGGTACTGATCGACTTGGTCAAACAAGCCGTCTTGTTGGCTTGCGCAACGGACCACCATGATGGCTACATATTTCCCACAGCCGTCCGGGACCTCGTTGTAAGAAAGCCGCAAAGGCTTGTATCGATGCATGGCGCAGTATCTCCGGTCGAAATAGGACCGAAACTCAGCACGACCTGATTCCGCTCTGTTGGATCCAGTCTCCATCGGAGTCCACAGGACCACGGGTCGTGCTTGGGATGTAAGCGCGCTGGCCAAGAGAAAGACCCCACATACCAGGGTGGCCTAAGCACTCGCATCAATCCCTCAATCTCGCACGGTGTAAGATCCCAAGATGTCCTTGTCCTTTTCCATGTGGTGACCTAGATTCACTCATTCCAAAATCAGCGGACCAACAAAGTGCCATGTCCACCACCTGAAGCCAGCTGGAAACTCCCCAACATCAATCTGAGCCCCGACACTAGGATTACGAAGTCATGCCGCGCGCCAATAACGCTTCTTCCTAATCCGCAACCACGGCATACCCTTGCACTTCCAGCGGGATCTGGCAAGAGTCACAGATAACGTACTCGAACTGGGTAAGTCGGCCTTTGGGCGTTCTGGCCGACAGAATAGACACCTCCTCAGGGGTCATTCGTGTCCGGGTCTCCGGAATTTCCTTCAATCGTCAGCTTCGTTTCCTGTTGGCAACTAGTCCCGTTTAGGTGTGGCGTGATTTGTAGACCAATCAAGTTGCGCATCGGTCACAAGCGACCCCATGGGGAGCAATCCCCGCATCTTGGCCCTCGTGGCGGTCTTCGCACTCGCTGGGCGTGACCATGTTGGCTGGTCGCTGGATTGATTCCAAGAAATTTCGGGCCAGTACCGGCCGAAGGTGCAGCATATATACACCTGATCCTCACACTCCTTGTACGGATCAGCGCTCTGCCCTCCCCCTTCCTTCCTCCTCACCAGCATCGCCTGGTCGACTCGCATCGTGCATCTTCATCGTATCGCATCAGTCCTTTGGTGAAGTTGACCGGACCACGGCCCTAGCTCCCTTTGGCTGATATCACAATGGCTACGATGCACGATTCCGCCAAGATGGAGTCGGCGCCACGACCAGACTCTTTCGATGCCGGCCTTCACTCGACGCAGCACCAGCTCGTAGAGGCCGCTGCTGCTGCCTCCGAGGCTGAGACTAAGCTGCCACGAATGGAGCTTTTCAAGCGCTATCGGCCCGCTGCCTTCTATTCCGCGCTTCTATCTGTGGCTCTGGTCATGGAGGGGATGGATGTCGGGCTCATCAACAACTTCTTCGCGCATCCCTCCTATCGTCGGAAGTTCGGTAACACTTACAACGTGGATGGCGAACTGGTTGTCTCGACGCAATGGCAGACGATCATCGGTGCCGGCAACAACGTCGGATCTATTATCGGTCTTCTGGTCAACGGTTGGCTTCAGTCTCGCTACGGTTCTCGCAGGGTGTACTTGGTGAGTCTCTTCGTAATAACAGGGTCTGAGAACTCGCTAATTATAACCTCTTCTAGGGCGCCATGGCCCTCATGGCAGCCACCATTTTCGTCCTGTTCTTTGCGAAAAATGTTGAGATGCTTCTCGTCGGTAACATCTTGTGCGGTATCCCGTGGGGTATTTTCCAAACCCTCACCACCGCCTACGCTGCCGAAATTGCCCCCACCGCCATGCGTGGCTACCTGACCGCCTGGGTGTCGATGTGCTGGGGTGCTGGCTCCTTCTTGGCAGCAGGTGTGCTTAAAGGCACCATCAACATCGAGGGCGATGCTGGCTGGCAGATCCCCTATGGTCTCCAGTGGATGTGGATTCCCCCTCTTTTCATCGTCGCCTGGTTCTCTCCCGAGTCGCCCTGGTATCTTATTCGCCGTGGCAAGGTCGCCGAGTGTGAGAACAGTCTGCGCCGCTTGGCCCGCCCAGGACACTACACCGAGCAATCGATGCGCGAGACTCTTGCTCTCATGAAGCACACCAATGAAATGGAAAAGCTGGAATCCGAGAACGCTAGCTATGCTGATTGCTTCCGCGGCGCGAACAAGCGCCGTACGATGATTGTCTGCATGGCCTGGGTTATCCAGATCTTCAATGGCCAGTCCATCACGAACTATGCTGCACAAATGCTTCGTGCTGTCGGCATGAGCGCTAACGACGCCTTCAGCTATACCATGGGTATTCAGTCAGTCAACATCTTCGCCACTGCAATCGCCATCGCCCTTATGGGCTCAGTCGGCCGCCGTACCTTTTACCTCTACGGCTCTTCTTCCATCGGCCTCTGCATGCTTGTCGTTGGCATCATGGGTTTCGCCGTCAAAAAGGCCACTGACGTTGCCATTCCCGTTGCCGTTTTCCTGATCTTTGTCCAAATTGCTTTCAAGATCTCTCTTGGCCCAACCACCTATGTCATTGTGGGTGAGATGTCCTCGTCTCGTGTCCGTGCCCAGACCATCGTCATTGGTCGTGCCCTCTACGTCTGTGGCCAGATTGCTGTCCAACAGCTCAACCCCCGCATGCTCAACAACGATCCTACCGCATGGAACTGGGGCGCGAAGACTGGTATGTTCTACTTCGGCTTCTGTCTGCTCTGGGTGGTCTGGATCTTCTTCTTCCTTCCCGAGACCAAGGATCGATCTTTTGCCGAGATCGACTACCTCTTCAAGGCGAAGACGCCTGCCCGCAAATTCCGCACTGCCGCCGTCGACTGTAAGTTCATGTGCCCTCTTCTTCACCAATCTAGTTTCTCGAACTAACTTGTCTTCTCAGTGTTCGAGTTCTCACCAGAGGACAAGTTGGAACAGGATCTTGGCGAAAAGACTGCAATGCAGACTTCGCACCGAGAGCTTGCATAGCCAGCACGGAGGTAGCTTCGTGCTCTATGACTCGGTAGTGGTTGGGAAGGCTCTTATTCGTGGGGTTAGAGTACGCGTGCAATAGGATTGATACGTCCGCCCCGAAACAGCGCCTGTGTATTGTGAAGCCCGCCTCGGACCGTGATCTCGTGATGCTTTAGCCTCGTGTGATATAGCAGATAGAAGGGTGAGGCCTGTCGTTGATGATGCGGAGGTCTATCTGTGGTACAAGTTATACGCCCAATTCTCAAGACTGGGCTCATGCCCAGTCCTCTGTCCCATGCTAGCTCCGCATCATCAGGAGCTTAACTCGTATACTGCCGGATTTCGATCGAGTGCAAACTTGCAAATAGATGGGTCGCATTGAGGCAGTCCATGTCTTGTATGTTGTGGCGTTTTCGAAGCGACATTGTCGAACAGAAGCAAAGGAGAGAAGCTCGCAATGTAGAGATAGGATTGGTGGACATATCTCGAAGATCATTCCGTCATCGGTCATGTGATTAAGCGCTAATCCCAATTCGCGTTCGACGCGTCGTGTTTCCAGCTTAGCGCGCTTGGACCAAGCTCATAGACACTTGGAGAGCAGGCGCTGCTTGCACCTCAATGCGGCAAGATTCGTGAGATATTAGCATGTACCAAGGCCAGACGCTGGCAGTGTTTAGACTACTTGGGAAGAAGCTACTCGTGTCTGCAGACGGGACATGGGCCGTCTTCAATCTTAACCCACTTATAGTTCCTATTCCTCCATCCATGCACATACACAAGCTTTGCAACCTCTCTCCTCCCCCCTACTACCCACGCGACATCAAGCAAATTCACACGTCATTCCTCATACACTGGACTAGCACCAGCCCATAATAGCCAGTCAACCCAGACCATGTGCCCATCCCAGACAGCTCTGAAAAGTGGGTTTGATGTCGCAAAGTGACGCCACTGCATACAGAAGCAATTTCCAGTACATACTACGCAACCACATTTCGAAAGGTAGCAGAAACCTTTTCCTGTCAATCGGTGATTACGAACCAATATAATGAAGCTTTTGAGAAGACGTTGCTGGTATTCGGCACCGAAATGATGCGCAGGGACGAAAATCAGTATACCATGAGTCGTGATACTGGGGCTTGCTGAGGAGGGAAGGTTGCAGAAGGCCTCGATTATGCCCAGCCTACCAGAGAATACGGCGATACCAGCTATCCACCGACATATCGCATTGATCACGGAAATTTCATTTCTGGTAATGGCGATGAGAAGAAGATCCCGGGTTATGATTGTTCTTGCTGTACCTTTCTGCATGTAGGTTCTACCCGCTACGTGGTCTAGGTTTTTTATGAGCTTGTTCAACAGGATGTTGACCATGCCTTTTGGTTCGTGAGCTTCGGATACCGCGATTGAGAGGTAATTGCACAGGTGTTTACGGCTTGTCTATCGTACTGAGCAGAGTAGGAATTCCAGAGTCTCAGGGCTGGCGTTCCTGATTGTAAAACTGAGTATCATGGTGCCGGAGCGGTAGTTGAGATCGTCTACGCTACTGTGGAAGTCAGCGAATGCGTCAAGTACTGTATTCTTGTTGTCGGCATCGATGGCGCAGCAGATCTCCAGAAACTTCCGGTCGTTCGCGACGCGCTTCTCCGGCTCGTCATTAGGCGCATAGTTGTCGTAATGGGGTAGTGTCTTTGCGATAGCTGGGCGAGACGCATTTACGACGACCCAGCTATCTTTCCAATACTTGTACATGCAAAAGCTTGTCAACAGTCTCAGCTTCTCGTGTCTGGTCATATAGTCTTTCTCTGATAGCCCCAGCTTCTTGAGCTGGGACTCAAACACAGGCACAAAGAGGTGCACGAAAAGACTAGGCTCGGAGACATACCGCTTGATACGATGATGAAGATATGAATGACCGAGACCAGCTGGTACCGTGCTCCAGAAGGGTTGGCGAATGCGGTCACGACCTGAGACGGCGGCGCAGAGGAAGTAGAAACGGGACGATTCGAGACCATGATCGGCGAAGAATATTGATCGGAATTCCTCATCGAATAGACCTTTGCAAAGCTAGCTGCGAGATGAAACACGGTAGATTGCGAGACTTACAGCTAGTGAGCCTCAGCCGAAGGAATTCGGCACAGGTATAGGAGATGGCGGCTGCATTTAGGACGCATTGCTGGAGTTCAAGTGGAAGCTGCATATCCCAGCCGTGGTAGCGTCGTTAATTCATGACAGTAAAAAATGGGACGCATGATAACACGATCGGTTTTGTAGGATGAATGTGTGATTGTTCGTGACCCTGGCAATCAATTCGAATCGGGCTCTAGTCGACCTATTTGACAACCTTCTTTGCAAACGCGCATTTTCGGACTCACATACAGCTCATAAGTTCGTATCACTCATGTCGGCGAGAATGCAAAGTCCTGAATACAAAATGATGGGTTATACGATGCCTAAGTAGATGTGGGTATGCGAGCATATTGGAAGCCATCACATGCGTATTGTGCAACTCAGTCCGTAGAAAGAAGAAATTGACGCGCTCTTTTTCTCATCTCGCCGACATCGAGAGTCGAACGCATATTGTATATTGTTGGATGGCCCACATGCCTGCTGCTAAGCAGAACGCCCCACGATCGCTTCACAACGCGGTGACGTCACCCTCTGATGAACCTTCATGTTCTTGATGCCGTACCAAAAGTAGAGAAGCTATTCTAGCGGCAAGATGATACTTAAAATAGAGCCATATGTTCGTGCATGTTTCGAATTTATTCCCTGTTAGTTGGTTATGGCTTCGGAGCGAGCCTTCGTTACTGAGTACATTCGCTTCCTTCCAACATTGACCCAACGTCCACCCCGTAAGCAACATCCCTGACCTGAAACAAACGATGATGGCTTGGAGCTACATAAGATCGTATTTGGAACACGTGCATGCGCGCGATTAAATGCGGGTGCGCACATCAACGCGTTCTACATGCTTGTAAAGCTGCCTGGAACAGCGACGGTCTTCTCATCACCACATGGTTGCCTACGCATGTCATCTCCATAAACTCTATCATTTACACAGATCTTAAAGTCTCATGTGACTACTATCAGCCCGCGGTGATCGCTTAGATACAACGTGCTTGTCAAGGCGAGGATCAAAGGCTCAAAAAAGGTTGCGCGGGCAACTCCCCTTCCGCTTTAGGCGACGGTGAACAGCGCAAAAACTCATCCTTACCAAAACATTTTCTCCATATACTTCCAAGATTATGCCACAATCGTGACTTCCATGCTCACACGCTTACGATTTCAACAACGCTATTATTCAACCATGGCTCCCATGGAACCCACGGCTCAACCACCTTTGGACCTCAAAGTCGTTCCTACTACACCACATGTCAAACCAACTCAGTACATTGACGTAGACCATGTACCGATGACGCCTTTCAAGCCGAAGGATCAAGAAATCACACCCACGCTAGATTACGAAACAGCAGATTTTACAATTCGCTGCGAGGACCAGCGGTTTGCAACGCACAAGGGCGTTCTCCAAACCTCCTCACCATACTTCGCGCGCATGTTCCGTTTCAACGGCAGTGTACGTATCATCAACAACTTAGTGGGGCAAGCGATGCTAACTGATTTCAGGAAAGTAACGACAAAGAAGTAGAAATAGCCGACGTCGACGCCATCACTATGAAGCACATCCTAGACTATATGTACACATCAAGCTATCAGTTCCCCGACGGTATACCCGTCCCATCAACAGGCTACTGTAGCCACAGCACCTTTGCTCTCTTCCACGGTCCCAGCAAAGGTTCGCAAATTTTCAAGCGCAAATGTCCTTGTGCTGGCAAGTCGCTGTCCGCCTCTCATCTTCTTCCCCACATACACGTCTACACAGTCGCGGACTACTTCAACATGGACGATCTGAAAATATATGCAAAACAAGGAGTGGTAGATGTTTTGCATGTGTATTGGCAATACAAGGGATTGGAATTGGCCGATGCGCTAGAAAAGGCATTTACAACCACGCCGGATGACGATACAGGTATCAGGGATGTGCTTGTTGATCCGATGAAAGAGCACCCAGGACTGGTAGTTGATGAAGGCGATGTGAAGGATTGGCTGGAAGAGCACTCCAAGGTGCGTGAGAGAGTCAACTGGGACGATTGCAGGAAACCGTTGCGGTGCGGAGAAATTGAGTAGAATCTTGAGCTGGAAACGGCATTCTAAAGTTATGAATGTATGCTTGTGCCTCCAGTACTCGCGGAATATCACAAATATATACCTTTAGGGTACCTTTTCCGTAAGCAGTCACACCCGCTTCCTACGAGTAACGTCCGAGGCCGAGCCCGCCTCATTTACAGATGCTATCGTTGTAGATGGTCAACAAGTACCTTCAGAAAAGGACCACCACGCCATATTCTCAATCACTTAAGCTTCATCGGCCAGTGACGCGACGTCCGACGCCCAACGCCCTGGGGGATGCCTATGTACAAGTAAGCGCATCGCTCAAAATTCATGTCACAGTTCTAAACATACCAGTACCATTCATTCCACATCCATCAACAAAACACGCACTCGCAGTATGAATATACCGAATCTTCCCTCCCTCGACTCGGAACATATGACTATCCGGCGCACCCTCGGTATTCCGCGTACGATCCAATCCCGTGAACCCCATGAAGATATCTACTACACCCATCACCTCATCAACAACATACTTGCGGTTCGTCATCGGGATATGCTCCGGTAGCCCTCCAATATCGCATGTATTTGCCGAAAGGTTTCCGCGACCTGTATACGCTCCCCCCTTCGAGGCGGGCGCAGGGTACACCGAAGGGGACGTGGACTGAGACGTTGTTACAGCGGTCTGCGTATGCATCGCCAGCTGCTTTGACGACTTCGCGAGTATCGCGTGTAGCTTCGGGGATGGGAGACCAGGATTCTTGGCTGTTCCAGTGTTTGTAGCCGGTTGCGTTGAAGGCCCAGTCGCCTTTGTCGGTGACGATACTATCGATGAGGTTTACGTTGCCTTCGGTGTCTAGGGTCATTTGGGTGTGAATGACGTATGGATGTATTGGGTCGGTGATGATGAGCTCGGTCATTGTTTTGCATTGAGTGGTATCGAGGATTGAGCGATGAGCGTCGATGGTGGGTCCGAAGGCTGGTAAGCCGGTAAGAATCGAGGAGGTCTTGTTGTTTTCGAAGTACTGCATTGAGTAGGCGAGGTTTTCAAAACGGTCGTGCTGGCCAGTTGCCATTAGGTCGACATAGGAGTCCGCTGTGCTTTGCAAATATTCGCGTGTACAGTCGAAGGCCATAGCAGAAGTGGTTATAGCGGCCATAACGATTTCCAGATATGTCATGGCGGTTGGGATGATCGCGCTGTCGATTATGGGTCAAGGTAGACTATGGCGAGGTTTCTTTGACTCCTTTAAGCCTGCTAAGGTCCAAGATCTTCCTCAGTTATGTATCTGATTTCGCCAAAGAGATGTTTGAGTTCCTAGATACTTTATGACGAATAGTAGCAAACCAGATGCTGCTGGTAATTTGACAATATGATGTATCCCTCTTAGCCATATTGATGAAGAGTGTGGGGCACCGCGGCATTAGATATCCATCTCCCGACTCCACGCAACCCCACACGCCTGTTGTTGCAATAAGTTTGGAGTATGATGCAAAACTTCATAGCTCTTGCTTTCTAACATCTGGTAGATGTCCACAATTCCGCAATTGGCAGGCGATCCATGACGCCTCGCAGACGTTGACGCAGTGGTCTTCATCCCAGTCATCCAGGTAGTCCCACATCGTGTTCATGGACGCTGCCTAAAGGTCGTCAATATGGGGGCGCTCATATTAACGGTATCGGAACGAACATACTATTTCCTGTGGGGACGGCTTCCGTGGTGTTTCATCGTCACCGCCCCCTTCGTCGCTAACTGAGGGCTGCGAAAGCTTTGAGCGCTGCTGCTGATCCTTGCGCAATAAAGCGAATGCGTAGTAGACACTGTATATCAACAATGAGGACAGAGTTATTACAAGCATGGTATGCGCAGCTCGAAACAGTGGCTTCATCGTGGTTTGCAGCTGAATGGCAACCTGAGCTGCTGTTGTGTCTTTTGCTGGGTGGGATGGCTGGTGAGGCGCGCAACCGTGTCCGTGCGCGCAATGCCCATGATAGCGTAATGCCCGGGTAACAACACAACAACCTCTACAAAAATATGGCTACAAATGCCTATAGAAAAGCTGTTGGAGCTGAAGGTCAGGTCGAATGACCATGTGTATTCTCACTATTTAAAAGGACGAACAAAAGAAAGCTACGTTTGATAGACGATCACGTGATCATCCACCCGGATCAGCTTGATCATTCGGCCCTCTGGTCCTCTGTTACTCCGACAGAAGCTATCATTACAAGATTATGTAGTATATCATTCTATATATATAGCTTTTTATACAGCTGCATACAGTGAGACATGGTGTTTGGGAAATACACCAGCAATGCGATCAAAATAGTGTAATCAACAGCGTCGTGCCTGAATTTTAGCAGTAGCACGTTCAATAAACCAACTTACTTATCTTACGTAGTTGTTCTTAGCCTAGTCCAGCGGCAGGATGCAACCCAAGTAACCATGCTTGTGCTAAGAGGTGGCATGCTAAGAAGTCTGCTGTCAGGACGCAGCCCTGAACCACTACGCCATGCAGCCAAAAAGGTACGTATGATCAGTGAACTACTGATCATGGTTCAGGATAGTATATATCGTCATCTGGCCTGACCCAGCCTGACATCTGCAAGGATTAATTTATTTTATTTTATAAAGTTAGCATGCTAAGACTTCACTAACTGAAAAAAATCTCTTACCTAGGCTACAGTAACCGTGCACCCGATGATCATGGTCGTTAGTAGAGCACCCCCACCACCACAACAACAAAACTTCAACGCGTTACAACTTAACTAATATAGATCTAATTTAAGAAGCGATTGAAGAAATTAAATTGTGTAAACTAGAAGATAATTTCCTGTACTAAGCAATTGCAAAAAAGTATAGTGTAGGACAAATAACGCTAATAAGACAATATAAGAGCAAAACTAAGACTACGCTGGCAAAAAGGTTATTCTCCACTTTTCTTCTTTTATTAATATTTTATTAAACGCTAGTCTAAATTAGGTAATTTTTACGTTATTAGATAGCTCTTACGTCAGGCCTTCTATTATGTAATATACTACTAAGCTCTATTTCGCTTAGTTTAAAAGTTATTTAATAACCTCAATTCTTAACCTCTAGGGTTAGGTTGTTATTTAGGTTATTAACGTGAGCCACAAGCGAGCTGATCACTTTGCCAAGACAACACTACCTCCTGCTATCCATCACAATGTTACAACTACCTGATCTTGAATCACTTTCCCGCGCAGATAGGCTAATCCTTGCCATCTAAGCTATAAAATCTAATATATTACTAAGTCAGCGACGCGCTGCTGCTATCTACAACGTTCCTCAAAGCACGCTTAGTACCCGACGCGCCAAAACACCTGCCCGACGCGATATCCACCCTAATTCATCAAAGCTAGTAAAGCACGAGGAAGAGACAATAATCCAGTATATAAGGAAGCTTAACGCGCGAGGTTTTGCTCCCACGCTTAGCTACGTACAAGAAATGGCTGATCAGCTACTTGCTGCACGTGGTGGTACCCAGGTTGGCCAGAACTGGGCTACCAACTTCATACGCCGCAAGCCTAGTATCAAATCTCAAGTAACTAGGCAGCGTGATCTCCAGAGAGTTCTATGCAGCAATCCAGCTATTATCAGCCCCTAGTTTAATCTTGTACGTAGCGTCAAAGCTACGTACGGTATCTTGGACGAAGATACCTATAACTTTGACGAGACTGGCTTCTAGATGGGTGTTAGAGGGTCAGTAAAGGTGGTCACAGCGTCTGAAAGGCGCCTCAAGCCATTGGGAGTTCAGCCTGGCGATCGTGAGTGGGTAACGTTGATTGCCGCGATCAGCGCTGGAGGCTGGGTTGCTCCACCCTTTCTAATCTTCAAAGCAAAGCACCACGACTAAGCCTGGTACTATAACCCTAAGAATTAGAGAATAAGTGTTAGTAATAATAGTTAGACGACAAATAAGCTTAGTATCACCTAGCTACAGCACTTCATCCGGCATACAGAGGCTCGAACAGTAGGTAGTCACCAGCTGCTTATTCTTGATAGCCATAAAAGCTATAAGTCACTTGCCTTCCAAGATCTATGCGAGGAGAACAAGATTATTACCCTCTGTATACCTCCGCACGCTTCCTATATCCTACAGCCCCTTAATGTAGGGTGTTTTACTCCCTTAAAGCAGGCGTACAAGAAGGAGATTAATGTCTTGGCAAATAGCCACATTAACCACATCGACAAGAAAGCCTTCTTAACCACCTTTACTTAGGTATTTGGTAGCGCGTTCTCAAAGAAGAATATCATATCTAGCTTTCAAGCAACTAGCTTAGTACTATATAACCCAGGGGCGGTGTTATCAAAGCTTGAAGTCAAGCCTCGTACGCCATCACCACCGCTACCAGGGCTTACCACCTGGCAGCCTAAAACACCAAGCAACGCTATTAAAATAGAGGCTTAATTAGCGCTTATATTTAACCAGATTTAGAGGCACTATAGCTTACTACTAGCATTAATTATTAAGATAATAAGGCAGTTTAAAAAAGGGGCGGATATTATAGTACACTCTTAGGTGCTTTTAGCAGCTAGGGTAGCTAACCTTAAGGCAGCAAATAGAGCTGCTTCTAAGCGTAGGAAGCGTAAAAAGAAGCAAATTCAGGAAGGAGGGACCCTATCGCAGGTAGAGGCTGAGGCAATAGTTAAGCAAAGGGACGTTGATGGTCAATTCGAGAAGGAGGCGCGTGATGGGAGGCTGCGCGCAGGTAGTAGTAGAGGTGGTATCCGACGCTGTAAGACATGCGGTGAAACTGGGCATAACAAGCGCACATGCCAAAAAGATACAGTAGAAGTAGACAATTAATTTAAGCTACTATACGTTGTAATAGCTTATCGTGGTGTTAAGTTGTTCGCGTTTGAACGTAGGGTGCCGCATTTAGTGATCAGCTCGCTTGTGTGATCAGCTCGCTTGTGGCTCACGTTATATAAAAAAAACGGGTTTTTAAGATAACTAACGTAATAGCTTAGCTAGCAAAAAGTAATATTAGTATAAAATAGACTTTAGGTAATTCCCCTTCTAACGCTGTCAAAGTTACTTAATTTAGACAAGAATCTACTGAGTTTTAGGGTATACCTAGACTTCTATTTTTGACAACCTAATTTACCAGCGTAATAACACCCTTTAAAAAATTATCTAAATAAGCTAAAACTTATATAGGCCTGCATATAGTATAACCCTAGTTTTACGCAATTTTGTTACGATTTGTAGTAGCTCTACAACCTCATCTTTTTGAATATATTGTTGTTGTTGGGGTGCTCAACTAGCGACCATGATCATCGGGTGCACGGTTACTGTAGCGCATGCCAACTCTCGGCACACTTATGGTCACCTGGCATGTATGCACGTCCAGCGGTGGCCCTAAGGACCTCCGGCGGCTTGCCTTTCCATGGCTAGTGTGCCTGTAGTTAGAGTCTCGTGACATCAAGCAAAAACGGATATGTTTTCCGTTAGGGATATCGCAGCTTTGAGCCCTTTTTGAATATACTTATAGGAAACTAGTAATCACTTCGTCAAAGTCTCTAGGGCCAGCGTCTAGACAGATTATCCAAATTCTATCAGATCTTACCGGCACCAAGTATCGAATCAGCTCGTGCTTTAGATAGTCATGGAGTTACCACATGTGAATGGCGAACCAATGGATAATAACTGGGTCCACGCACAGCCTTCAGTGTACGAGCGGTTTGATCCGACGCGAAAACGGATCATCACTGCAATCACTGCTCTGTGTGGCTTTCTGGCTCCCATTTCAACCACCAGTGTTTTGGCTGCTATACCAGAGCTTGTGGAAACCTTCGACACGACAGCAACGATCATGAACACAAGTAACGCAGTGTATCTGGCATTCATGGCTCTGGCATCGCTCATTTGGGGACCATGGGCAGATTCTCTCGGCCGCAGATCTGTGAGTCGCTCTTGTCAGGGAAAAGCTTTTCGACTGATTATTCAATCTACGCAGGCCTATTTATTCAGTGCGACCATGTTTGTGGTGTTCTCAGGATGCACCGCTGTCTCTCCATCATTGGAGCTTTACTTCTTGTTCCGAGGTCTTACTGCTTTTCAAGCAACTGCGTTCCTGATCCTAGGTTCTAGCTGTATTTCCGACATCTACCATCCTGTAGGTTGAACCTTTCAAATGAACATATGTTTTTAGCACTACTGACAAGGTGGAAATTGAAAAGACGCAGCGCGGGACCTCGCTCGGTTGGTTTCTTAGCGGTACTGTAGTCGGTCCTGCGTTCGGCCCACTCATCGGTGGCATAATCGTAACCTTCACATCATGGAGGGCCATTTTCTGGTTTCAAGCTAGTTTAGGGATAATTGCGCTTCTTGCAGTGGTGTTTTTTCTGCCTGAAACCAGGCATCCTGGTACAGCCATTGTCGTGAGTTGGGGTGAGCTCAATGGGCACCAGCGTTGCTTACGGCTCTGGCAGAATGGAAATCCCATGAAGGTCATCAAGCTCTTTTCAAGTACAAACTATTTGATTGTCGTAAGTCACACCCAACACATTCTGCCAAGTCTTCAGCCTTCTTGTCGCATGTTAACGTCGGAACTTGATCCCTCTAACGCTATCCAGTGTTTGGCTTCCTCTTCGCTCCTGTGGAATATGTATTCCCTACTCACACCCATTCGAATTGTTCTGAATTCCCGGTTCCAACTTACTACACCGCTCCAAGCTGGTCTTCTATATATCGCCCCAGGAACAGGATATGTTGTCGGGAGTCTCATCGGTGGTCGATGGGCCGACTACACTGTCAAGTCTTGGATACGCAAACGCGGCGCTCGTCGAATTCCTGAAGACCGTCTTAGGAGCAGTCTACCTTTTCTTTGCATCTTGCTTCCTATGTCAATGCTACTCTATGGATGGGCAGTTGATCGACGATTTGGGTCAATAGCTTTACCTGTGACCTGTATGTTCATTCAGGGAGTGGCTCAGCTCGCTGCGTTTCCTTGTCTCAACACATACATTCTGGATTCTATGCAATCGAACAGTGGGGAGGCTTCAGGTACGTAGACTAATCTTAGAGATATCAACAAACTACCTGATCTAACTCAATTGCCTAGCGGGTCATTACCTCATGCGCTACGGTGTTGGTGCTATTGCTACGGCAGCATGTCTTCCCATTATCGACAGTATAGGAGTCGGATGGTTATCGACAATATCTGCTGCCGTCCAGATGTTCTGTGCTAGTCTTGTCTACTGGACTATTTGTTACAGATAGTATATGCAATACCCTCGCTGCACTACATATCTAGGTACGCATTAACTCGACTACTAAGAATAAAGTTCAAGCCCCAAAGACAAATAGTAGGGTATAGTCTGTAGCTGCGTTATTTCTTGTATCCTGTAGAGGCCTATCATAGCTCTAGTCGCTTCAACACTCTACAGCTATCTTGGTATTTAAAAGAAGAAAACGGGTGCATACATAGTAAGCTAGCTGCAGCCAACGCTCTTTACTGCGTAGTAGAACTTATTATAGTTTGTTATTGTACCAGGCAATATAGGCTGCAGTATCTAAATACTGTTACTAGCACTTACTAACATGGTTGGCAAGCGAGCGGCGCAGGCAAGCGAGCGGCGCACCCCACCAACTTTACTCACCTTACTGATCTCAATCTACAATGGCTCAACACAGCACTACTCAATTACTATCAAATAAAGCAGATATTCAGCTTGCTATCTCATCTATTAATGCGCACCAGATTCAAGGTACCCGTACTGCTGCAGTAGTCTACAACGTAGCCGAAACAACGCTCCGCCGCCGACGCGCTGGTATACCTGCCCGACGTAGTTGCCAGCCCAACTCAAGGAAGCTTACCCAGAGAGAAGAGGAGGTGATTGTCAGCTATATACTTCACCTAGATCAGCGCGGGTTTGCGCCTACCTACGCAGCTGCACGTGATATAGCTGATAAGCTGCTAGCTGCACGCGGCGCTGGCCAGGTTGGGCAGAAGTGGCCAGCCAACTTTGTCAAGCGTACAGACAGTCTTTGGACGTGTTTCAACCGAGCGTACGATAGGCAGAGAGCTCTGTGTAAGGATGCGACATTAATAAAGGGGTGGTTTAAGCTTGTAGAAGAGACAAAGGCTGAGCAGAGTATCTGCGATGAGGACGTCTACAACTTTGATAAAGCTGGCTTTATAATAGGCAAGATTACAACGCAGCTAGTTATAACAGGAGTAGAGAGGAGAGGCAGGCTGAAGACTCTTCAGCCAGGCAATCGCGAGTGGGTAACGCTGATCGCTGCTATCAGCGCTGCTAGCTGGTCAGTCCCACCGTTCCTCATCTTTGCTGGCCAGTACTACCTATCAGCCTAGTATAAGGAAGCTAAGATCCTACGCGACTAGGCGATCGCAGTTAGCGACAATAGCTGGACGAATAATAAGCTTAGAGTTGAGTGGCTAAAGCACTTTAACGCTCACACGCAGGCTCGTAGTATAGGCGCGCGTCGCCTGCTTATTATTAATAGCTATAAGAGCCACCAATCTCTAGCGTTCCAGGAGCTCTACAAGGAGAACAATATCCATACGCTCTGTATGCCTCCTCACTCATCCCACCTACTCTAGCCGCTTGATGTTGGCTGCTTCTCGCCATTGAAGCGCGCGTACAGCCGTGAGGTGGAGAGCCTTATGCGCAACCACATTAACCACATCACTAAGCTAGAGTTTCTGCCAGCGTTTAAGGCAGCGTTTGATCAAGCGTTCACGCCAGCTAATATCTGCTTAGCTTTCCGCGGCGCAGGCCTTGTTCCTCTACAACCAGAGGCTGTTCTATCAAAGCTAGATGTACAGCTGCGTACACCTACTCCTCCAGCAGCTCTGCCAGAGGCTCCCTAGGTAGCTCAAACGCCGAGCAACGCGCGTGAGCTTAAGGCTTAGTCAAGCCTTATACGTGAGCGCGTGCGCCTGCACAAGAGCTCATCACCAGCTTCAATTATTGAGGCAATTGACCAGCCCAAGAAGGGCGCTGAGGTGATAATGCTCTCAGCTGAGCTGATGCGCGATCGGATCACCAGCCTTAAGAAGGCTAACAGCGCAGCCTCAGCGCGTAGGCGGCGCTCTAAAAGGCGTATACAGAAGCATGGAGTACTTACAAAGGGCGCTAGAGAGGATATACTAGCTCAAAATGAGGCTAACCAGCAGATTGCTCATGAAGAGCGTCAAGGAGGAGCGCGATCAGGCCTCAGCCAGCGCGCTCAAAGGCGCTGCACCAGGTGCAAGGAGACCGGGCACAACTCGCGCACATGTAACGCTGATACTATTAATATAGAGTAGTCTACTATATCAATATATAGCAATGATATTATCGCGTTGTTAAGATATATCGCTTTGAAGTTGCAAAAGTTGGTGGGGTGCGCCGCTCGCTTGCCTGCGCCGCTCGCTTGCCAACCATGTTATAGATATTAGCGTTAGTATCTCTCCAATTACGCGAATACAGACGTTATTATTATCTTACATGTCGAGGCAATTGTTCTTACTGATAAGGTTCTATTTAATAAAATCTTCGCACGTAATCTTCTAGTAGCTAATTACTTAGACATATACTACATTCTAGTTAATAAAGTAAAAATTATTATAGTTCGCAACTATGCCTAGTTGCATCGTCAGAGGCGTCTGAATTCTGTTTCCTGTAGTGGTGGTCGTAGTAATGCTGGGCTTAAGTGTAGTCGTTGTTGCGGCGCCACCAAAAACCCCGACGCAGACGTTGACCAAATTCTGCAGGCCTGTGCAGTGTACATTGATAGAAGGATTCCATCTGTATAGATCCTCTATTGAGATTTTTTAGTAGCTGAGGACTTGGCTACAGACTGTGTTCGGGCCGATGTAGTGGAACTTAGCACAGTTGGACACCATACCAGGCCGGGTGGGCTGGGGAGTTTCCATATCGTTTCCGGCACTGGTACTGGTGGTCGTTGGCGGCGGCATTGATCTGCTCGTAGAGCTTGTAAGCACAGGCTTGGACGAGGACAAGAATGTTGAGGGCTTGGGCACAGATAATCATTGTACGGACGAAGAGAAGCTCGAAGTCGGAGTTGAAGTTGGAGCTGGAGCAGGCTCATCGGTGACCTCGATGCAGTATGACTTTCCAATCACCATCTTTCCACAGGCCAGATTGATGAATGGATTCTACATGGTTTGTTAGCACGTTCGTAACTACAAGCAGGCAGCCGAATGTTTACCCATCGACGAAATTCCTCGAGGCTGACAAAATTGGCCTCAAGCATATCCGAACATGATCCGGCAGACGTGTAATCGAGCCACCAACTGCAGTACTTGAAGGTGTCATCTGCATAAGGCAACGCTAGAGACAGTCCATCACGGGGCTGGATACGGGCTGCTAATAATATTCTCTTGAAGAAACTGCTAATTAGGAGGAACTAGCAGTAGAAGATAATATGGCTGCGACGGCAAGACTAGGACAGAGAAAATAAGTGAATGCTTGTAGATCAGTCTTTGAAGCGTACTTTCCTTCTTATATAGACACGAAACATGCCTCGCTAGAGGTATATATGTAATAGATTCGCGCCGCTGAGGTTGAGTGGCATACTAGCACGATTAGAGCCGCATTTACGACGCTAAATCAAGGCGTGCTATAACGCTTTTGCCGCAAATAATAGTTTCTAAGCTCGCGAAAACTCAAGCGAGCTGCGAGGGATAGAACCTTATGCGTGCACTACGGCCCGCTAATAGACAGGCCCGGCCAAACTGTCTATGTATAGGACGTGCTATAGATCGATCCTCTATACTTACAACGCACGCTAACGAAGATCTTCCACGCCGTTACGAGATCTAGATAGAAATCCTTCACGGTCGATACTAGCGGCGGTATAAGACAATTCAGCATAGTCTGCTAAAGTTCGTGATAATATTGTGTCGCACATGCGAGTCTATCTCGATCCGCCTTAGCATGCCGGCAAGACCTTTGCTCTCGACTCAATTAATGCATAAGAAAATAAGATTATATTAGAAGTGTAGTCTTAGTACTGCAAGAGCGAGGCGCTGTTAGGCCGACTCTTGTATACCCCCGCAAGAGCTTCGGCGACGCTGGAACAAAAACTAATATTCTTTAGTAGAGCTAGTCGAGACTAATTACTCTTGTAAAGGGCCAGGCCTCAGTCACACCGTAGTCAGTGTAATGGAGTATTTTAGAGTTGCTCTATCGAAATGGGCGCTCGACGTAAGTGATAGTATTAAGTTATACGCAGCCATAAATATACTCTACCATAATATGCATGAATCGGTTCTAAATCACAGACAACAAGCTCTATGAATTATCGATTCTAAAGCTCCAGGCGCATGATGAATCAGAAGGGAATCAGAGTTATGTGTATTATAAGTTACAACAAAGATTGACTGAGCTTGAGTTCAAAAGTATATTCTCAATACAGCTGTCAAGACCAATACAATGTAACAGAGTGCAAGAATACAAGATGCTGTAGATAGCAAACAATGTCGCATGTGCCTTAGAGCCACCACTTCCCGATAACGGCCCCATTCTTGATAGCGCTATTGCTTGCGGCAGCTGCCTTGACACTGGTACTAGCCACACTGGCGCTAGTCACACTGGTCATGATAACTGGCGCAGCGCTTTGCAATGCTTCGAAAACGTTGATGACGCCTGTGCCTCCACAGAACTCCGCTTTTTTACCAGTGCAAGGAGTGTTGCAGTCGGTCTGGTTCTTGGCCTACTTTCCGCCTACGTAGCTGCTGCGCCAACACTGATTCCATTCCTCCACTCCCGCGAAAGTATAGACGCGGCGGTAGCAGCTATTTTTGCAGTTGGGAATGGTTAGAGACGCATCTCCGTTGGGATTCATGTTCTTCTCGAGAATAGGGCGATTCAGGTTCTGAGCGTAGCATCCCAAGGCGTTCCAGGAGGTAGGGGAAGGCCCAAGAGAAGGAGCTTGGCTCGTGCTGGTGGTGGTCACCTTGGAGGAGGTTGTCATTGGTTTGATGCTGTCGAATTTCTTTTGCGTGATAACGCAATAGGATTGCTAATGTCAGCCCTTGCAATCAAGGCAGATTGAAGGGTTCCATTCGTTAAACTCTGCTGGAATGACTGAGTAGTAAGGCACAAGACCAGTATGAGTAAGCCATAGGCTGTGCAAAGGGAGCTTACCGCCGTACAGCTCGAACACGTATTTGCAAGTTTTGCCATCGCCATTGTTGTACCAACCGATACAGTCCTCGGCCCTATTAGAGTCCCATTGCAAAAGCAGACTGCGTGTAGAAGCTACTCGCTGGACGAAGGCCGCAAATAACAGTGCGAAAGCGGTCCTCGTCATGCAGATTGGCTTGAGGGGAAGCAGCCTATAGATAAAGCTCAAAAAAGATGTCCCTGAGGGAGGGAAGAATATGATGGGAAGATTTAGAGCACCCTTGCTGGAATTAAATAGGAGAAACAAGATTCGGCTCTGGTGTAAGGCGGTTTGATAGTTTGTACTAGCATTTGACTACTGATGCCGGCTTTTGGAACGCAAGTCAACCGAGCCTTGCAAGGTGATATCGAGAATCCTTCAGCGAGGCCATCTAGGTCACCGGCTACAGGGAATCTCTGCGAATTAGCTGCTTCCCTCGGACTTGCCAACCAACTCGGCAAGTCCACTTGTTGCCTTGCAGTGGCGTCTTGCTCTCCTCGTCTCGGTGCGCCACTGTCAGGATACCATGTGCACGAGTGAAGTTCGACATGTTGTATGTAGTTGCCCGCAGCTCATTCACGTTCACACTACCCGGGAGTGTGGGCCATGCGGCGGGGCGGAAAGAAGGCTTGTTTTGAAAGGTGCCAAGAAGAGGGAATCTCGGGTGGTGTTATGTCTCGTGCCTCCCGCCAGAAGTAAACTACGGTAGCGGCCGTCTACGTTTCAGTCAATGCGAAAGCTCAACCTTGGAAGACGCTTGCCCCGGGATACCCGCACTCAGTACCTGCATCAGCCTCGTCGCAGAAGCAGGCTCGAGAAAGCTGAGCCGGATCCTGAGGAATTTTTGTTAACGGAACTTTTGTTACACCGTATTCGATCATTGAACACATGCTTCCGACGCCACCACACGCACGTTGCGTTGAACACGCTTTCAAAACTCGATTCATCGCCAGGTCATGGTCTAGTGCCTTTCTACAATCTCAAGCGGGAGTATGGCTTTTCTGCACCTCACAGCTGCGATCACAAGAATCGGAATCCTCTGACTCCTGGGATGTAAAACCTGTGAATTAAGAAAATCGATTAGTCGAGCCGAAGAAGTTCAAGTCAGTGTCTCGGCCTTCAAGAACCAAGGTTACTCTGAGTGGTCTCCTGAATACGTTAGATGGGCCTGGGTCGCGAGAAGGCCACATAATAATCTTGAAGACGAATGCTTCTGACTTACTAGATGAGGCTTTGTATCGTCCAGGTCGTGTAGACACCCAGGTATATCTTAGCTTTGCTGATGCGATCACCGCCGGTATCACATTCACGCGCATCTTTGGCAGCGACAAAGGAGTCAAGGTGCCACTGAAAACGCTGAATGAGATGGGCCGGAAGTTTGGGAGCAGGATATCTTCCAACTTTCTCACTCCCGCTGAGATTCAGAAATTCTGTATGAATAGACGTGGTATCCACGAAAGGCAGTCGCCGAGATCCGTGGGTACATCAACGAAAAGCGAATAGGGAAGACAAAGTCTCAGTACGATATTCATCGGCAAGCAATGGAACCTAACTTTCGCGAGCAAGAAGAAGGGTACAATGATGATTCCAGCGACGAAGTTGATGATACTCCAAGCGATTCTGAGGAAGTATCCGAAGACCCACAAATTACACCCCCAGAACCGTCTTGGGCATCATCAACAGAGCCTCCTGCCAAACGACATATAACAGAGCAGCTGTTTGTCGCGCATGATGAGGACACGCATGAAGACGACGCTTTGGCGTGTGGCGACTATCACCCGCGCAGTGAAGGGGTTTGGGAAGATCGTCTGGCTGGCAACGTGGCCGATACATGTCAAAGGCTCAAGGACATGCTCACCTTTCCATTGGCAGAGCAATCTCGCCAGCGGAATGAACTCTGTGGAGAATATAGGTTGCAAGACTTGATAGTTCCTGCTTTGAGCACGAGGAAAGGTTAGCATGTGTCTCTGTCCGGTATCTACTGCGCAACGGATAGCAGCGAGCCTCGGGCACTCTGCAAGCCTGGCACTAGACCACGGCGTTTGTCGTACGATCACACACTACGTGCGGGCGATATCGAAGAGGTAAACGTACCCAATCTCGACTCACATACGACCGCGCGCCCGTCGCTTCCTAGTTCCCACTCCGAGGCAGCATTTCTTGACGATCCTTGGGCGGCATCGCCGTCTCCAAAAGAATTCACAGAGGCATCCGCGTACTACACACCTTTGTCCGTTGGCGAACAAATCGAGCAAACCTTTCAACGTCACCGTCGGCCCAGTCACCCAGATCTTGTTGGTCGTCGCAATGTCCACCCTTATCAAGGACCGTTATTACGCGTAGCCGATGACCCTTGGAATTTTGCCGCTTTTCCGATACCTGCTACAGTGTTGCTTCGTAATGTAGATCCGCAGCCGTTGGATGATTTCGAGTAGCTCGGAGTGGAAGACCACGACGACGATGCTGTGGAATAGGGCCGAACGGTGGCGAGGCAAGGCTACGTAGCTACTTGCTGACAAAGCTAGAAACTTGGTTCGATTACTCGAGGCTATACTGCTCAACCAAGCCTCATGCTTTTACATACTTGGAGATATGTAAAAGGAAAATGTGTTGTAATATAATACTATACGGTGTAAAGTAGTAGACTTGAACGAAGCGGAAAAAGGATCCAGAAAAGACTGGCACCTCAGATGTAGATCTTTGTAAATGTGATGATTAGCTTGATGATTACCCTGACCTATTGTGCAGCAGGACCAAGACCGGTCAACGTCGCTGTGATATGACCATGAATGGTCTGTGCTGGAATCTATACATACTGCATAGCTCAAATACCCAGTGGCTAGACTGTATCGATGAGACTGTATTGTAGCGGCGATAATGGGGCAACCTTGTCATCCCACTTTGTCGCAGGTTGGGCAGGAAAGAACATTAGGTACCGCCGGCGCTTTGGCCCGTGCGACATCTTGATACCGAGACAGATTAGTAAAATATTCTATGCGGCCTGTCGAAGACTTCAGCAGATGAATTTGCTCGAGTCTGGATCGGCTGAGGTATCCGCGGTGGTCGCTTGCGTCCCAGAGGTAGTTGTCTGAAGCTTAGCAGACCGTAAATGGGTATTATCGAGCTCTTTTCACAGTCTGATTTTTGACACGTGATATCACGTGATCTATATTACATGAATCTATTACGAGCGCGATGATTGTGCCGGAGCGTTCATCGGGTACCAATGGCACTCTACCTGCATGAGCATTCTTTCATACATTGTACATCGCCCGTGTTCGAGAAGGACACGTGTATGTAAGTTACTCTCTAGGGTAGTAGGGGCCATTGGTGCAGTCATCTCTAGACCTTCTGCTATCGCAATGTTTCGATGGAGGAGGTAATGTTTATTTCTGCGACATGCCCGTCTTATGTCAAGAAGTGCTGACACTTGGATGTTTCTTGCACATCTTTGACGCGTGATATATTGTGCTACTTGACATCATTTGTCATGGATCTTTTCCTAGAGTCTCTACTTCTCAAAGAAAACTCTCGTCGACTACTGCATACCATGTCTATACTAGTGAGGAAGCGCATAAACTTATATATATTCGAGTAGAAAATCTTGAGTTCACAGAGCTGTGGCTTGGTTTTGTCATAATGTCCCAGCTTTCCAGGCTTACTTTGTGACCATCGCAGACTACGGGACGCTGAATCCCGGAAAGATGGAATCGGCGTGTTTGACTGAGCTCGTAATTAGTCGTCATATTCATTCTACCTCGGTATCTAAGAAACCAGCTCCATCCTTTCGGACCTTAAAGTGACACACTCTTTTGTATAATTAGCGCCCAAGCCTTCTACACTCTGGACATTACCGACATATGCCTAATTACTGGTCAAAACTAGAGGCTAGCTTCACTGAAGACACAGTAGCTGCCTGGTTTATTAATCTACAAACATACACTTTAAGACAAAGTCTTCAATGTGAAGATGCTTGCCTCGGTTGGGGATGGCTTCTGGGGTCGGTTTTCGCGCGAAGTTCTGTAGGATGGTCGGGGGTACTGCACGAGCTAACTGTACCATGGATTTATCGATATTCACGTAGCGTGATGTCGAATGTAAGATACATGTTCATACCATTTAGGCGAGGAGTATGTCGTTTTTTTCTGCACACGAGCCCCAAAACGTATCTAGCTTACCCCACCACAGGGCTCAGCTAGCGGCAGCAAGGACTTTTGTACCGGGACCAATGACGATCCACGTCTTGAAGTTCACCGAATCCCAACATCATTAGACCCTGAGCTCTTGTGATTCTAGATTCTGTTTATACGCCGATGCTTGAGGGCCACGACCAGTAGCTTCATCCAGCGTGTATCTGACTCACAGGAACAAACCTTAATTACAACATCTGCACCTAAAGCCACACAGGTGCCACTACTTTATTTGTCTATCCGCAAATCCACCTACCCCTCTTATCGTTCGTCAGCTTCGACGCCGGTATTGGCCGCCCAGAAAGCAACACCATGGGCCTCCTCGATCTTCCGCCAGAGATTCTCGACCTGATAATTGACCGCACCGCACCTGGTGGTCTCGAAAGCTTCGTACTCTCATGTAAAACTGTATATGGACGGGCTGCGTCCCAAATCCGGCAGCACAATGCCTTACGGAGGACCTGGAGCCACACGACTAACATGAGTCGAACTCGTCGCGGTGACACATTATCCATCTTGCACGACATCTCTCGCGATCCAAGCATTGCTGAATATATTGAGACTCTTTCCCTCTGGGATCGTCGCGCAGACGATGAGATGCCTGAGGATACCGATATGCCCAGTTTCCGCGAGGATGAGCAGGCTATGCAAAAAATCAAAGACCTACTTCGACATGCCGAGCATTACGCCGATGCCGACGAGGACGACTGGTGGAGCCATATCCTGGAAGAAGACCGCGCGGGTGACCAATCGGATATAGACAAACTATATGCGACTGTCGCTTTGCTAAGTCTTCTGCCTAATCTCAAGACGCTGCAGCTGCCCGATAGATGGCATGAGGTTCGCGAGGGCGAGGGCGCTGAAGCCTTGGTTCCTAATGTTCAATCACTCGTCGCCATGTCTAATAAGAACGGGCACCGACAAAAGCCCTTGGCTCGACTAGAGACACTCTTGCCGTTCGTGGAGGAAGGTTACGATATCAGAGTTGGCTTGCAATGTATTGCGCCATTCATGGCACTGAAGAGTATCAGGAACATATACGCTGTTAGTTGTGTGGCCGTCGACGAGGACTGGGGAGGCGTGCCTTTCACATGGATGAACCCGAATATTAAGTCGCCGCTGACCCGGGTTGAGTTCGCGTATTGTTGTATGGATGCAATCGGTCTCTCTGCCTTTCTAGAAAACACTCCAGCTCTTCAGGTCTTCAAATACTCCCATCAAACCAAATGGGACGGGCTCGAACATGACTGGAATGCTGGTGGGATGCTCGAAGCACTGGCGAACTACAACAGCGATACTATCGTCGAACTCGCCATCACCATTGACGAGCTGCATGGCGCGGTCGTGAATGGTCTCTCGTCGTTTCTGCGCTTCACGAAGCTGAAGAGACTTGAGGTTGATGTTGAGTGCTTCTGTGGACCACCTCTGGAGAGCGGACAGCGACAAGGCCGCGATGCGCATGTTCCGCACGGGTCCAGGACGTGGAGCCATATCGATATTCCGTGCATGGGTGATATGCTCCCGGATAGTATGGAGGAGTTGCATGTCAACACAAACTTTCCGGAACCATCTGAAACATCCTTGAAGGCTCTGTTCAAGAATATCGTGATGCGACGGAAAGACAAGCTGCTCAACCTGCGCACAGCTATCATTCGACAATATGGGTCATCGAGTGCAAGCTACCTTGCCGAGAGCCACAACGTCATGTTGGAGGTGTTTGGGTACGAGGACGAAAATCCCTTGCCGAGATCTATGATGCCGCTGTGGAAGAGAGAGTTCAACAACCGCGTCGGCGGGATTGTGTTCACGGAAGGCTAACAAAATCGCCCACCATAGCTCTAAAACGTAACAAATATCTTTGAAGGACCTTCTAGCACTATCTTATTTTTGGAAATGATACCAGGTTATTCGCGTGCAAGGTATTCCCGGTGTACGATATGGACGCGGGAAGCATATGGCGTAGAGATGGTTGAGGGTGCCGGTGGCTTCAACCGACAATCGCAGAATAGGGCTTCTTTTTACGTCTATAAACAAAATTGATCCGGTCTTCAAAGTGAGTGTAGTGCAAGAATGTAACTTCAGCGTCCGCAAATTCTGTGATATCCCTCCTGTAGTAGCCATCATGATGCGTGTCACGATTACGTCACCCCGCCGCATCCTCGAACAAATCGCTAATCATCGAAAAGACGCACAGCCATCGAGATCATAGCAGACTAGAGAATCAGCACAAATACATATGATGAGTAGTTATGCAGTGAACTATAGCCATGTTGTGGAATTCTTTTGTGGGGTTTGAAATCGTCGCCCTCTTCGGTGCAAGCGAACAGGTATACGTACCAGATCCATTACATCACGATATACTGACAAGAAGCATCAAATTGAAGAGCATATCCTTGAAGCTCTCATCATCCAAGAGGCCAGGTCACACTTTAAGGTCCTCGCATTCGTCCCACCCGGCAGACTGCTTGCTCAACAAGACGACGTAGTCGTAAAGACATTCGATGCGGAAGAAGCAAATCGATCAAAGCTAGCGAAAGTACTCGAAGGCATGAATGCTATCGTAAGCGCACTGAATGCCTTGCTTTGTAGTCGCAAGCCGCATCTCAGAACGCTGCAGCGGACGTGAGCGTGAAATGGTTGAATTTTTAAGTTTGACGACCACTATATTATAGCACAATAACTTGTGCGCATCCACGAATAAAATCACGAGAAATAAGCAAGTCCTCGCCTGCCTGCGACAACGTGAAATGGTTCTATTTGTCTGAAAGCGGGTTTCACTAGCTCCACCGCAAGTCCTACGATTCCATATGATATTGCCATTCGGCCCTGGAGTCTAGAAGCTCAGTACGCCTGGTTCTTACCTCAATACCCTCATGCATACCCACTAATGCGGTATCAGGGCCAATGAACGCGCTGTTTTCCATCCAGCTATCTGTTTCGGCAAGATGAGCTTCATCATGATTAGCTGTAGCGGTTTCTGCAACTAAGATCGCGAGAAGGTATGGTGTCCCTGAACCCATTCTCTAATCTCAGCAAACAGATACATTATTCATGTTATTGGTGACCTAAACGCGGAAGCCGACTCCACGCACCTCGATGCCTTTGCGCGTTTCGTATTGTAGTAGCTACTCTGCTCGAGTCTGGAAAAAAGCGAAAACCAATACCCTGACGTTGTTAGCGATATCACATCGCATTACAGAATTTTGGCGCTGCTGCGCAAGTACATCGGGAAGAAGGTGGGTTTCGAAGTGCAGGGTGGAGATGCGATGCATACGGTCTGGGACGATCCAGACACGGCGCCAAAGGAACACACCGAAAGCGCGTTACCAGTGGACTTTTGGTCCCTGATGAAGGGCACGTAGGATAAAGGGGAGTTCGTGAGGCTGGAGAGTCAGATTCACAATGGTCAGTTCGAAGGCATGTCGGCCATGCCGTTTGAGGGATACTTCCAGCAGGTATTTAGCGGCAGCGCGAAGATGTAGATGCAGGAAGACTACATTGCTCCCGAGAATGGCTAAAACTCTTTGCAATCGTATTGGAGCATATATATATTTCGACCATTAGTCCAAGTATAGCTGAATTCAGTGAATCTTTGGTGATTTTCGGCGTGTGGTTCGAATCAGCAACGCGATGTATGGTGGAAGCATCGTGGGTATCATGTACATCACAACCACGGTACCGACGTCCCATGAAATACATGTATGCGTCCATCATACATGGAACCCTGCATCCTATTCCCCTCTTTGTTTCCTTGCAATCCCCCAAGCATCATACATCCTCAACCAGAACAGCTCAAGAATACCATTTCCCGTCCATCACCACAACACCAACGCCAAACAACAAACCAACCAACAAGCTCTCTACCACAAACAACAAAATGTACACCAGGACCTTCATCATCTCCATCTTCATCTCCCTCGGTTTCGCCCTCCCCATGTTTCCCGTCGCTCGCCCCTACATTCCCAGCGGTCTCGGCCCCCTCCCCAGTATCACCACCAACGCCTACATCGTCCCACGCGCATTTGTCAATACCAAAGACGAGATTGTCACAGGTCCCATTCCGGACAAATGGAAGCACACACATGGTGTACTATCACTGGAGATCGAGGCAGAGAAGCGATCCATCCATGGAAGTTGTGCAGAGGGCGTTGCGTGTGCCGGTCTCGACGACTTGCTCCACGACATCAAGGACAGGATTCTGAACGAGGTGGACCAGCAGGTCAAGGAGGAAATCAACGATAGAGCCTTGTGAGACTGCAAGTTGTGGGTGTGGGGTCGTTAGGGGGTCTTACCTGGTGTGAGAAGGAAGGCGTGCTGGGGGTACGACGGGTGCTCATGTGGCAGCAACGCCCGCCTTATACACCTCACCATGACATGCAGCATTATCCAAGATAACCCCGGAATTGTTGTTCTGACTTTTCTATTCCGTTTGTGCGTGGGTTCATTCCAGTCTGGTAGCGAGAGCTTGGTTGAGAAGATTCCACGGTTTACACTCTCTGTACTTCTCCATACGTAATACATTCAACCGCTTCACAACATGTGTCCTCAATACTTTGACTTCTCCGAATCCAACTTTTCTTTGATAGGCTGCAGCATGTTCGTCATGAAGTTCTGATCTAGGGCCAGGTCCTGTCCCGAACCTTTGCCAGCTGGCGGCTCCACTCTCCACTCCGGGATAAGTCGCGTTCCCGCAAGAGTGATTTCCAGTACACTTCCACAGGGATACTCTTTCTTCTGTAGTAGATCCATCAGAGAAGCTGCACATACATCTGGTGTCAATGCCACTTCGGTAGTCACGGAGTATTGCTTGCGCTTCGCTTCATCCATAAGCGGCGTGTAGACGGCGCCAGGACAAAGTGTCGTGATCTTGACACCGGTGAGCGCTTCGGTCGTTCCCATGGACTTGACGAATCCCACGATAGCATGCTTAGTTGCGCAATAAAGTGGTGCTGCCATGTTGCCTCCTATGCCAGCCACCGACGCCTGCTTTTATGTTAGACATGCAGCCACCCATCGTGTACCGTTTCTTTGAGCCACCCTGAACACGCTGACATGACTTACGATGATACAGACACTAGCCCTCTTCCCCTTGCCGAGACTCTTCCGAATAGCCAGCCTCGTCAACTTGATAGGGTGATTCACGTTCACCTCGACCTGCTTGTATCCTTCGTCCTCAGGGTCTTGCCAGAAGTTGGAGAATGGTGGGTCGAATAGTCCCGCGCAGATGGCATATGCATCAGGAACATCGTTCCATCGCTTTTCGCACGCGTCAAAGAGCTTGTCGAAGTCTGCCCACCGCGTCACGTCGGATTGCACATAGAGAATGTTAGACTTTCCGGCGGCAAAGGTGTCATAATCGGATGTTGTTTTGAGGTCTGCAACAATGATGCGTGCCCCAAGATCATGCGCTTGCTTGGTTACGCAGAGGCCGATTCCTAGGTCGATTAGCCGTACGTTATCTAGTCAACCGTACTTATGCACATACCTGATGCTCCTCCTGTGATGAGGAGTATCTTGCCGTTCAGCGGCTGATCAATGGACGTCATCTTAGCGCCGCACTTCAAGGTAGTAATGCGTTTCAGTAGCTGAGGACAGTTATCAAGATTTATCGGGCGTTGATTTGCGCAGTTAATCCAGCTTTGCTACTCATGTATGTGGAAGTCGGGTAACAGCTGCCGGAGGCTCGACCGAACCTTGGAACAAAGCGGCTCCCCCAGATGAGGGGCTTCGGGTCACAGAACGCCGTATCACGGGCGCTTTCGTTAGCTTGATGGCAAAAGGTCCTTTTGTTCGCGTTGTGTCCAAGCCGAGGCCGTTCGCGCACTGTGATTGATCGTAGGGTCTCCATCGTCTGTGGAGGGGTGGAGGGGTGGAGCACCACCTTACATATCGTCGACAACCGCCAAAGCTGCGCGTGCAGTTAAAAAAGCAAGACTGGCGACGTGGTTATGCAGCGACAGGTACACGATTGGAGACTGGGTCAGTAACTAGTCCTAAAGGAGCCCATTGAGTGGTATATGCGGGCGGGTGAGGAGGAGCCGAGCGATCAGGGTCTCTGCAGGTAGGTAGTATGTGATGCGTCATCGACCCTGGCATCCTCTTCCTAGCCATACCAGCCCCATTCGCAACGACTGCTGACAATATCAAACATGTCAACAGAAGAACTTGTTCGCGTAAAAGTTTCGGAGTCCGTCCACGAGAGCCCTGCGCATCAACCTCGACCTGAAGTGTGCTGAGCAACGCTTTTGCATCATACCCATGTGCTACTGTAGAGCACAACGGAGTCTATTCCTCTTACTCCTTTGCTCACAGGTCTACCTCTCCTGTCAGCTTTAGGCAGAAGAACAAAATCTAGACACTTTTGTCTTCTAAAGCTGCGATGGCAAAAGAATAAGACAATGGGGCTGACTATGGGAATAAAACATCCCAACGCATATGGACCAAAGAGCAATGAATCAAGCTAATTTGGATTCATTCTCTTGCGTTGATGAGCTCGAATTTGACTCACCTCCCTGAGGCTGCGACAAAGCGCCTTCGTACCAGTACCGTAAGCAAGCCCCACGTTGTTGGTTCCTGTGTCGACGTCTCCATTTCCATTGTCTTTTCATCAAACCACCACTCAAAGGCCATCAACAAAGCGGTAAAAATGGCTTTGATGTTGCTTGTCAATATGGCACAGCGATATTATAGGTGTGGAGAATCGTGCAGTTTCCCATGCAGCTCTTCGCATATTTTGACGTAACAATTGCAATAATACACCCACGATGGCCAACAATCTGCACCTGCGCCCTCCTCGTGTTCGTGCCGATCATGGCATTGACATGTATGAGAGCATAGATAATGTTGATGCAGACCTTTACGATGGCCTTCCTGACAATCAATCAAGGAACGCATTTCTCGATCTTATGCGATGGCTTACCGGCAACAAAAGAAAGGGCAGGAACTGTGTGTATATTGTGTGAAATATATTGAATATACGTAACTCACTTTCGTAGTTCCCCAAGGATGTCGCGGAGTCAGAGTCGTGAAGCACTGGACTGACAAGAGAGAATATCGAATGGGTAGAACGTATACTGGTCAGCCTGCGGCAATTGCGACGAGACCAGGCGCTGCACCGCATGTTCCTGCTCCGCCAGTCGCTGTACTACCAATTGGTCCAGCACCAAACGCTCCACCTCCCGCTGTTCCACCGGCTCCCTCAGCTCCAATTGTGCCAGCAGGTAATCCACCAGTAGCACAACAGCCAACGCAGCAGCAGGATGAAAACGTGGAGACAGAGCAAGGTAACGATATAGCTACGTCTACAGCCCTATCGGAAGCTTCGAGTGGCGAGCGCTCGCCTCCCTTTCACATTCAAAACGACCCGAAAGGAAAGCGATTCTTAGCTCCTACGGTGGGACAAAGGCAGGACTTCTTCAATCATGAAAATGGTCGTTGGAAATTTGCGATGGCTCTCTATCAAACTAGACTCGACGGAAGCGGGGCAGATGACCGGCGCTTCGAGAAAGGCACAATGCCTCGCAAGTCAGTCTTCCTGTGCGTTCGAACAGATGACAATGGGGTAATCGAAAATGTGAGTCTAACAGCGTAAGTGCATTCAAATAGCTCTTCTAACTATTCTAGCAAATCACAGTCAAGTGTCTAGAAGCGTTGAACCAAGACGAGATAAACAAGGCGAGACATGAAATCCGTATGAACGAGCGCATCAGTACACTCCACTGTTCGCATATGATACCATATCATGGTTCTAGCCACCGAAAGTCGACCAAGAGATTCCGTGGTAGCAGTCAAGAAGAAAGTTCAGAGCGGGATCTGTATAACATATACACGTCTTTTGCCGAACTGGGAATACTCGCACACATCTACGACGGGCATGAAAACAGTGAAAAGCCAGTTTCTGAACATTTCATATGGTATCTTCTTAGCCAAGTGACCGAGGCATTGTTGGCGTTGCAAAAAGGTGCTTGCTCATTGCCGAATACTCACAAACGGAATGAGAACGCATCTATCGGGCCTGGAGATAGCCCAGATCCAAACCCAGCGTCAGAGACGTGGCGACCAGTTGTACACTCCGACGTCAAGAACGCTAATATATTTCTGCGATCCCATAACTCCGACTACCCTGCCTATCCAGATATCGTTTTGTCCGATTTCGACATCGCTTTTGAACAAGATGATGAACACGAGATAGAGACCAGGAAATATCAAGGCACGGCAGGATTGAGGCCTCCGGCAAGTGGTTTTATTTAATGATGGAATTGCTGCTAACGTCGATCAGGAACGCGATGGTGCTGGGATGGACGAAGATAGTTGGGCGCCGGATGATTGGTCTGTCTCGGAGAAGTCGGATGTTTGGAGTCTGGCCATGACAGCCTGGGCACTCATGACCGCCCACAAACGCGAAGACTTTTACAAAAATATCCAGGATAAATCCGAGGACCCGGATCACGTTGATGATTTAAGGAAAGGAAACGTTGGGAAAAAGGACAGTATTTTCCCAACAACGGTGGAAGGAGCTCCCAGAGAATACACTGTGCTCCTATGCCAGGTTCTCTCGCGCTGTCTGCGATACAATCCAAAATACCGCATGTCACTCAGGACGCTGCAAAGAACCGTCGATGATAACCTCGCCAAATTGGACAGAATGTATGGAGACGAGATACGGAAGCAAAAAGACACAATCGCCGACGACTTCAGACTCGTATATGCCACGCAAGACCACGACGAGTGGGCGCTTTATGCTACGGGCCAGAAATCTGCACCACCAAGGAAACGACGCAAGACAAAGAGCGCTGTTGCTGTCGAAGATAGTTTTGTCAAGCTTGTCGCTGACTGGAACTCTGAGAGCAGATATCCACAACCAAATGCCGCAGACCAGGACAATGCACTAAATCTTGTCGATGACCTCATCAACAACTCGTCGATAGATGAAATCAAGAATTTCCGAGAAAGCAAAGTCTATATGACAGCCTGGCACCATCTCTATTCGAGTATACGCAAACGTTTGTCTTCAGAACGTGACGTCTACGTAGCCACCGGGCTTATCGATGAGGAGATACGAAGATCGCTCGAACCGGACACCAAAAGGACAGTGCTCATGTTGCTTCGCGATACGGTTTTGGATATCGCTACATGGTCCGCGTCTGATGACGAAAAGATTGGTATTCAAGCATTTCTGCACGCGGTGGAATGGGGAACAGTACTGTTGGATAACGAGGGAAAGCTGGCGACGCCAAGATTGAATGGCAAGACGGAGATGCACCGTGGTATGCGCAGCTTTCTCTTGGGTCAACCTTCTGGTGTGCCCCTACTGGAACCAAGCGATTGGGGTGAAGAGGACTAACTTGCACGCGACTAGATGGGGCAGTTCTAGCTTGCGTTGTGGTGACGTTGAGGATGGGTTTGTTAATCACCTTGTGTAGTGCAAACAAAGCATTAGAAAGCACTGCGGGTCTTTGCTACCAATGTCATAAAGGCATTAAGATCATCATCCTCATAGTCATATTTCTCATCCCCATGGTCATATTTTTCATCATTATCATTGTGATGATGTCTACTTACTCCCTGTCCTAACACAGTTCATCTGTTGATACTAACATGGCAGCACTATTGCGTCAACGTCGATGCTGACAACATAATCAACTGTATCGATGAAGCCATCTTTATCGGTCTCACAACACAGTATGAGCACATCGTCTACATACATTTCGATCGCCACATGACGGCGTTGATTTGAACCAGGCTTGGCAGGCGAGCAGCTTGACACAACTGCCACATTGCGACATGACTAATTTTCTGGGTAGACAAGTAAGTCTAACCAACTTGAAGTTCATCTATCATTTTCCAAGTTGGTGCCTAGATGGTGCGACAACCACTAGGCGCTAATCATATTCCCTCCATAGGGTAACGTGAAAACAATAGTTTCTGCCCATTGGTATCCAAGAACTCCAGATACCTCAGAAACACTGACCAAGCCACCATCAACTGTCATTGAGCAGGACGAGCTGGTACCGTCGACTCAAGAATATGTGCCACACCTCACTTCCCAAAGGTCCTTGGCATATTGCCAGAAGATTTTAGGGCGTTCGCCCTGAGATACCGCGCCATCACCGATATTTATCAGATCGCCCTTCTTGCACAGGATATAACGGTGGATAAGTTCGCGCTCGGAACCTTGCGAAGAACTTCCGGTCCGCAAAAGAGACCATTCGATTTTGATGTCGTTGTACTTGAACTCCAAGTCCGCGGTCTCGGAATATAGTTGCTTGTTAACGTATTTGAGTTTATTGAACTCAACGTGACTTGCCTCGGAGTTGGATGTGTGGGCATCAGGGTCGTGTTCCTTGTATGGTTTGGAGTGGCGGAGTGCTCGAGGCTTGTCGAGGATGAGCGGAGTTGGTGATGAGAGCACGAACTCGTAGATGGCTAGGAAGACAATTAGCACGTATCCAGGGGACGATTGGTTTCGGCTGTTCTGATCGCGAAGGATCCTAACTTACTATTTCGTAGTTCACCGGGGAGCTTCAAAAAAGGCGGTTCTGCTGACATGTTGCGTGATCTTTCCTCTGGTTTGATCGGAGTGGTCTACCAGTAGGTAAGCTTAGAACATAGCCTTCTAGTCGAGGTGGAATAGCAAGCGCTGATTTTGGCTGATGTTGGATAGGTGCGGGGGTGAGGAGGTGATTAGAGATGAACTGACGCACTCGACAGAGTGTTTTTGTACTGAGGGCTGTGAGCCACAAGGAACGATTAGGCAATGCAGTTCCGTGCAGTTACTGTGTAAGCAGGCTGCTCGAACATTGAATAACTCAAACAGTGAATAGTTCGAACGGTAAATAGCTTGAGCAGTGAATAGCTCAAACACCAAATGGCTCGGAGAATGAACAGCTTGAACAGTGAATAGCTATTTCGTGCGGGAGATTCTCGAGCCTTCTGTGGGTATATTTGGAAAGCTTCTCTCTCTGTTGACCGCATGCGAGCTTCGGACTCACCTTTCAACTCATCCCCAAATGCTCTGCACAGCTGTGCCGGGATGCACAGGATCCAGACTTCGATGAGTCTTTCCACCTCATGGACGGGTTTCTCTTCGAATCCTTCTTTTTAGATTCCCTCCGTGGTGACCTGATGCCCGGACTTTGTCCAAAACAAGGAAGAATGGGACTACATGCGATGCGTGTAGCGGAGGTGCTGGAAATGTGGAGGGAGATTAAACCAATGTAGAAGAATCCCGGGTATTATCATAGCTGTAGCTTCGGATATAATTCTTGCTGCGGGCGAGGTGGTGACAGGCCGCCAGAAAATAGAGGAGTGACAACTAGGAGTATGCTGATGATGCATGGAGAAGTCTACGTTACACATAGGTTCTCACTACGCAAAGCCTACCCTGAAGGTATACACTTGACTTCAATCTATCGTCTTCAAATGTAAAACATATTGTATATCTCTAGGATGCATTCACTATGCTAATACTAGTTCCGAGGATGAACTTCTATGGAGAAGATGATGGCTAGCGCTAACCGTATGCGGTCTTAGGCTTGGCAGTCGCGGTCCTCGGACCTCAACGCGCCTGCGCCAAAGATTCCAGACATCAACCCCAGCTTTCGCGCCCGCTACATCACGATCCAAAGCGCATCGATCGACGCGGCGCCTCTGTCGCATTACCCCAGCAAGCATGTATGGCATGAATCAAGCGTACGGGCATGCTCCCGATCCGAGTGCGCAGGTGCCGAATCACCTGCTCGCTCATGTGCACTTGATATCGTCGTACCGCTTTCCTACCGTACCGGGTCTACAAGCCCCTCAAGCCCTCGAGTACCTCATCAAAGGCCCACAAATTGTTCGCGACACGTCTCCTGTCGCGTGGACCTTCTTTCCAGCACCTCCCCCCGATGGCACTGTCATGCTCACATGGCAGCCCCCGCGCATGGGGACCATGTTCGCTTCAGACGGAATGGTTTGGGCCGATGCTGAGACGGCATACGACATGAACGTACGCGGATATGTACGTATCTGAGAGAGCATGATTCCCATGCCAGTCATCTAACATGCCATAGACTCTCCAGGTCCTTGTCCACAACAGTGGATACCACTACCCACACGAACCATACGCCATACATGCGCGCCATCGCTATCGCATCGCTGCAGGCCCTGGCACCATCGATCCCAATCTCTGGCTTGTGCACTACAAGCCGGCAGATCCACAGAGCAGAATGCCGGCCGCACAAATACCTATTGCACGAGAAGTCCAAGCCCAGATACAGATGCGCGCTCAATTGCAGCAAGCTGGACCATTGATGCGCAAGGAGTTCATGCTGGTTGACCAAGCCAATTGGCCGAAGGTTGAATTTGGACAGCAAGCAATGAGAGGCCCGCAGCCCTACTACAACCCGATGCAGCCAGGCCGACCGTACGCTGCGCAGCCCCCTCCAGCCAAACGCCAGCGCTTACCGACTCAGCCTCAACCTCGCCAACCCGCTGCAGGCACGCTAGCACCAGACAACACACTTGAGGAGGAGGAGAATGCGACACAAGACGCCTTCGACTTTCTAACTCCACGCGAGATCAGTTTGTCGCGTTACAAGCAGCACCACGAGTGGATGGAGGAGATCTTCTCGTCACCTTACGCCGTTGGGAAGGTTGCGCCTATCGATTTAGGTCTGGGCCTGATGGGCGAACTCGCTCCGCTTACTGCAGGCATTCTGGACGTTCCAGGAGCTGAGAATGTAGAGCCAGGCAAAGAAGACTACCAGATCAAGAACTACTACAAGCTGGATGCGGAACAACTCAGCGACTTTGAGAAGCGTGTATCAGAGTACACAAAGAACGAGCAGGCTGAGATTGACAAGATGAAGGCGGATCATGCGAAGAAGGTGGCACAATTGAAGCGCACCAGAACGTACATCAAAGCCGAACGACGACTACGAGATCTTTCTCGCTCTGCCGAGAGTGACGGCGAGGACGCGAACCCAGTCGAAGGAGTCGTGCAAGATTTGGAGAAGTCCCTGCGAGTTACATTCGATGCGAAGAAGGCTGTTGTCTGCGTAGACAAGGGTGGATTCATTGAACCGCAGGCACCCTCTCCTCCAAAGGCGCAGATGAATGGGAACGGAGCGCAGCAGCAAGCGAATGGAACATCGAATAGCCTGAACAACCAAGGAACAATGGAGGAAAACTCTGCCGCAGGTCTGTTAGATCAGTACGGATCGGGGTCACTCAATGGTACGCCCATTGGCAACATGTCATTGCCTAGGTTATCACAGCCACCGAGTCAATCGCAGTCCGCTACCGGTACGCCCAACGCACCTCATGGCGGCATGAACCAGGCATCCACATTCGATCAGCAAGATACAAGTCTCGACGTAGGAGCCGATCTCCTGGATCTCGATGTAGAAATGTCAGGCATGGCCGGGGCAGGAGAGAAGACGGAGGACTGGGCGATGAACGACCAATCCGGTAATGCACAACAGTCGACCGGCAACGTTCAACAAGCCAACATGAGCAACGACCAGCGCACAAACAACGTCGGCGACATGCCCTCATCCAACATCGAAGCCGATGCAGGCAGCATGTTCGATACCGCCGACTTTGGAAGTTTTGACAACATCGATAGTGCTGGAGATGCCCTGGCGGACTATGGAAACGACGACAACCTGGGTCTGGACCTCGTCGATGATTCGGCGTTTGGCGACGCGTTTCATGCGACCGAGATGCATCACGACGAGACTGGTGAAGGCGACCATGCGTAGTACGCGGGTTTGGGCCTGGGTCTAGGTGCGCTGGATCTAGCTTGAGTGTCGGTCTAAAGTGTTGAGTTTCTGTTCTCGTGGCTGTACTATTACGTTCTGTATGACTGGGAGTCAAAGGCGTCTCTTTCCAAATTCACGGCTTGCCACAGGCGCTAAGCTTCTCTTATACTATATAGTATGCGGAAAGGCTCCATCTTAGTTACTACAATTGAGTTGTGGCGTCAGCCACATTCGAACTTGAACAGGAAGGTTGTCATGATTGTGCTCGGTCGTTGAGGCTACGAGCAGTGAATGGAAGTGCACAATCCTAGAACAGCCTTGAAACACAAACTCTGGGTGAAAAGCAGGTGAGCCTTGTGCAATAAGCCTATCAAATGATGGGTCTGCAAGAAAAGTATCTCGATATAAGTAGTAACATGCTGGGAGAGAAGGCTCAGAGTGGTGATCTGGATGGCTTGGGGTCGGTTCATGATACTTTACACAACACTATTGTATGGACGCGTGGGTTGCTACGCCCCAAAGTGGCGATATTCAATACCAATACTCGGCTAATATCCGCGTGCAACAAATAAGTTCCCCGTGTGTTTCCAAGATATCCGTCTTCTCAGGCAGGAGCATAGAGAATAGCGATGAGACCCAGATACACGACAGTGACATCCAGAACCGGGTTCGCGGGTTCCTACAATCTCATTAGTGTTCAAACGGCCAAATACCCACGATGCAGGCAGATGGCATGGTAGCATCGGCGGCAGCGCTAGAAAAGCGGATGCGAAAGGGGGGGGAGGGGGAGGAACTGCACTGCGTAGTACAGTATGGACGAGACTATTGTCGGAGCAAGCGTTTCCGCAGGAGAAGAGTTATGTTGGTTACTCGCTGATGTAAGGATCTCTAATTCCTCGGGAACGGAAGCACAGCACAACCATGCATCACGACTTCTACCAACTAGATTGTGTCAAGGCAATGACAATGCCATTGCCTCTGGGAACGCACCCGGCCCCTCAAGCACGCTACCTCAAGTCCTCGGTAACGGGTTCGAGCAGTTGCCACAAGCCACGATAGGCAAGGCGGGAAGGGGTAAATTGACAATTGCGTTGGAGGCGTATATCCTGTATTCTGAGTCAGGCTGAGTCAAGGTCGCGTTCGCACGAGTTTTAGTTATGGAAGGTTCCTTCTTTTCTGTACTGCCTAGGTTTGCCGAGGCCCTGTCTTCTTTTCCTTTCTTTTTGTGCCTCCCACGTCTTTTACTCCAGACAATGCAAAACCCATGTTGCAATCAATCATTGGCGATGGGTTCGCGAGTGCCACGGTAACACAAGACACTTGTTGCCGCTCAGCTTGAAACAGCAACTCTATCGCAAGCCCCGCGGTCGGGCAAATTACAGTGCGTTTCAGCGTCCCCTGAGCCAAGTCAGGGGTTGCTGTCTGGGTTCAAGCGGGTCCTCCACGTCAGCGTGCCAAGACTACGAAACGTTCTTCCGCGTGCTTGATTCTACGGGGCGTAAGCTAGCGCCACCGCTGCGATGCGGCGATGAATAGGTGTTTTCGGTATGGTGATCCGACTGCGCGGGCTTTTGACGATTACGGTTATTTGTGGTGCGTGACTGCAGGTTCATGCTGGGTGTTGGAAGCACATGGATAGTTTGGAAAGGAACTTGATTCCGACGGACATTTCGATCCGCCAAGTCTAGCCCGCGACAAAACCCGAGGCGGGGGATTCCAGTTTTGGAGAACCATGGTCATCAGGAGAGCGCTACGCGATGGAGTTGTAAAGGCGTGGGAAGCAAAGGCTCGGGGTCTTCTCCTAGCGCAAGATGCCCGTTACTCCTCATGCTTCATCTGCCCGGGCACGCGACATGAGCACCCACCTCGCAGTGGCTTGGGAATGATCTGCTTGGTAGAGTCCTGCCATCACGTTCAAGCATTCCCTAGAGGGGGGGAGGGTTTCTTGCCGCGCCCGCAAACCACTGAAGGCGTGGGAAGGGGAAGTGCTAAAGTGACCTTCCCGATAGCCTGTCTTGGCATGATTCAAGTGTCCGCCATATGCCCAGTGAGCCGCGTCTATCTGCAGGGCGCGCGTTCCTGAAAACATGTAGCCCCCACCACTAAGGCCAGGGCCATCAAGCCCATGAACGAACTGCGACTTTACATTTACACTTGTCTTCTGCCCCTCTCTTTGCCCATTGTCGACCTTGGCCCTTTTTTTGCTGCAAGCGATTTCATCATTACGAGCGTCATCGTTCTTTGCTTTCTTGGTACCCGTCTTGATCGGAACTCGGCCCATCGGAATACGAACCCACCTGGGCACTGCATCAGCGACCCATTCGAAGCCACGGCGATGCGCCTGAGCATATACTATACATCTTAGACTTTCCCCCCCCCCCCCCACACTCCCTTGAATAGTAGACTTTTCTTTGGCTTTTTGCACTCTTTCTTCCATACTCGCACAATGCCTCCTCGCGACGCCAACTGGATAGATGTAAGTCGTACCCGCTGCACCATCACATCTGTGAGACTTGGGGCTGACAGTCTGTGCTACAGGGCCTCCGAGGTATCGCTTCCTTCATGGTGGTGTCCGGTCACCTGTGTACTGCCTTTGTACCATGGTTGCACCAGCCAGCCCAAGACACCAAAACCGCGCCGCACCTCTTCCAACTACCCTTCTTCCGTCTCGCCGTCGGAGGCCGTAGCGCCGTCGCCTTGTTCTTCCTCGTAACAGGATACGTCAATTCGATTGGGCCTATTGGCAAGTCGCGTCAGGGAAACCATGATGCAGCCTTTCACGGTATTGCACGAAGTGCGCTCGCGCGCTCCGGACGACTGATTCTCCCCACCATGGCTGCGACGATTATTACCTGGTTCATGGCGAATACGAACGCATACCACATGACCAAGCATGTCGATGCGCAGTGGATACGGCAGGGCTGGCACCGACAGGAGCCTTCGCTGTGGATGGCGTTCCAGTCGCTCTTTAGGGCGCAATCGGAGACTTGGACAACCGGCTGGGACGAGTACGATGGCACACAATGGACATTGCATTTGTTCCTGGAAGGCGCGTTTTTGGTCTACACGACCATGCTTGCTACAATCTTGGTCCGACCCAAGGCGCGATTCATCGTGTACGGAGTCATGTACGCCTACTTCTGGCAAGTTGGCAAAAGTGTGTATATGTCTGAGCGATAGAGGGGCAGTGCAGTTGCTAACTAGACTAGCCCTCACAGTTGGCTCCATCAAGGGCCTCAACATCGTCACGGGCATGTTCGTAGCCGAGTTGCACAACCACTACAAGGACGCCGCCACCTCTGTCCTACCCGCCCCCATGCCCGCACTTATGATACTCTGCGGCATGTTCATGGCGGGCTTCCCCCAAGACTCGGCCAACAACGCACGCTGGTCGCACACAATGGCCACAATCATGCACAGCCTGACAGCCGACAAAACAGACATCCGCCGATACTGGGATCATCTCGGCGCCGCCTTCGTCCTCCTCGGAATCTTCTTCTCGCGAAACGCCCGCAAACTCCTCGCATCACCCATCTTCAATTTCCTCGGCCGCGTCAGTTTCCCCGTGTACTTGCTGCACAACACCTTTATCAAGTCCGTTCTTACCTGGATGATCTATCTGCCTTCCGCGATGAACCCGACACGGAACGAGAAGGGAGAACAACAGGATCTCCAGCGCGGATCGACGACGCATATTCTCATCGCGATTGCAGTGTTCTATTACATTCTTTACCGGTGCGCAGCACTCTGGGTCAAGCACGTCGACCCCATCTTCGCAAATATGGTCAACGCAGCGACAAAATGGGCCTATGGCGAGCCGCAACAACAAAAGGAAAGCCGACCGATACTAGGGATAGGCAACGGGGCCGCTGACAAGAGTGTGCTTCCTTCATGAATGCAGACTTGCTGGCTTTTTTTTTTCTCTTCTCCCCCCCAAATCCATTCTTGTTGATCGTTTCCGGAGAGCTGGAGCTTTACTCCTCCCATTACTACCTGAAATTTATTTTATTTTATTGAGTTTTATCCGTCTCATGTGTTTCTTCATGAGTCAAATGCAGTCTTACTATTGCATATATGTCGTGTTGTGTTGTGTTGTATGTTTTTTGAGCGAGCGACCATGCGTACGTACTTACTTCCTTCCACTTGAAATGTCTAAGGAACATACAAGGGGACATGGACGTCCCGCCCCGTACCCGTACAGAAGTTCTAGAGAAAGAGTTGAGCGAGCTGCAAGACGTGTATTTTTATTTATTTTTTGTAGATGAAATGAATACATGAAATCATCCTATGTCAAGGCTACACATGTGCCACGAGGCTTTTCTTCGAGGATTTCAAGAAAGAATATACTCGGTATCTACCCTATGGTATGTGAATTCAACACAGTACGGGTCATGTCTATCATCTTGACCCACTTTGAAATCAAGCGAGCGAAACTCAAGGCCCCGCTACCGGTAGACACGCGAAACCCATGTCCCGGATTCATGCCACTTGGGTGCCATGACGAACAACTCTGTGCTTTTTTTTTCAAGTCCCACGTCGCCGTGTGACCGATTTGATGATGAAGGAGAAGCTTTCGAGAGGAGATTTATGTATACTTGGTCTTTGGCGCTAATGCGTTTTTGTCCTGGCGCTGATGAGGTCGGGTGATGCGTGGCATGCTTCGATCCTGGGAGGCATACTTTGGGTGGAGCGGAGTGGAGTGGAGCGGATTTTGACAACGGTGAGAGGTATGCTAGGTGTGTTTAAAGGTGTGGGTGGTTTGATGTGTTAGATGCGTTATTCTGTTTACGCTACTGTTGTTTTGCTTGGGTTCTGTAGATAGCTCCGGGGCGACTCGTGAGAAGGCCTTCAAGCAGGCCAGACAAACGATACATGTGTGCTCAAGTACCTGGAAAGCCATGTGTGGCGCGGAATTGGGACCAATAGCATGGGGGTTGCGGCGCGGTAGTAGAACAGTATATATATAGGCCATGTTGACTGTGCCTCGTTCAAGGCGAGCAAACGACGACCACGTAACAGACCAACAACAAGGTCTTCCCTTGGATAAACTGTTCTGCGACGGGATCAACAGAGTCCGGATAAGGCGTCAAAGAGGCATTGTCTAGATGATGGCCTGCATGGGCTGTGCATCGCCTCAAGACCAAAACTCATTGCGCGACGAGGGAAATAGTGCTCACCGGTGGTCTGGAATGGGATTCAAATTGACGATACAAAGTACGCGGGGTTGGGTGAGGGCTGCCAGCGACATAATACCGCAGCCAAATACCTCACGAGGAAGACATTGACCGATGGCGGACCGGAGTACAAACATGCGAAATGCG
The DNA here is from genome assembly GCA_004936725.1 of Alternaria brassicae. NCBI lineage: Eukaryota > Fungi > Ascomycota > Dothideomycetes > Pleosporales > Pleosporaceae > Alternaria > Alternaria brassicae. Next base: position 2,078,629 of record CM016512.1, read on the forward strand.
AAGAAGACATGCGCCGAGGACGCAGTACCGCCATGGCGCTTCGCTTGTAGGCAAGACAGCTGGGCGACTTGCACAACGAAACCACACAAAAGACGAGAGAGACTGCTTGCGACTGCACCGTAGTGAACAAACAGCCTCCACCAACTCCAACTACAATGTTTTCCGTGCCAGCGCGCTTACAAGGTCGGAAATAACTCACATGTGAAAAGTAGCGACCGACTCACCAGCCTCTGGAATCCACTTTGGCCATGTCCGCAGCCGAGCATTCGCCACGAAATCCACCTGCAGGGCTGAATCGAATCCGCGGGGGGGCACCTGTTGCCCGATCCACGAGGCGCGTGATATTGCCGGGATTGCTGAATTGGCTGGCTTATCGAAATGGCCAAATCGCTGACGTCGGACATGTTGGGCCTGCGCTCTGTATTGGTCCGTTTACACATGTCGAGTGTGCCTTGAAGGTGATTTGCACATCACGAGTAGCCCAGTAAGGGTGTGCACTGGGCCTGGGGTTCCGACTTGGCCGAGTGCGGGAGGCCTTGGACATGGTTCTTGTGTGTGACGTGAATTCTCGAATGATTTTGCGTGTCAAACTTTGCAGAATGCACGCTGGACATGTATGGAGTTGTTTGAGGTGATACTACGTGTCGCTCGATATGGGAGAGACTGGTAAGGCTTGTATCAGGCAACGATGGAATGCGGATTCCTCATTGTCAGCAACATGTTCCCTTTCTGTTGCTTGCGCTGGTCAGACTGCTCGGAAGCGTGGCACAGCCCCAAGAAGTGGCCACATAACTAGCGCAACAGGGGCCAGGGATCGTGCTAGGCTAGCTTCCCCGCTCAGAAAGTGCATGGTGCTGTGAATTGCAGCTGCTCCGGTGCATATAAGCCAACTACACCCCGAAGCCAGAAGATAATGTCACACACGCATCCTTCTACCGTTGCAGAATCCACGTCTTCTTCTTCGAGGCCTATTTTACACGATCAAGGTACTAGCGCGACTATGAGCGACGTCAATGGAAAGGCACCTGTCAACGGTGGTAGCAATGGAGCACCACGTGTTGAGGAGCCCATCATCAAAGTTCAACCTCCTCGACGAGAGGACCTTCAGCCCAGCTATGCAAGGGTCATCCAGCCTGATGATGCGGATGCTGACACAAATGGATGGTACGGTGGCATGGTAAGTTGACTCGACTCATACATCTCATCCACCATCCTTACACAAGTAGATCAACACACTGGGTAGCTGTATCGGTACCCTCGGTGCCATTCCCTGCTGCATCGTCTGCCCAAACCCCTACAAGCCAGTCAACCAAGGAAACGTCGGTCTCGTCACCAAATTTGGACGATTCGCCCGCGCTGTGGATCCTGGTCTCGTCTACGTAAACCCACTATCCGAACAACTCGTCCAGGTCGACATCAAGATCCAGATTGTCGAAGTGCCCAAGCAAGTCTGCATGACCAAGGACAATGTCTCCCTGCAATTGACATCCGTCATCTACTACCGCATTACTTCACCACACAAGGCCGCTTTCTCCATCTCCAACATCCGCCAGGCTCTCGTTGAGCGTACGCAGACGACTCTCCGCCATGTCGTTGGTGCTCGCGTGCTTCAGGATGTGATTGAGCGTCGTGAGGAGATTGCCCAGTCGATCCGTGAGATCATCGAGGAGACTGCCCTCGGATGGGGTGTCGAAGTCGAGTCCATGCTCGTCAAGGACATCATCTTTAGCCAGGATCTCCAAGATTCGCTCTCCATGGCTGCGCAGAGCAAGCGTACCGGAGAAGCCAAGGTCATTGCTGCACGCGCTGAAGTCGAGGCCGCAAAGTTGATGCGTCAAGGTAGGTCCTGACTGTGCGAGATGCATGTGAGACATATGCTGACTTCATCTATAGCTGCCGACATTCTATCTTCCGCACCAGCTATGCAAATCAGATACCTCGAAGCCATGCAAGCCATGGCCAAGTCCGCTAACAGCAAGGTCATCTTCCTGCCTGTATGAACAATCCCCCCATGTGAACTGTATGTGAACCGTTTGCTGACTTTGCAAGGCACAAAACCAAACCGTCCAGAGCGCACTCGCCCAAGCTGACTCCTATGGCGAAGGACCCAGTTCCCACGGCGTTAGCAACCCAATGGGAGTTCAGAATTCCGCTGCACAGGAGTACGGCGGTAACAGCCATGGCTTCCAGAGCGCTATCAACTCGCATGTTATTGAGAACATGTAGATGAACGACTTGGAGATTCAGCTGTGAGCATCCTTCCAGGGGGTGTTGGTGCACATGAGATGTTCTCGCAACATCTTGGTGCATCTATCACCCAACTCATGAGGAGCTCGGGAAATGCTCAGTTCGCCACGGCTCTTGCATGAACTTTCCGAGAACGCGGTGAACGACAATTCAGAGTCCTATATCAGGAGTTGTGTCTCTGCTGTTATTTGTTTGTATCCCTATTACCCCTTTTTCTTTCTTATTTCCTGGGTAAACGACTACTATGGACGACACGCTGCGCAAGCTTAGACTGGCACGAGAGAAGTTTCTTTGGTTTCCGCAATTTATTTTGATACCCTCCTCCCAGTAGCTAGTTACTATCGGTCCACTCGCTCCTTGTTTTGATAGACAGTACGATAATGAATAATGCCACTCTACAAGTATGGATATCTGGACTGAGTATTTTGCATGGGTGATGCTGAGGAAATGTACTGCGGTCAAAACGATACCGATGTAGTATCCTTATGCAACATAGGAATTACCTGCTTCTCTGCTTGTGACGCATTCAGCTCTGACCGGTCAGTTTGTACATGCAGATTGGGTAATCGATTCAAGGTCAGCACATTACTTAATCTTTGCCGTAAGCACCTTCAAGGCTGAATCGCAAGACCCTACTTTTTACTCAGCGTCTGCAAAGGCTACTTATTTCACTCATCCACTGCGGAGCTTGGAAGCTTACTTGCGTTCTTCCCCAGTTCCCTCTTACGATTACCGCTGCGCCTTCTCCCTTGCACACATCAATATGGAAGCCCTCTTTGGGGCTGCCAGCAGCATAGCCGTGGTTTCGCTATCCATACAACTCATCTAGTCCGTCCAACTTATAAAAGAGTTCATTCAAGATGTCAGAGGCGCATCGAAGGAGATTAACCGACTCGTGGCCAAATTGGAGCTGCTCAATACGTTGCTCGAGAACGCGCAAAACGCTCTGGAGCAACAGTAATCACTCCCAGGATTACACTTCCCAGCACCTTCAACAGTCATCTTTCAGAGTCTCCAAAGCTGCGAAAAGCCCATACAGCCGCTTGTACATGTCGTAAAGAAATTCACCCCGCCGCAATCTCAGCCCAGCTCAGCTACGGCTAGGTTCAAACGCGAGACCAAGCTTGGATTCAAGGCAAAGGAAATCACGACCCTTGAGACTCGTATACAACAAGACATCGATCTTCTTGTTACAAACCTTACGCTAAACCATGGTGGCGTCTTGTAAGCTCTTATTTCGAATTTTCCCGGCTTCGCGAACTAACTGAGTACTGATAGGATGAGCGTGTTCCCCACGTTGCTTCAAAACCAAGAAACAATGCTCAAGAGATTTGGACTCTACCGCCGCACAGTCATATGTTACCAGACTTTGAGAATCAAGGAGCTAGATGGCAACGCCAGAAGCTGCAAAAAAGACATACTCTAGACAGCTGGTGAAGTCTCTGCGATGTGGGCGGTCTTAGGCTTCGGCCTGACCTTCACTGAGCAACATTCATACGGCAGAATCTTCCCTAGCCTCAGGAAGTATCCTGTAGGTACACTGAGTCCTGAAACGATGAAGATTGTGGTGTCTGGAAGCATCTAGGGTTCTGGGTCTAGGCCGGTTATGTGTAAGATAGGGCTCGGGGATGCTATGCTCAGCGGAAGCCTACCGAGATATAGCGCCACGACTTGAATATTTGCGGCCGACTTCGGGATCAGAGTCGAGCATAGGTAACGACAGCCATTGATAGGATATAGTGAAGTACTGGTCGACAAGGTATCCGAAATGGCGGTGTATGATCCTTGTGATCTATAGGTACTATTACAAAGTTTGAGGCTTGAGCCCAACACAAGAGGTCCCCTGGGGACTCAATACCGTCTAGCCGCGTGGCTGTAGTGTAAGGAATTTTCGGAGTGAAGCGACAGGAACAGGTGGGGCTGTACCTGACCTTGGCAGGCAGGATTTGTGGAACCGATGATCAACCATGTGAATGGTATTGCGGTTCAGAAAATCTGTTGATTGTTGCACTCCAGGGTAGTGTCGAAAGCTCTGTGAGAAAGTCACGGATCCCATCTTGGACGGTGTGTATTCGCTGCGGAACAAGTCCAGCTGGAAAGCCCCTTGTTTGATCAGTCTTTCTGCCTTTTTGCCTGCTGACCACGGTTGTCTGATGATGAACTATCAGCGTAGTTTGGCCTTCTTCAATCGTCTCCTACACAGCGGATAAGTATTTTCAGTTTCAAACGTAGACTGAGTTGGAAAGATGAGGTGACAACCCAAGGCGCTGGCCTCTTATGGGGAATCACCTTCCCATGATAGCCTTAACTGGACTCGTGTTGAATCTCCACTCGGCGCACTACCATGCTTCCAGCATCCACCAAGCGGATGGGTAAAAATTGATATCTTCTGAGGTGGTGGGGGGTCTTGATGCGGTCTGCGGTCGCGCTGTGTGCTGGCGCCTATCGTGAGACGTTACATCAGTGCTCAGCCACCAACAGAAAAGACGAAAGTAATGCGCTCTTCACACGTCGACATGATAGTCTCAATCATTGACGGTTAGTTGCAGCGCTTGGGTCGTGGCCGGTGAAGATGAGCGACAATAGCAGCCTGGGAGGTTGCAGTACTGGGTGGGGCGGATGCTCCCCTGGAGTAGCCGAAGCTGGAGTACAGTACAGTAGTACATGTTCGCGTCGACGGAACTGTGCCCACATCTCGGTATTCCGGCAGTCGCGTCAAATCCTTCTCTTTACTTCAACCACAGCCGTACCAACTACATTCGCGCACTTGAATGACTCTCGATTTCTCATACTGCAGCCTGACTAGTCTATACCTATTTCGCTGGATGGACATGACTCTCATTGGGAACGCCAACATCGACAAGGCCCGATCAACTTTCTTCCAAATCCCCTCTACTCATACCGAGGTATCCTCTCCACTCATACCTAGGTCTCTTCTCCACTCGTATCCTTTTCCTGTATTCTATAGGCCTCTTCATATGCCTTCGCGTATCTAGGGCACTTCTCCAACCATATCCTGACAATCTCAGGTAACATGTCCGTGCGCGGCTTCTTGCCCATCTCCGCGTCCATTCCGTGATCCAAAACCTTGTCCATCTGCTTGTCCAACGCATCACCCACCGCCTTGTCCATATCTCCTTCGTCCGATTCTTCCGAGCCAAACTGGTCAAGCTCCTCTGCCTTGCTCAATCTCGCCGGCCTCACCCTAGTGTAATCTAGCCGTGGACCTTTCCGTGTATTGTAACGGCTCCGAAGCCGGTTGGTGTAATCCTCAGTATCAGGCTCATATTCAGAGTCAGATTCAGCCTTCTTCCGCTTCCCCGTGCCTGGGCGAAAGTCATGGCTGTTGATCGCACGAAGCAGTTTGATCCATTGTTCAACATCCGGATACCACCTGCTCGTACCATGGTAAGTCGTTTTGCGTGTGTAGACTGCTCCCGGGTGCGCCCAGAACCCTGTTGCGAGCTTGGCTTCCGCTTCTCCAAGGCCCAGTGATGCGATTACTCGAGCAGCCATCTCCTTGAATCTGGTAGGTTCCCGCGGTTGGAGACAAAGCAGCGCCACCATAACCGGCAGAGCAAGTTCTCCAAATAAGATGCCTATGTCCCTGGCTATTGCAATATCCCCAGCAGAAACATCAACCGGTGTGCGTTTAAACATGTTCTTCCGTAATTCGCGGCCAAACGGCATGTACCCCTTGCGCTTCTTCCAGCCTTCAAGCTCAGGGAACAAACGATAAAGCCCGCTAGCGACCAGTTGCCTGTAAGGCACTGCGGTATATCCACGACCTCGTATACATCCATGCGCCAGATACTCGACGTCACCTTTCTTCTCACCGAGGAGATCCGGTACCCACCAGACGAGCACCTCGTCTCCCAACTCCACGCGATCGATCACAGCGACGTGAGGATCCCAATCCGCTCACGAGTCGCGGGCATAGCAAAGCACACTATGAAGCGATGCAGCCCAGGAGCTAAATTCTGTAAGAACCTCTTTAGTGCCGACATAGTGGCTGCACACCATGCTGTGGATTTCCTTCTCAGTCTTATCGTAGAAACCGGGACCTGTATTGCGGTTCGTAAAACCCCTGGGTATAATCTCCGTCGTGTTATTAATTGCTATGCCCGGGCCGCCGCCGCTCTGCAAATCGAAAGCTCGGAAGAGGAATCGCGGGACATTGTTCTCTCGCAGGTCTGTACTCGTGTGTCTAGTTAGTTTGTGTAAATGGTTTGGTAAGAGGAGTGCGGTGTAATCTTGCCTTCCCAGTGGACCTTGTTCTGGCCAACAGTCTCGTCACTCTCGGCATCTAAAGGCATGGCTCAAGTATGTAATATGTCTACTCTCTTCAGTCTTTTCCTCTCCATACCCTAAGCTTTATATCATCTTTACACACTAATTCATCGCTGCATGTCTCACACAACCCACCACATCTCCCCTCGAGATAACCCAACAACAGGCTAACAGCCGTTTCTCCCCCCACACCACCTCCCCAAATCAAGACATCTGGAGACCCGCAACGCCCACAACCATCAGTCCTTCCAACGACTCCACACAGACATCCCGTTCAAAGCTGACTCGAAACCGGTACGACTCTAAAGTCTGACCGCGCGAGACATTCCTCGACCACGCACTCCCGACACACCCTTGCACCAAACCCTCCCCACCATCATCACCGACGCCATACGCTGCACATACCCCACTAGCATCCACCACAGCAGTTACATACAGCCTACGACAGTAAGACCATGCCTGAACACCACGGGCCAAACCGCCCACCGAGAGAATCTTCACTCCACACTTGTTATATTTTCATGCGAGATAGGTCATCGACGTAGATACGGCGGACTGTAGTATCGAGGCGGTTGCGTGGCTGAATGGCGGTAGGAAGGTAAGAGGGGGGTGGTGGAGTGCTTTGATTGATGGAGTGAGGAAGCTATATACGGGAAACAAACATGTCTCAATCTAGCATTTCTAAAGTCATAACATGAGCTAGGTTCACGCATACATCACATCACATCACATGGCAAAAACCCAACACAACGTGTATTTTCCATTTCATATCATGCACTCTCGTTCAACACTGTCAGGAAAGATGACAATTCACACCGAGCAAACTCCACCAACGTGAAAAGGGAAAAAGAAAAGGGATATAAAAAAAAAGAAGCTCGTCCATATTCCCCCTTTAGATAAATTCAATATACACAAAGAATCCCCCTGATCCCATCATGAATAACGCCATAGTACAGTGAGCTTTCGCACATACGCATGCAAAAAAAGCCCACAAATCATCCCATCATACCAGCATCTCAGCATGCAATACAAACGGGGGTATAACCCAAAGAAAAAGCCCTCCCCAAAGCCCCGTAATTCATCATCCCCCCCATCCATCCACATGATTACATCAGAATCCACACCGCACCCCCTGCAAACAAGACAAACATGAAAATCGTCAAGATGGCCGCGCCAGCCTTATCCGCGGTGCTAATCTCGCTCTGAAACTTTGGCAAGCGATCTTCATCGTTCCCACTGCCCAGACCAGGGTTCCCCTCACTCGTACCGCCCGTATCCCTCGAGTAAGGCGGCGGCACGCGTTGGGCATTCAACACGCTAATGACATTGAGCGCCGTCATCTGCGGGCCAACGCCGCCGATGCCATCGAAGCCGTTGTTCCACCACTTCATGCCGCACTGGTGCGGCCCGCCGTTGTGCTGGCTGGGGCCCTCGCATGTCTGGGCGGCGGCCACGGCGGACTTTTGCAGCTTGGGCAGGATCTGGGGTGTGAATTCGGGCGCCATTTGCATGGTGATGCCAAGCCAGCGGGCGAGGTAGGCCTTGAAGGATTCTTGGTCCGCGTCACAGACTTGGTTGGCTTCGCAGATTTCGACCATGACGCCGCCTTTTTCTTCGGGGAAGAACATGGCGACTTTGCTGATGAATTTGGTGAGTTCGGTGCGCCATTTTTCGGCGCCGTTGGTATAGTTGTACATCTGTGGTTGTATGTTAGTAGGTAGGATGGGTTGGAGCTTGCTTGCGGTGTGCGGAGTTCTTACGTATGCGGCTCCGGCAATCATGATGCCGTAGTTGTAGGTCCAGGGCGTTTGGTCGGCATCGTGACATGGGGGATTTGTGGTGATGCTCGTTCCGTCGTAGACTTGGCCGTCACCAGGGAGAATAGGACTGTTCGCCATCCAGTCGAATGCCTTCTCCGCCCACCTAGCATACGTATCGTTCTTGGTGTACATTGCCAATCGCGCGCCGAGATGGAAAAGTCCTCCGTTGGAAGCAGTGTTCTTATACGTCCACCCATTAAGCCACGGATAGATCTGCCAGCGCATGCCTCCGCCGCAAGTGCCATCGGAAACCTCCTTCTGGTAGCGACCCACGAACTGATTGAAGACAGACTGAGTCATGGCGAGCCAACCGGGTTGATCAGCGGGAGGGTCCTTGAGTTTGTATTCGGCTGCGGCGATCATGGAGAAGGCCCAGAAGACTTGATCATCGTTTCCTTCGTTCTTGGACTGGTTCGAGGGCATCTGCGTGGGTTAGCGACATGTTTCTTGTGACAGTACGTGGGAGTATGTACGAGGTCGAGATGCTCTCCGAACTGGTGTATCAACCCCTCGCGAACCATGTCGTTGTACTGATCGTCGCCGGTGTAGTGCCAGTAGTCGAGCAGGGTGCCGAACATGGCACCCGCCTGCCACCAGTAGTAGGGTGGGTAGAGAATACCGGGGTAACCTCCCAGTACATGTACGCCTTTATCGTCGATTGTCGCATATTGCGCCACGAGCTGTTTGGCGACCTGGCTCGAGACATCCTTGATGGAAGCTGTAACACGACGTCAGTAAACCCGACGCGCAAATACGATTGCGCAATTGCGCGACAACAGCGTCTTACCCTCGGAGTTGGGGTCGAGGACAATGGCCTGGGTGAGCGGTCGCACGACATCTGTTGACAACAGAGAGAGCGCCGCTAGCGCCTCGCGCAGGGCCGAATAGCCTCATCTCGACATGTGCCTTGCGCCTTGAACAATGCTAACGAATGACTACCCCGCAAGTGCGTGAGTCCAAGTGGGGAGAGCTGAGCGGGATCAAGCAAACAAAGCAGAAGTGTGGCGGAGCCGAATGTTGAGCGTACAGTACAAGAATCGGGAGGCAGCGGCGGTGGCGGAGGAGGAGGAGGAACAGCGGAAGAGAAAAAAGCGAGCGTGGTTTGGTAGTAAACAGGCGTGCAGCGGGTTTGATGACGGACGTGACAAAGAGAGGGCGGGAGAGATGGTCACTTGCGCCTGACGCAGGAAATGCGGATGGCGGCAACTTGCAACTTTGTTTCCATAAACACGGGCCTTTGCCTCCATAGGCTTACCTTGGTGCCAGTGGCGGAAAATGCGAATCGTTCGACTGGCGCCCTGCTGTCAGCTAATCACCATGTTCCCTTCCAGCCTGGCCTAAACCTCGTACAGGCAGGTCAAGTTGTAATTCACACACACACACACACACACACACACACACACACACACACACGAGCGCCGGTGCGCAAATCGGCCTGCACTCGTCACAAGCCACAGTTCACGGTATCGACGGCCAACCGGCACCTCTGCCGTCCTGACGTATGTGTATTCTGCGACCGTGTAGGGCCCGCCGACTGGGAATATCCAAACCGAGGGGATCCCGAGCGCAGTGGGGCGCAGGCAGGGAAAACCTGTGGCGCAGGCAGGCGGCCATGCGTTTGTTTTGTTTTTCCATTCGTTTCCCAGTGCCCGACATGTCCTTCAGCCAGCCGCAACCGAGGCGCAGTAGAGCGGATCTTCAATGCGACGTTGACCATGACCGTTCCCAAGCGTTTCCAAGCAAGCTTGCAGCACTTGAGCGTGCTTGAGGCCACGTCCCGCCGTCTTGCCGGCTGCCTGCCAAGACCTGGCGCCAAGCCCATGTCAGGGCTCTGTGGGGATGCACCGGAAATTGCCATGCACGACCCGTGTGGATATTATTAGTCGCGGGAAACAATACGGAAACGAAAAAAATGGAGCTCAACAATGGAACGCAGGTCGAGGTCAACATCAAGCTTTTAACATCCAACACGTAACGCGCGTTTTGTACGCGGCTTGCACGAAGCTCCACTATTAGCTTTCCATCCCTCGCAGACACTACACTCTACATCCTGAACACTCCCCAAGTGCTCTCCTTGTCCACGCCCTTGTTCTGCCCGCCACACGCCATCTGCAGTCCCATGCCAAGCACTCTCCGTGTATGTTCCGGTGGAATGATACCATCGTCCCACAGCCTTGCCGACCCGAATGTCGCTTCGCTCTCGTGCTCGATCCGTGCCTTGAGCGCAGGATCCACCTTCTTACCAACCGCTTCCATGACTGACGACAGCTGTTCCGCACCCATGACCGACGTCTTTGCATTGGGCCAGGTGACCAGGAGTCGGGGAGAGTACGCGCGGCCGCTACAGACCAATTAGTTGTGGTTTTCCGACGAGCAGAGAAACGGGAGTAGACTTACCACATGCCGTAGTTTCCAGCGCCAGCACTAGATCCCACAACGACAGTAAACTTGGGTACATCAACACAGCTGACGGCCGTCACGAGCTTCGCGCCGTTCTTCGCGATACCGCCCTTCTCGGCGTCCTGGCCGACCATGAATCCTGAAATGTTCTGCAGGAAGATGAGAGGAATGTGTCGCTTGCCGCACAACTGGACAAAGTGCGCGCCCTTGAGCGAACTCTCGCTGAAGAGAATGCCATTGTTGGCTACAATACCCACGGGATGCCCGTATATCTTTGCAAAACCAGTCACGAGAGTAGAGCCGTACAATGGCTTGAACTCGTCGAAAGACGAGCCGTCCACAATACGCGCAATAATCTCATGCATGGGGATCTGACGGCGTAGATTGGTGCCGACAATACCTGACAGCTCCTGCGGGTCGTAGAGGGGCTCTTGGAATGCAGGCTGCTGCGTGACAGTCTGGTTGCGGTGCCAGTTCAGGTTACCGACGCTCCTCCGCGCAAGGACAAGTGCGTGCGCGTCGTCAACTGCGAGGTAGTCGGTAACACCAGAGACCTCGCTGTGAAGCTTGCCTCCACCCAGATCCTCTGCTGAGACTACCTCGCCAGTCGCTGCCTTGACCAGCGGGGGACCAGCAAGGAAAATGTGCCCCTGCTTCTCTACAATAATGTTCTCGTCGCTCATGCTAGGCACATACGCACCACCTGCAGTACATGGTCCCATGACAACACTAATCTGCGGAATGCCCATAGCAGACATGCGCGCTTGATTGTAGAAGATGCGACCAAAGTGGTTGACATCTGGGAACACATCTGCTTGATTGGGCAGGTTCGCACCACCAGAATCGACGAGGTAGATGCACGGTAACCTGTTCTCTTGGGCGATCGTCTGGGCTCGGAGATGCTTCTTCACCGTGACCGGGTAGTATGTACCTCCCTTGACCGTAGCGTCGTTGGCAACAACCACGCATTGGACGCCGTTGACTGTGCCAATACCCGTGACGATACCACCCGCAGGCACATCGTCTTCGCCATACATGTCGTAGCCCGCCATCTGGCTCAGTTCGAGGAATGGCGTGCCCGGGTCAATCAGTGCGGATATCCTGTCTCGGACCAACATCTTGCCTCGCTGTATGTGCTTGACTCGGGCTTTTTCAGGTCCGCCTTGCGCGATCTTGGTGTGCAGGTTGACAAGGTTCTCGGTCGCCTCGTCCATCTGACGCTTGTTCTCTTTAAAGTCCGCATTGCTCGTGTCGACTGTCGTGGGAATGACAGAGACGGCTTCGGCGTGGTGGGAATGTGTAAAGGTAGCAGTATTGCGGACTGACTGCCGAGGTATTTGGGACTGCGCGTGCGACGGTATGGTAGGGCGGGTGGTGGACGAGAGGAGGCAGCGTTGTGTTTGCGAGCGAATGACTACCGAGGGACGAATCGACTGCTTGAGCAAGGCCAATGCCTCTCTAGACGGCGCTCTTGGAACCATTTTGAATTGCAACGGCTTAGAAAGCGAAATACAGCACTCGGGTTATATGAGGGGGAGGCTTGCTGTACGCCGTGTTTCGATGTAGCACAGAATGCGTGGAGGCTTGTAGAGTATGCTGTTGAAGATCTCAACCTGATGACATTGCCTGCCAGAGGGGGAGAAGAGAGCTGCACACGGCCTTTGGGCGTCTGCCTCGAAAGAAAGTAACCTCGTTGTTTGCCGAAGCGCATTCGAAGTTGGGGTTCGGATGGCATCTCAAGACCGTTGTTAGCCGTACCGCGGCTCTGCGGGGATAACCACGCTAGTCACAATAAGCAGGTACCAAAACACCGAACATGCATCGTGATCTGGAATGTTTTCATTTTTCGAACCCATGAAAATAAATCTAGATCGCCAACTCAAACTTTGCCCTCGACAGGCACCTCAGCAACCTGATCCAATCCCTCGTACTTTGGAATATCCAAATTATACTTATCCGCCATCTCTGGGCTCAAGAACCTCCCACCCAGGAAATGCCTTCCAGTGAACTTCTTCACCAGCGGCTTAGGCGCCGTCAAACTAATGAGAGCCGGTGGCATGAAGTCTTTCCCCGGTCCAGAATCCTGCGGACCGTCCTCAATGTCCCAAGAAGATGGTGCATCCACAGCGAGAACAGGAATGGAAGTAGCAGCCAGTGCCTCAATGACCTTGGGGAAGGGCTCGCGCACCTCGCCCGAGAAACTAAAGCCGAAAATTGCGTCGACGATGTGGTCGGTTTGTTGCAGCGCGCCTGTGAAGTCTTCTGTGAATGGCACTTTAAGATCTTCGAGTTGTTTCTTCAGGCGCTGTGGGGTGTGAGCTTGAGTCTCTTTGGTCCTTGGTGAGTGGAATACCTGGTACAACTCGTTCTTGCTTTGCTTCGGGTAGTAGATTGTAGGCTGGTAGCCGTAGTGGAAGAGGTGACGAGCTGCGACTAGTCCGTCGCCGCCATTGTTACCCGGTCCGCATGCTATGAGGATGCGCTTGCCTTTGCTGAGGGGCTGGAGTTTGAAGACTGGATATTCATATTCAGCGTGATTGATGGTTGTGCTGTGATGCTATCGTACCGGCTTGCGATACTGAGAGTCCAGCGAGTTCCATCAATTGGTCGATTGAGAATGCGCCTAAGGACATGAGCTCTTGGTCCAGTGCCGCCGCGCTTTTGGCGGAGAGGGTCTGTGATGGAAATGAGTATTGGTCATGAATCAGACTCAGTTTAATAGTCACCTACTCGAAGGGCCATTGTGAGTTATAGGATTGGAGAGGGTTGCGTACAATGGGACTGAGAGGGACTTGTCAAGATGTATTGGGGATAGTTCATGGTGTTTCGATTACATCACTGCTCCAGGATGAGGTGAGCGCAAGAGCGATCGAACACCACCACGAAGTTGTTAATTCAAGATTCTTGTCTTACGCGATGAAAAACTCTCAACAAACGCTAGATGATTTCTGCAGAATTCGGGTGCTTGACACGGTTCAATGTTCATGGCAAAGTAGCCATCCCATCGCACGTGCCGACCCGTCTCGGCAGATCCTCGGCCCTAAAAAGATATATCCAAACCTCCAACAAGCACGCCTGCGCCCCAACACAGCCGTCGCATCAACACTACACAACACACAATGGTCCTAAGAATCCGACTCGCCCGCTTCGGCAAGAAGCACGCCCCCTTCTACAACATAGTCGTCGCACACGCACGGTATGTCTCCGCTTCAATTCATCAATTACAGATATCTCGGGAGTCCGCAAATACTTCAATTGCGCACTATGCACACGCCCAGATGCGCTCAGATCGGATCGTAGCCTACATATTGGAAGTAAACCACTAACGGTTTAAACAGCACAGCGCGTAACTCCCGTCCCTTGGAAGTCCTCGGAACCTACGATCCTAAGCCGCAACCCCCGCGACCAGGCGATACCCACGGCCGGCCGTGGAAAGACATCAAGCTCGATTTATCTCGGGCGCGGTATTGGGTCGGTGTAGGAGCTCAGCCGAGCGACACAGCATGGCGGTTGCTGAGTATGGTTGGGATATTAGAGCCGCAGTATAGGGTGGGACAGATTGCGGGGATGGTGGTTAAGAGTGGGAGTGCGGCGAAAAATTTGATCAAGGATTCGGGGAGTGCTGAGGCGTCGCCAACCGTCAGGGTCGAAAACATGGAGGGTGGGGCGAAGGATGTTGCAAGTGCTACTTAGGCGCCTGAGAACCTAGTGCAAGGTGGAGGGCGGTGCGGTAAGAGCGGGAAGGACAAATGAATGAATGACAGGTGTACGGACACATACGCGTCTGAGAATGACGTTTAGGGAGACATGGGTTGCCGCATAAAGGATCCGTCAGAGGCGGGGTTAATTCGATCTCATTGGAAAGCAAGAAAGACACAGCACGATATCAGACGATTGGTCCTCAAGGAGCGAACGCTCTAAAAGCCAGTACACGGATACATAGCGTGTGAGTAGTTGCTTTGCAAGGCAGCGATACTTCCAGGGCTCCAGCCAGACCACGAGAGGCTACATATACACTCTATAACCTGTAACAATACCACAAACATCAGCACTCGTACCTCTACTCCCAAGAATCACCCTACACGACAAGAATACGACACGACATAGAACACGATCTGTTGGGAAAGAGCATCACATTCCATAATCTAATCTAGACTAACACCACAAGGCTATGTACATCGCCCAACCTGTAGGATTACAAGGAACAATCATATTAACATCAACAATCAGGCCTGTTACTCGCAGAAACCCCCGCTATCTGGAAACGTAAGATGTTCTTGGAAGAGATGTCATTGGCCTTTGCAAGCGAGATGTGGCGGCGTATGCGTACCTGCCTGACCTTTGCTTATCGTTCAGCTGACAAGGGTCGGGGGCAGAGGCTGAGCTGTCGTCATGCTCATTATGTCGCATTTTCCATGCAGTAAAGATACAGGATGATGATAAAACTCCAGTCAACGACTACGGCGTATATGCAGCAGCTACTCCATCCTGGTCTCTTTACAGAGGTAAAACTGTGCTAGCTGTAGCCCGGGACATGGGTAATGACTCGAAGGATGTCGCTGATTCATGAATACACAGCTTATGGAGAAGTCTCGGGGATTCATTGCATATTCAACAGCTTCAGAGACGATTCCCCCCGTACATTCTTTGCAAGTACGATCTATCGATGCAGGATCAGTTGACTTCGGCGTCATTTGAGGTCGGATGCAGCATTGTGATAGAGAGCACAAAGACCGTTGCACCAAAGTTAGATTTAAGTTTCCACCACTTCAAGGCCTGAAGCTGATCGATTGCGAACGGCGGCAGATTGTACCAGCATTGCCATCATATCAATATTCTGCGCTCAGCTATGTCTGGGGCACGAGTAGATCGGGCGATGATCGGTGTATCCACGATAGACTTCCTACAACCCTGCCACGTACTGTTGAAGATGCTCTGAAAGTCACCAAAGAGCTCGATATTCAATATATTTGGATCGACAGGTATTGCATCGACCAAGAAAATAACGATGAGAAACGAATTCAGATCAAGCAAATGGACCTCATATATCAAAACGCGGTCGTGACTATAGTCGCTGCAGCGGGCACCGATCCATATTTCGGCCTACCTGGTGTCGGTGCTACCGCGAGAACTCCCCAATCAACCGCCTGGATTGGAGGACGATGTCTTGTATCAAGTCTATCAGATCCAAGATTGGTCATCCGGACCTCTAAGTGGATGAAGCGTGCATGGACTTACCAAGAGAGGGTTTTCTCCACCCGACGCATCACTTTTACGGAGCAACAAGTGTCCTATGAATGTCAAGCTGGTTATGCGAAGGAGACTGTCGATCATTTCTGGGGGCCCATAGACGTGACCATGTCCGTTCTGGATGGCCCTTGGGATATCTTTCGTCATCTGAGTGGATATTGCGGAAGAGAACTATCTGTTGACTCGGATGCTATACGCGCCGTCGAAGGAGTGTTCCAAAGCTACAGAAAAAGGGAACTTCCCGTCCATCATTACCTAGGTGTCCCCATAATTCCATCAGTGTATGAAGGGCCGTTGGGAGAATTGGACCATGCAGAACGCAGCAGAGGCGAGTCCTTCGCCCTCGGGCTCTCCTGGTGTAATACTGCGCCAGCTACCAGGCGCACACTGTTTCCTACATGGAGCTGGGCTGGATGGACTGCTCCAATGAGATACCCACTTTATTTTCCTATGTACGAGTCCGCGCAGTTCAAAGCCGAAGTCAAAAGCCCATTAAAGGTTTTCGTAGAGAACTCTGATGGATCGATCTCAGATATGGATAAGCAAAGCGACGTCTCGCTAGACCAAGTCATACCTGGTTTTTCTAGCGAGTTTATCCATATTGAAGCATGGACGATACCTATCGATATTCATTACATGCCTGACGGGGCAGTTGACTGTATTAACAAAGTACGATCCTATGGCTTGTCCGACGGTAACGTCTCTGGATATTTTGCTATATTCCAAGACGACAGGGAAACTGTCCAAGTTCCCCTGTATTCATTGCATCAGACGTACGAGAACGATATTACCGAACGGCAAAGCTATGCACCAGACTCCAAAGATAATGGTCTATTAGGCGTAATCTTGGACTCATGCGAAACCATGTCAGATCGTGGGTACTTTGATAATATCTTTATTTTAGTTGTAAATGAGAAAGATCACTATTACGAAAGGGTTGGACACATATTGCTTAATAGTCTTACGATGCGATCGTCCCTCAACGACGATGGCCGTCATTGTACACACACGGACTCTGATTCTGGGAGACTTGCACAACTTTGCCTTTGCTTAAGAGAAAGGAGAACTATTCGATTGGGTTGAAACCAGCTTGCGAGATTGCATTTGGTAGTATTGTATTAGACTGAGTGCCGGAATCCATTTGAATACATGATCAACGTTTCTTGCTGAGCGCATCACCCAAGTGGAATATGTGAGGGGTCACACCACTAACCAGAACCCAAAGCACCACAGTTAGGACCGCGAATTCTACTACAGCGAGGAAGTGGAAATGTAACTGTTTAGGAAATGCACCAACAATGCGATTAGATACACTGTAATCAACAGCGTTGTGCCTGCATCTAGCAGCAGGACGTTCGAAAGATTAGTAACAATACAACGAAGATTAAGATCGCCATGTAGGCACCAAATCACAAAGCATTCACAGAGTTAATACAGCGTCTAAGGGCGGCATCTTCCGCGTTTATAAGATACTAGAAGAGACATCTAGATCTATGGCGCTACACCATCTACAATCTATAGCCTTGGGTCTGCGTAGCATCATATAACTCTTAATACCGCAAGAGACGACGCTATAAAATTGACAACGAGATACTCGCAATTGCCGAGATCTGGATACTCTCTCTCTCTCACTAAGAAAAAAAAAGAGCTTATGGAGTAACAAGTATTGCGAATATAAATGATTGCTATAAAAGACCTCTACAGCCAACCCCGCCTCCCTTCTGTCTCTCTACTCACGCATACAAAGTACTCTCAAGAAAAATGCAGTACACCAACTCCTACCTGCCCTCGACTACTAAAACTAGTCTCGTACTGCTCTAACCCTCCTACCTACTTGTTTAATAAACATAAACACTAGCACCACGATTAAACCCCATGCCCTCGAAGATTAGTACAAGAAAGCACACATGTACACACTAGAAGTGAGATAGAAAAGGAGAGAGAGAGAGAGAGAGAGAGAGAGAGCAAGACATGTACATGGTACGTTCCCGCTCTGCACTAGGGATGCTAATAGGTAGGTACACGTATGCTTGTACGACCACGATAGAAGGATTGTCGTGGGGGATACTGGAAAGCGTCGGAAACACAAATGCACATACGTATACGCATACAGAAAAGAACAGAAGAAACGCCGGTACGCCCCCAGTCCACACAGTCTACATTCTAATATAAAAGCCCTCATCGTACAACGAAAAAAAAAGGGAAGAAAATAAGAGAAAAACACCCGCTAAATGCATCCCCATAAACAGCCCAAATAATCAACGCAACTCTCCCTCTCTCAATAACTCTTCAATGACTCGCAACCAAAAAAGTATTAGTAACCAAACAAACCACCATAACAACAACGCCATAAATACTCAAAGCCAGTGCCCCATTGCGCAAAAGCCCCCTCCTAAAATCACGATTCGAGTGTCCCTCGCTCGTAACGTAACTGTCCGCGCCCTCATCTTCATCGTCCTCATCCTTGACGAGACGTTGGTGATGTGTAGATTCCGGGTCGGAGATTTTGTAATAGAACAGTCCGGGGAGAATGAAGGATATAGTCGTGGAGCCAGTGCTGCCGACGTACGCCAGGACTTTCTCGAGGGAAGAGACGGTCATGGCGGTGATGAAGGAGAGGATGATGAGGACGGTGCTGATGACGGCGAATCGCAGGTCGGACATTTCGGTGCTTTTGGGGGCGCCGGGCTTGGGCGTGTTGGTCATGAGGGTGTGGCGTGAGGGGCTGCCTTCGGTTTGTTTGCGCAGGCCGCCGGGGCGCCATTTTAGACATGCGTCGATGCTCGCGCGACAAGGGTGGATTTGAAGCGGGTAGGAGAACATGACTAAGATGACGATGGCGAGGCGGCCAATGGTGCTGGCTGCTGCGGTCGGGTACATGGACACAATATTGCCGTGAATGTTGTCGCCGTAAGATAGATAACCTGTAATGCCTGTCAAAATGTAGAGTCCGCATGCGCCACCAATGGAAGCGAAGATGACGGTGGTGGTCTGAAAGTGGGAGTTGTCCGCTATCTCGTTGAGGATGGAGAACATGTTCTGGTGGCATGTGTAGGCGAAGACGATGACGGGGAAGGCGGCGAGGGCGGAGATGGGGCCGGCCCATTCAAAGACGCGGACGGTGCCTCGGTCGGAGAGGGTGTCGCCTTTGAGGTAGTGGGCTACGACTAGGATGACGAGGTAGGCGATGGAGAAGAGGGCGATGACGCTGGTGTACTTGAGGGAGTCGAGGCGGCGGAGGAAGGAAAGGGGGATGACGATGAGCCTGTGGCAGTCAGCATACGACGGCAGATTGAGTGGAGACAACGCACATGAAGGCTGTAATCCAGAACTGCCTGTCAACCAGGAAGGTGATGTCGCTTGCGCCCGGCGCAAATCCGCGAACCACTCCCGGCATCAGATCTCCGATGATGATCAGATAGCTGACGGCCACGCCGAAGCACTTGATGGCAATCGCAGCGTCGAAGATGATGGACAGATTCGGATATGTCATCTGGGACAGTGTCGCAAAGGATACATGTCCGCGATCAATGTACCGCGCGCATCGCGTTTGCAGGTAGAGGCCGAAGCCTGCTGTTGCGCCCGCCCACGCGATGACGAATATGCCGAGGAAGACGCCCATCTTGGAGAGCGCGGAGGGCATGGCGAGGAGGCCGGCGCCGAGAACTGTACACGATGAACATGTCTTCTAGGGGTTTGCTGTTGCGCAGGACGTACTGGTGTTGGCTAGGTTGATGACACTTGATATCCACGTCGCCTGGCCTTTGAATCCCACGTCTTGCTTGCCTCGACCTCTCCTGCCTCCGTCAGCGTCTGTCCGATGAGGCTGGTATACACCCATCTTACCGTCTGCCTCTCAGCGACCCGGTGCTCGAAGCCATGGGATCTGCGTCTGTTGGCTCGGGGCCGATGGCGGAGTAGGAAGCCATGCTCTCGAGGGTGCGAAAGGCGCAGTTTGTGTTATTGCGCGTTCATCCGGCAGGGCTATCAGTAAAAAGCGAGGTTTGGAGTGCTATCCGCTGACGTCTGGTGGTCGCATGGCCCCAAAACCCGGGGGCTTATCAGCGGCCGCTAAAATTAACATCCGAGTTCCGCCCCAAGGCAGGTACGCGCGACTGCGTGAACCGCCCGGGATAACCACTGCATACGCGAACCGACCACAACCATGGATGAGTACGACGAGGCGGTTCTCTTCACGTTTGCGCTGCTGGAGACACGGCTCGACCGCCTGGAATATGTTTTGGGCGGCTCGCAGGACAGCGCCAAGCACAAGGCGAGGACGATGCCGGACCGCATACACAAGATGGAGCAATCACTGCAGCAGCTAGCCGGCAAGACTGCGCTGCTCGACGAGGCAAACAACCTGCGTACGTGTGTTGTTAATGCTCCTGCTACTCGAGGCTGACAACACTAGTGGGCAAGCACAAAGACATGCTCCAGCCCCAATACAACGACAACGATGATGGCTCCGACTCGGGCCCAGCACTCGACACGGCGCAAAAAGCCGCACTGGTAGTAGAACGCGCGACTGGCTTTGCAACAACTGCCTCTCAACTCCAAGCTCTCCAAGACCAGCAGATACCCACCACCGACGGCTTCACCAAGCTAGCCATACTCCGCCCCCGCATTGCCCAGGCGGAAGACACGCAGCTGCAACAAGCGCTCAAGATTTCGGAGCTGAGGAGACGCAACGGGCTGTTGAATCAAAGGTACAGGCATGTCATGTTTTTGGGTGCGGGGAGATGTTGGGTCGACTACAACCAGAGGCTTACCAAGGCGCTGAGGGCGCTTGTGAGGGAGGAGTATAGACGGAGGGAAGACAAGGAAGAGGGGTTGGTTAGGGAAGAGGGGGAAGAAGGGGAAGAGGGGGAAGAACTGCAAGGGGACGGGGAGAGCGACGATTCCAAGTCTGAGTACTCTGATGACGAGCTGTGAAGAGTGTCGGCGAATCGCAGACTCCCTTGATCAACGTGGAGAATCGGCGGCCGGTGTCATCCGTATCCGACTGTCCGCGAAGAAGCACCAGTCCTCAGACGACAGTCCCCTATACCACAACATTCTTCTTCATCCGCATTGGGTTCAACGGGTAGGTCGACTTGATGCGTTACCGCAGACATCGATGTCAGACGGTTTCAGGACGTGGCTGCGGCGTAGCTGACAGATGCCAGGCAAGCTGGTGCTTCGCTGCTACCATGGATAGCCTTTGTCGCAGTGTGGCAGCCACACCTAGTGACAGAAGTCCACATTGATAGATTTGATAATACACCTGAGAGAGGCACACCGGTCCTGGGCATAACGAGTGAACCGGATCAGCAACGAGGGTGGGTGTGGGCTGCGTCACAATCGCTGCAGCGATCCGGGGTCCCAACGGTTACAGTATGGAAAAAGACAGGCTGCTTCGGATCAAGCAAGCACCCGGATTGCGAAAATGACATGCTGGTGAAACAAACTCGTCGGACGATGACAAGTATAGACAAAGTCTGCGGACTACAGCCATGCAATGGGCTACTTTCCAATGACAGGCGGAAACAATTCGCCATGTCACAGTAGGTCGCGTAGCAGAATCAGATAGCTCAAACACGAAGAAAGTTGATAAGCGCCAGAGTGTTCTCTCGATGATGCAAGGTGATGTCGTTGCTGCAGGGCGACAGTCTTGGTAGGGCTGCGGAGGGCTCAGTGCCGTGTTTCATGGTCGTCTCGCATCAGCAGCAGCGCGGCAGCCCGCAAGGGTTCCCCGAGCGAGCGAAATGGCGCCGAGCATGGCCCGGAATGCCAATCTCCTGCGGAAGGCGGAAGTCGTGCGAAGGAAGGAACTACTGTGACTGTACTGCAATGTGCATGCGCCACGCAAATGAGGCGCACGTGTCACCCACAACCATGGCTTACGTGATGCCATGCCCAAGGAAAGACGCAGGGTGCAACGACGTTGATCAACCGCCATGCAACCGCCAGCTGTCATACTCGGCCTGTTGGGGCTGACAGCTCAGTCCACTGTGCAAGTGGGTGGTGTTACAGTGCCCCCTTTTGTCTTGGGTGGGCATGTCCTGTGTCTGTCGGCTTGGTAGTAAGGGAGCGAACGAGGTGTTCTTGAGTGACGCGAGTCTGCATCATGAGGCGTCGACTGTCGTGTTCTACACCAGGTATCCCTTTGAACGACGACATATTGGCTAGACAGCGCCACGTCCTTGGCTACGAGTCGTGACTGTGAAGAGTCAGTCTACTTGTTTGGCTGTATTGTATTTTTATTTTATTTTAAACATGCCCAGTGCCTTGTACAGGCAGCGTCTTCTTTGTCTCCAGGACGGCGCCGCTTACTGTGTACATGGGCGGCTCGACGGCCATGTGACTGGCCTAATGCACTAGACGCGCGTGTTGCTGTCCAGACCTTTGGCTGACGGGCGCGGTGCCATTTTAATCTCAGCGGGACCCGCAGCAATCCCCGTATCCTTAGCCATTCGGCGCGGCCAATTGAGAACCACTGGGAACCCAACTTGAAACCGTCGCATCTGCTCGTCCGTCGTCTCCCACCCTCGCTCCAAACCCTCTCTTGACATCCAACAGTCGCCTACTACTCTGCAGCCGCCGCCGCC
Source organism: Alternaria brassicae (assembly GCA_004936725.1). Taxonomy (NCBI): domain Eukaryota; kingdom Fungi; phylum Ascomycota; class Dothideomycetes; order Pleosporales; family Pleosporaceae; genus Alternaria; species Alternaria brassicae. The sequence goes on from CM016512.1 coordinate 2,101,226, forward strand.
CACCACGTCGCATTTTCCAAGCGCGTCAATAGCAGCACAATCGGCCACTGGACGCCCGCTCGCCCTCCCACTTGCATTTGCGCCCTGTGCACCCGTTCGCTCTGCACAGCACCAACAACCGACCTGCCGCGCCGATATACCTGCCCTTCGCCGTCACCCAACAGCGCGCGCCTTCACACCACACTCTTTGACTTTTTCCCTCCACCTCGTTCCATTCACCCATAATACCGCATCTGATCACCACGCTCCTTCTCTTTTGCACCCGCCTGCATTGCCACCGTAAAGCTTAATCGTCGCCCCTATCACTTACCCCCCGCCCGTCACCAATATATGCCCGCTTACGGCTCGCTGGGCGAAACTCCTTCACTACGCAAAATGGAACACGGGGGCTACGGCCAGAGATCGTCGGGCTTCAGCCTGGGTCGCATCATCGGAGATCCCTTTGCGCTGGCCACCATATCTATTGGTATTGTGAGTTGCATGAGTAGGATTGCAGGTACCGGCGAGCCTGATGTGCTGACGTGTGATGTGAACAGCTCGCCTGGATCATCGCTTGTGTCAGCTCCATATTATCTGCTATCCACGGTGGCTTCCCCAACTTTGCGTGGTGGACGCTGGTCTTCATGTTCTTCTGCATCGTGGGCGTTACTGTTACGGTTGCCTCGGATGCTGAGCGGACGTATCATGTCGCGGTAGGCAGTCACTTTCTGGACGCCCACAACGCTCTTGCTGATTTGTCAACAGATTGTGGGCTTCCTTGCCGCTGGTCTCGTCTTCACTACCTCCTCTGTAAACTCGCTCGTCTACTCCCCCGTCGCTCCCTTTGAAGCCGCAGCAGCCGGTTACATCCTCCTCTCCATGATCACCGTAAGCCCTTCCATCACACCCCCACGGACTCAAGCTAACACCCACCTGCAGATCGTATGGATCTTCTACTACGGCTCGCAACCCCAAGCCTCGCACCGCACCTTTGTCGACTCGTATGCTCTACACAAAGAACACCCCGGCGGCTCCCGCTCCTCACGCCCCATCTCCAACGGCTACACCAACCGCCCGGAAACCCAGTCCACCAACATACCCCCCCAGATGTATACATCCGCCCAACTCAACGGCTTCGAAACCTCGTCTCCGGTCTCAGGTTACCCAGGCGGTCCTGCGGGTGCCAACGGCAGAAATTCAGGTGTGCCGCAGTTTGGTGGTGGTATGAGCATGGGCGGCAACAATGCTACCATGACGCCTACAAACGACGAAGTACAAAACCAAGAACAGTCGATTGAATATCCATACCGCGCAAAGGCCATCTACTCGTACGAAGCCAACCCGGACGACGCAAACGAAATCAGCTTTCAAAAACACGATATCCTCGAGGTCTCGGACGTCAGCGGCCGGTGGTGGCAGGCGAAGAAGCCAAATGGCGAGACGGGAATCGCGCCTAGCAACTACCTCATCTTGCTATAGGCGGTTTTTGTTCGGAAGAAAAAAAGAGACTGGCTCTCTTTGCCTGACCTTTTTTTTTAAAAAAAAAATCCATCTAACGACCCCGCCACGAATGTTTCCTTTGGCGTCTACTTCTACACTACTTACTTCACTTTGACGTGCAGTAGATTCCGGTTGTGGTTACATAACTCATCCCCTTGTCCACTTTTTTCTTTTCTCGCTGATGTGAGAAGATGACTCATTCGGCGAATTTCGCTATAGATGCCAGCTTTTTTTTGATTTGGCTTTCTCGATGGGTTTCGTAGGTGAAGCGCCGCGAAGCGTAGTGAAGGCGAAAGTGAAAGCGAAAGCGTGTAAAGCGGTGCAGGGAGAATATATATAAAAAAGGCGTGCACGTTTCACAAGGCGTGGTTTTTTTTTCAGGTGTAGGATTGGATGTAAAACCGTGTTCGAAATCGGACAAGTTTGTATAAGAAGGGGCGGGAGGGGGGATGTTCAGTGGCTATACCTTTCTGCGCGATACCCCAGTTTCCCATTTTTCTTTTCTTTTCTTTTCGTTTTTGTATCTGGCTTTTGGCTGTTTCTTGTCTTGTCTTATAACCATCAGTCAGTCAGTCAGTCAGTCAATCAATTAGTCGAAGTAATTCCAACCTCTTTTCCCCACTTCTTTTCTTTGTGTATTCCACGCGCGTACTTTTACGTGTGGTTTGTCTCGACTCGGCTCGACTCGACCTGATTTGGTTTAGTTTGGCTTGGATCCTTTTGTTACAGTATAGTATACTACATTGTCTACCTACCTGCCTACCTACCTACCACGTCCTCCCGTCCCGTCCCAATTGATGCACTTCTCGTCTACGTTTCTGCGTATATCTTCTTCTTTTCTTGTCTTCCCTTGTTTTCACGTACGCAGTACCCCGACTTCTCATTCCCGTACTGCCTGCTGCTTGCACTGCTACCCTGGTTCTCAATTCGATTCGATTCGATTCGGCGGCGCTGTGTTTGTTTGTTTGTTTACCCAAAGTTGCGGGAATGAAGGGAGGTGGCAGGTGGGGGGGGGGGGGGGGGAATATACAGAGCGAGTCATGGCGTTTCCTGGAGTTTCAAGTACTCGATGCTTGGAGTTTAGATATGTATGTAGTTCATTGATGTGTTTTTTTCTTTCTCTTTCTTCTCCTTCTTCTTTCTTGGTAGGATGGAGATCTGAAGAGCAGAACACGCTTCATCCTGTACAAACCTCATCGGGTTGTCATTCGGGCTTTTTGGCGCAAAATATCGACGTCATGTCATGTCATGTCTTGTGTTTAGCGAGCGAGCGAGAAAGGCGAAAGCGCGAAATATGAAAATGCAAAGGAAGAAGAGCGGGAGTGACTATCATTGCAAAGCCAGCACATCTTACTATTTTTCTGCAGACGCGCTAGTCGAGCATCACGGAAATGACATGTATGTCTTCCTTGTCCAACTTACCTAGCAAGACTGAATCGATAGCAACGGGTATCAGAAATGTAAAAGTGGACGCGCTGTGTCAATGTCCCAAACGCCTCATCACCCCCAACGACGCCATGCTAGAGAAGTGGCGTGCGTTGTACCCTCGCACCCTCTCATCAATCCAATTCAGACTATAACACACATATTTCTAATCAATGTACCTCCTCCACCCATTCCCGACAACGCACTTCTTCGCAAAATCACCGAGCCCCACATGGAACCTCTCCCACCGTGCATCTTGTCCAGCGCCAATAACAAGGATAGTCTCATCGTTCAACCAGCCGACAAGTCCCTTTGTTGGTCGACCACCCGGGACACCGGGTATACCAGCGCTGAGTGTCGCAGACCTACCATGCGGCCCCCAAGCCGTTGGTTCATCGCCCATTTCGAATTTGACGGTCGCGGTTGGATACGTATCCGAGAACTGGCGGGGCAGAAGCGGTATCTTGGAAAGAATACCGTACTTGTGCTGCGACGGGTCGGCTTGCGAGGCCGCCGTCGTTGCAGTGACGAGGTCGTAGATGTGCAGGGTTGATTTGTCGGATGTCACGGCGAGGGTGGAGCCGTCGGGCGAGAAGGCGAGAGAGAAGATGGCGGCGGGATCGACGCCGCGTCGGAGCTCTGCTAGCTTAGTGCAAGAGGGGAAGGACCAGAGGCGGATCAGGGTGCCTTGCTCGCTGGCTGTTGCGATGAGGTCGCCAGCCCTGCTTATTCCGATTGCGCGTAAAGGGCTTTCGTGGGCGGGTACGATACTGACGTTGCCCGTGTTGAGGTCGTAGATCTTAACTTGGCCGGCCGCTCTGCCGGGGAACGCGACAATGTTCGTGCCTAGTTCACACAGTCCGAACGGATTGTTGACCGTCTCGTATTCTGCTGCCTTGGCCAAGGGCACTTTCATCCTGTATATGCATATCGAGTTCAGCAGTGCGACAATCATGTGTGTTTGGCTCAGGCGCACGCGCTGGACGGGCGTCTTGAATTCGACCGACGTGGTGAAGCGTTCAGTTTTATCGTTCCAGATTTGGACCTCGTAGATGATGTCAGTGTCGTTGACGGGGAGCCAGTCGGAGTCGTCAGGAGAGCTAACCTTGTTCTGAGGGTATTTGGGCTGCTTCCCGCCTCCGACTAGGGCAATGTAGCTTTTGTTGCCGAGCATTTCCGCGCAGCCGATGCCGCCGCCAACTTCTACGGGAATGTTAGCACGCTGTAGTTGGTTGGGAAGTTCATATCCGCGCGTCGTCAATACCTCTGGCGATCTTCTCCTCGCATGTCGTGGACGAGAATACTGGAGGGGTCAGCAGATGCTACCAGGCTTGGAGGTGTATGCGCGCGTCATACCGCGAAACCCCGTCTCCAAGGCTACCGAGAAATGAGAGCAGTCTGCGTTGAAGGATGCCGAGAGGACAAAGGGCCCCGTGTCCGAGTCTAAGATAGGCCGGGTATTCATCTTGGGCGCAGCGAATGAATGAGATGACTGTAGATTGTTTCAAACTGCTATGATGCTCAAGTGGGGCGTCTTGAGTTGCAGTGCGGAGTTGGGTGGAGTGTCAGGCCGGGGGGTCTGTGACTGTGAGATGGGCGGCAAACGATGCAGGAGGCGCTATCATGGAGTCCAGCAGTGTGGTAGACACATGTTGTCCAGCAGCAACAAGGCAGAGGCGGGAGTGAATAGCGGCGAGAGGGTTGGTTTGGGAGAGATATCGAGGGTCCACGGCTCCTCGAGCTAGGTCATTTACCATGTCAGCCGCCTAGCTCCCGCATGCTAGCCTGTTGCGACTAGCGCGACTTGACGACTTGAGATGCATGCTCGACGATGCTTTTTGGGCAGCATCAATTCTGATGAGATGCGGAGGACTACTGCTTGCCCATAGGGAGATCTATGTACTTGGGAAATTGACTCTCAAGAATATCTATCCCCGAGTGTTGGGGAGTCGTGATGGACCCTGGGAGATGTACCCCGCTGAGTACCAGCCCTGGAGCAGAATAGCTTGCAGCTATCCCCAAAGTTGAAGCCATCTGAGGTTGACTTTACAAGTGCTTGCAGAACATGTCGAGATTCATTATATGCTATGACCCGGATTCACTCTTTGTTGTACATGTTGCTCAAAGCAGACGCGCCAGGTGGTCGCGCCAAGAAGGAGGTACGGCCGGGGTGTGGTGCGCTAGCGAGCCCCTTTGCATCGCGCAGGGAGTAGCTGCCAACGTCCCCCAAATTTCCACGACGACACCGCTCCAACTCAACACCACAGATATACGCCTCCGTCTCACCTCCACGCAGTCTCGCCCTCACGCCTGACTGTCTCAATTGCGTCTTCTTGCCGCCTGCCCCACCACCACCACCACCCAGCACATTCCTCGCCCCCGAGTTCATCATGTCTTCGGTACGACGCTCCCCGATACCACGTCTCTCTCAGGCACCTGATGCCGCCCAGCCCACCACATCCACACTTGCCATTGACCACCACGGCTAACACTGTCACAGGCGCTTAACAAGACGCGCAGAAAGAAGAATGTCAAGAAGGGTATTCAGTTCTGCCTGATGGTGTGCGGTGCCTCTGGTACCGGCCGGACAACCTTTGTCAACACCCTCTGCGGCAAGCAGGTGCTCGAACACAAGGAGGTCGACGACCCAACAACCGCACATGTCGAGGAGGGCGTCAAGATCAAGCCCATCACAGTCGGTATGTGGCGTCGATGGATGCAAGCGTCGCGTTGGCTGCTAACAAACACCAGAACTCGAGGAGGAAGGCACCCGCATCTCGCTTACCATCGTCGATACACCCGGTTTCGGAGACCAGATTGACAACGAGGCCAGGTAGGCATCTTCCGCAAGTCAGCACACCACAAGCTTACCCCCACGCAGCTTCTCAGAGATTGTCGGATACCTCGAGCGACAGTACGACGGCATTCTCGCAGAGGAATCGCGTATTAAGCGTAACCCCCGATTCCGCGACGACCGTGTACACGTCCTGCTGTACTTCATCACACCCACAGGCCATGGGTATGTCTGCCTGACCCCCGCCCAGCTCTCGCTAACACCCTACAGTCTTCGCGAACTTGACATTGAGCTCATGAAGCGCCTGTCCCCCCGCTGCAACGTCATCCCCGTCATCGGCAAGGCCGACTCCCTCACACCCGCCGAGCTGGCAGAGTCGAAGAAGCTGGTCATGGAGGATATTGAACACTACCGCATCCCAGTGTACAATTTCCCCTACGACATCGAGGAGGACGACGAGGACACCGTCGAGGAGAACGCCGAGCTCCGTGGCCTGATGCCCTTCGCCATCGTTGGATCCGAAGACATTGTTGAGATCAACGGCCGACGGGTACGGGCACGCCAATACCCCTGGGGTATCGTTGAGGTGGACAACCCTCGCCACTCCGACTTTTTGGCTGTCCGAAGCGCCCTCCTCCACAGCCATCTTGCCGATCTCAAGGAGATTACGCATGACTTCCTATACGAGAACTACCGTACCGAGAAGCTTAGTAAGAGTGTCGAAGGTGGTGCTGCTGCGTAAGTCTGGCCTCTGCTCTGTTATGACGTGCATACTAACATTCCTCAGTGACTCATCAATGAACCCCGAGGATCTCGCCAGCCAGTCAGTGCGCTTGAAGGAAGAGCAACTGCGACGCGAAGAGGAGAAGCTGCGCGAGATCGAAGTCAAGGTCCAGCGCGAGATCAACGAAAAGCGACAGGAACTCTTGGCACGCGAGAGCCAGCTGAAGGAGATCGAGGCCCGTATGAACAGGGAACAGAGTGGCCAACTGCAAGACCACGACGCAGACGAGGCCTAGGCGACGCCGATGCACCTCTAGCTTTCAGGATCCGGCCAGCGCGCTTGCCCCGGGAAGCCATTCGAGTCGCCAAAAGGGTGTATTGATCACGTCACAGCTGCGGGGCGTTTGTAATAGGTGGGCTTGCTGCAATGCCGACACGGAAGGATTAACATGGTCGGATGCCCAGGCCTCATTGTTTCTTCTCTTATCTGGGGACCCTTTTAACCGATAACAGTGATGCCTCTTCTTGGATCACTGTCTCCGACATGACACTGCTTCTCGTATGTTTTTTTAGCTTTTTCGATACTTATTCCCCAGATCTTTTTGGTCCTTTCACGTAGGAAGTAGTAATTAACCATTCTAATATCACGCTGGTGACGCACCGTCCATGACAAAAGTCTATCACTACAGGGTAATGGTACTGGTTCGTTGTCTGTGATGGACTCGTGTTGTGTGATTCTAATGAGCACGTTTCCTTATGCGTGGTTAAAGCTCGTGAGCAATGCCGCTCCAAATTTGAAAAGCCGCGCCCTCGGCACCATCGAACAAACAGATGCTACAGTACCCCATGACGCTTGGATGTCGCTGATTAAATTATCCACAACGGGTCACTTGTTGGGATTCTCCTCATGCGTGCTTGAGCACATCAAGTAGCATCATCGCTTGGTCCCATCATGGGTAAACATTCGAGGCTTAAGCCCTGCGAATTTTCCAAGAGGCGAAGTGCTGATTAATCCAACTCTGCCTGATTTCTGCTTGTTGACCGATCAGCGACGTGCTACTGTACTTCCCGCATTAACTGGTCTAGATTGATGTCACAGCGATGGTCGACGAGAGCAAAGCCAGGCTACATGAGCTTATAGCTCCTGTGGTACGGGATCAGTGCTTGTTAAGTTGGGAATACGGCTGGGATTGAGGAGATGGTGTTGGGAGAGGTTTGAAAGAGGTCCGGAGGGTTGTTTCTAGGCAGTTTACCCGTGTGGCATCGTTGAGTGCGAAGAAAGATACCGATGGAGTGCTGGACGTAGTCTGCATGCTTCATGCCAAAGGATCTGCGCGCAGGACTCTACGTGGCTATCATCAGGCATCACGGAATGTGCTTCGGTAGGGCCTTTTCCCAATAGGCGATACACTTTGTATACCAATACCAGCTGCCTGCCTAGTTGCACATGGATTGTGCACTCCGAGTTTAGAGGGCCTCCGCGTTTGCCGACAGCACTATTACGGAGCATGGATAACGCCTTCCGTCAGGTGCCGTTATATCTTGGCCGGCATTACTGAAGGGCATACGTATATACACACACAGCATGCAGTGTAAATGCACCCTGCTTCCGCGTTTGCCGACGAGACCTTTGACGGAGAAAATTGCTCAACAGCTTTTGCTGCAGTCGGCTCTGGAAATTTACCTTGGGTTTTTTCTTTTACTAGGTCATCTTCCCGCATCGGTTAAATACATACTGCGCGTCATGGTGGCGATTCGTAGCGAGCTATTCTAAGCTTTCTGATTAGTAAAGTTTGCGAGTGCCGACGCGCCTTGTCCTCGCGTTCTCCTTCTCGGCTTCTAGTCCTGCAGATTCATTTACCGTGTGGATCGTGGGCGCACGACAAACTAGACGTTGTTGTGGTTGTAGAATCGGCGACCCGGTAGGTTGAGAGTGGTTGAGACATGCTTTTGATAACCACTATAGCAGGATCCCATACGACTCCCTTCAGTAGTCTTTCCATAACCCCGCAATCTGAACTCTCAACAGTCGCGGGCGCTCGTCGGAAGACCATCATATGTACGGAGTTGGATGCTATTCGTATTCCAAAGCGGGGGAGATATGTCAGGGGTTGGCTTGTCGTCCTTTGGTGGTATGCCGGCTTTATCCCTGAGGACTCGGGTACAGGAAATACCCAGGCACAGCGACATAAGCCAAGACAAAAGTATGCACGTCTCGGTGCTTCAACATTGATTGAGCACCCAGTTCCAGACCATACACTTCCACTCAGTATCATGCCAGGTTAGACATGTCGATGCTGATCACGTCAACGGCCTAACCTTTGGCCGAGCAGGCGTTTCGAGACCCTTCGATCCTCCGGAAACTGGCGTTTTCCCCACTGACAGCGCATACGTCGGCTCGCTTCAAATCAGATCCCAAAGACCTCACCTCTCGCCTCTCTTTTACGTATCACGACAGCAACGTGTGATGTCTTGCAAATCTCTCAGCCAGTTGTAGTCTAGAGCCATACTACTGTGACGTCGGTCCGCTTGCACATCCTCCTATGCAGCATCGGCATACCGAACGTTGCCGGCTCTTTGGACTACTAGGTCTGACAACCCTTCTCACCGTTCAGGTCCTAGAATGTCAGACTCGTGGCTAAATGACATCGGCTTCATACTACCATGATCATCCGACTGGCGTTCGGATCGTGTGGGTCCAGGAGCAAAGCCGAAGCGCAACTATCCGTCCATGGCTCGATGCTGACCATCATATACCGGTGGGTATAGCTGATGCGGATGTGGCTAACCGTTGCTGCAGCACCCTGGAGCTTACCCCGATCCGGGGGGTCTTTTGTTGCTTTTCGCAGAAGAGGGGACCGTTGAGACGACGTGAATGTGTGCAGACGCGTGAGACTCGCAGATGTCCTGGTCTGTTATGCAATGCCGTCCCCGGGACACATGCTGCATATGCTCAAGGCTCGACTGAGCGCCACAACCGGATGGCGGCAACTGCGGAGGAGAACACTTACACATGCCAACACAAAGTCGATGCGTCCATTTACTCGTGTTTGCGGAAGAGAGCGCAAAGAATGTGTTCTCGACCGACGTACATAACCGACGTCTTTTGGTATGAAACGTATGAACCGAAGTTCGTCGATCGGTAGAGCGTTCGGTCCTCTGGCTTGCGTGCATGACGCACGCCCCAACCCCACCTTTTCCCAACGGTTCCACTTTATCGACCTGTTCCGGATGGAGATGGACGACCATTATCACCATAACCGCGCTGTCCGCGGCTGTCGTTATTATGCTCGGAGATGGCGACGGAATGACTCAAAGTCTTCTCTGGGACCGAGGCGGCGATTTGCCGGTTCAGCTGGTCTCTAACGACCCACCGCCTATCAGGCGCCGCGAAAGCTTCGAACTCTATTGTGCCTCGAGACACGCTCTCCCGCCTGTGTAACCTGGCATGACAGCGTCTGCACTCGTTTCAACCCGCATCTATAACACGGCTGAGCGTGTAGTGGCTAGCTAGTTCGTCGCTTGCAATCTCGGCCATGACTCCATCATCAGCTACTGCAGACTGCTGCGAGCCGCCAGGAACCGAAGACTAGGCACACGCTCGGATGGGGAAAGCAGAGCCTCCTGCTAGCTGAATCTAGTTGTGCTGTATACAGGATCGAATCACAAAACCGATTGACGCCATGTTATGCAGGCGGCGTTCCACCGGCGTGGTTCGGGAATGCCAGGTGATGCAGGTCTCAACACAGCCGCCAACCGCACGTCAGCAATCCACTTCAGAATTTTCAGGAACGTCGGCTGAGCTACTGAACTGTAGCCTGGCACGCACTTGCCGACCTCACCGGACGAGTCGAAGCATCGAGTCGAAGGATGGCGGATTGTCCATGAGGCCACAAAGGGATGGTGTTTGCGTGAGCCGCTTGTAGCGCGACGGGAGACTGCGCATCGACCACATCCGGAAGTATTTCTACAAGGTTACTTATTGGATGCAGATTGACTTTACCCTCTTTGATATACATTACTCCGTGGTATACAAACCCGTCCCGGGCGTGAGCGATTGAGTTTACCAAGTGGCCACTTTGTGCTCCTTTCCTCGACGTTCAATGCAGGAACCCAGCACCTACAGTACCGAGCCCTACATGCAGCCATACCAGAGGCTTCGTACCCCCCCCCCCCCTTCAACGCGTCTACATCGAGATCAAGTGGACCCATTTTCTGAAAACGACGATGGATGCGCTCACAGATAAGTCTAGACTCGCCAATCGGGTTGCAGATCGGCCTGGGGATGGAGAGTACCCTTGTTTACGCTAACTCAGCCACTCTCCTTACCGAGTTCCAACAAGCTTGTCGCTCTCTCGCCCTCTGCGGCGGAAGCAGGGGCACGTCTTCCCCGAGAAGCTGAAATCTCACTAGCTGCCTAGTACAAATCGCTCTATCGAAGGACGATTGTGCATTGGCATGACACCAGCCGACTATTCTTGCTCGCGACTGCGGCGGTAGAGCTAGTAAAATGCAAGACCCTCTGACAGCTCCGTCATCACGCACAACATGTTGCCTGGTGCAAGAGCGGGTACCACTTTTTGCCTTCACCTAGGTGGTGCTGGCGTAATCGGGTCGCGTACCATTAGTTGCAACTTTCTTTTGTACGACCTGCCTGCTTCCTCACTTTATCATTGGTGACGGCTGTATAGCTACTTCTTTCCACCTTTACTTGCCGCACGTCAAACCAGGTACTAGAGCGACTGTACGTTTGCTGCAACGTGAAACGCCACCCGACCACGCAACTCAAAGTTCTACACTTCTTTTTAGTTGGCGTAGCTGATCCAGCATACATCTTGTCTTACTTGAGCCCCCTCTGATTTCCCAACCCATCTTCACACAAACTTCATACCTTTTACACTTTACCTGTTACCACCATCCTGCACATAGTAACAGCAACTTCACCGAAGCCATGGACAGACCACAAGTCTCGATACCACCCGTGAGTAACCCCAACTATATTGCATGCAGCCTCACATTCACATACTGACCTACAAACGCTAGGCTGCGAATATCCTTGGTGTACGTTTCTCCGCTCCACCCACCTTCTCGAATTGTTTTGCTTGAGTCATGATACTGACATACGATCTTTTGGTTCTCTAGACCCTCGGCACTGGTGAGTACCTCCGAGAACCTGTGTGGCTGAAAGGACCTATGCTAATTTGAGTAAAGTGTATGTAACCCCCACGTCGAGCCCTTGTCCCAAACGAGAAGGGTTGCTAACGGTCAACTGTAGTTGTTGGTGTATACAGATCGTCCCGCAGATATGGACCAACTGGCGGCGGAAGAGTACAGAAGGCCTTCCTGGCACTATGCTGATCCTCTGGTCAATATGTGCGGCAAATCCTTCTCCAAGTCAACATCATTGAGCTGACCACAATGTACAGGCGGCGTACCATTCGGTGTCTACGCTATTGTTCAGAACTTCAACTTTGCTCTCAAGTTCCAACCCCAAGCCTTTGCTTCCCTCACACTCATCGCGTGGGGTCAAACGCTCTACTACCACAATAAATGGCGTGTCTGGACTGCGACCCTTGCAACTATTGCTCTGGCTGCTAGCTTCGGTATTATGGAACTCATTCTCATTCTCACCCTACGCGGACCATACAGCAAAGGCGTAGAGTGGCCCATGATGCTCATGGCAATCTCCGCATCCGTCATCCAAGTCATTGGTCTCATTCCTCCCTACTTTGAGCTCGCGAAGAGAAACGGTCGCGTCATCGGAATCGGTAAGTAACATCTTCTACCTTGATCATCTACTCCTTGTCCCCTCTGTCCACCAGAGCGACATACTGATGTTTCTGCCAAACAGACTTCTGGTTCCTAACCATCGACTACCTCGGCGCATTCTTCTCCCTCATGGCCGTCGTCGCACAACAATGGTTCGATGCTCTTGGTGCTAGCTTGTACATTGCTTGCATGGTCCTCGAGACTGGCATCTTCGCTTCCCAGGCCATCTGGCTCTGGCGCGTCCGTCACATTCGGCGCGAAGCAAAGAAAGCGGGCAAGACATACGACCAATACGTTGCAGAGAACCAAGGGAAGAAGCTATCAAGATGTGGAAGTGAGGAGACGTTTGATGATGTTGAGGCGGGGTGTGAAGAAGACGACGACAATCGCGGGTAAAGAATACGATGCTAGTACAGCTGCTGAAAAGGCTACGGAAAAAGCATGTACGGCCCAAGAGGAAAGCACCGAGGCGACGACGACGATGACGAATGCGACACCCGCAGCGACGTCGCCACCATCGCCGACCCCAATATTTGTATCCATGACAGCTCAGTCAGTACCCGACTCGTTTCAAGCCCCACCAGCTGCTGTCCTGAAGACCAGCACGTCGGGTTGATTACTTTCTTTCCTTGTCTTTCCCTCCCATGGCTGCTTGCGAAGAGCGGCATTTTCCTCCTCTAGCTTCATGTCCTGTACGATACCTCACGACAGTCATCACGGTGTACTATCTTCTCTTTTTCTTTCCTTTCCTGCGTCTTTCTTCTGGTAACGGTTGATGGATAAAAGCTTTGTCTTCTCCTCGGGTAGGAGGTCAAAAGCTCCCTTTTCGGTTTGTCTTCTGCTACAAAAGTGGTCTTTGGGGGTGCACCTTTCCATTTGCTTCCTGGTGATGGTGAAGAAAAGCGGATTGCCGAATGGCATGACATGGCATGTACGAGTAGGAAATCATAATCAATAATTCGATGACTCTGGAACTGCGCTGTGATCATGTGACATGGTGCGCACTCTTTCATCCTACAATATTTAAGTGGCTACGGCCTTTTCTACAGCTTGCTATTTTCTCTTACTGCTACTTCTCCTTCTGAGTCTTGCCTCGTTCTCCCTTGTTCTCAGACAGCAGGTCGATTGGTGGACACGGTACCCTTTAGCTTCGCAGTCTCAGCAACACCTTCAGCCTTCTTGCTCATTCCCGACTGCTTGGAGATTTGAGAGCTATGGTGCGTGTCGCCATTAGAAAGACCCTCTTGCTTTCCAGACATGTAGTTGAAGCTCCTTGGCTTCCCGCGAGGATCAGCCTGTTTTCGCTATTTTAGCATTGCAAAGTTGAGCAAAAGTCACGTCTTTGTACGAACCGGGTCGGCCACGTCTGGAGATACTGCTCCTGGGTTCATGGCTTTGGGGCCTAACTCTTCGTTGGGGTCGGGCCTGCCGGATCCTGGTGCGCTGGGGTCGCCTTTCGTTTTGATCTTATGACTGCGCATGTTCTCGTCGTTCTCGCCTACTAATTTTCCCGGTTGGGTTGGATGCGGCTGGAGGTTCGCTTGCTTTTCGTTGCTTGTTAGGGGGCTTAGATCATGGCTGACGGCGAGGTAAAGACCGCCAGCAGTAGCCATGACGAGACCTGCTGTCGTCCTAGAGAATCACGTTATCCGAAGCTCCGCGGGTATCGCTGCAATGGCATCAAACGTACAATGTGACATTGCTATTCTTCACTTCGGGGATTGGTGAGCTGACATATGTCCTACTTGGCATACCCTTTTGCGATGGGTGGACCCGAAAGCCACGAGGACATTTCGTAGCCTGTGTACACGTCGTGGACGCTGCGCGCAGCTTAGTGAAGCGGAGTAGTTGCATTGTGGATTATTAGAGGCAGATGTTGATTAGAGTGAACATTGCGGAGTAATTGGTAGTTATCTTGACGCTATCTTGAAACTTGGTACTGGCTAACAGCAGGTTATCGTCAGAGCGCGAAAGATGAATGCGTCATCGATTCATCGGAATCATCGCAGCGCAATGCAGCTCTTATGCACGTCAACTAGATGGATTGAGACCGCAGTATGGACGTCGCGAGCACGTGAAAACGTGGCTTGTCATCACTAGATGGTCAATCTCAGCCCTCTGATGGATGCGGACGTACGTCTGGTGAATGGTCGAAACCGCGCCTTTGAGTAGCGTGGAGATTGCGTCAGACCTCGGGATGTTGTTCATGATGACCGATCGACGACAAGCTACTAACCACTCCTGAATTTGTACTATATACTCATGCAAGGTAGAGACGTGTCATCTGGGATTGCTGGGGCCTGAGGTTCATAGGACAACGGTCATTGGTTTGTGCTTTCGTGTACGGTAGGATCGTCATCCTTGATGTACAAGGTGGAGGGGCCCTTGCCTATCTGGGGATTAGCTCTTTGAGCTCTTTGGTGACACAGCTCAGAACCTTGGTGTTCAATATCTTGTACGGTAGGATTGTGATGCGTTTGGCTGCGACGACCTCATACGAAAAGGCATTCTCGAATGACATATCTCAGACCTAAAGAATATGTTGCGCGTCCAAGTCTCATGAATTTGGTCCAGACGAAGTGACTTACTGCATGGTTGAGTGTGACGGTTTTCTTGAGGTTGGAGTGAGTACCGACGTAAGTATGTATTGCGCCATTTCTTTGTCTGCCGTCGGCACGTGTATGGCAAGTGAACGGGTAAACCTTGCTGTATCTCCACAGTACTCCCGAAATTGAGCGGGTCAGCGAGGTCATTGGTTGATGACACTCGTTTCTACTTGACCTTCACGATAGCTCCCAGTAACAGGTACATGACAGACAGCTGTTAGACTCAACCCACCACCGTCCGCACTCGTCCGGATTACTCAATGGGGATAGCTTGGCGCTGTTTTGAGGAATGTTTCCGTCCTAGATCAACCAGGACTAAGCCTGATATTGATTGGTCGGCATCGCTCTTTTCGGCTGTCTCACGCCCTAACGTCTTGGATCAGTAAGTGGGCCGGATCAGTAAGTGGGCCGCCTCACCAAAACCAGCGCGACTCTTTACGCAATAGCTCCACAACAACACAAGATAATAGAATAGAATTTTAGAGATAGCTAGTCTATTACTACCTACATTAAGTCCGCGTGTGTCCTTGGACGTGACATTTTGTACACGTTGGCGGCGCGCGCTGACGTCCTGGAGTAGCTAGAGCTTGTTCTACCTCCGCGACCACCCTTTCTGCCTCTGCAGCGAGCTGCTGGCCTTGCTGAGCCTGTAGCGCTCCTCCACGAGCTATATATTGACGCCGCTGATCTCTTCTACGTTGCTGGTGCTAACTAGCTCTACGCAGCTTTTTATTCTCCTCTGCGAGTATAGTCGCTGAGTTCATCGCAAGCTGAGCGCTTTTAGCAAGTTGGCGGATAGCTAGAGTAGTTGGACTCTCTGATTGCCGACGGAGCCTGTCTTGGAGATAGCGTACCTGCTGCTGAAGCTGTGCTACTGTACGCGGCGTCTCTGCAGCCCATGCGACGTTGTTGTCTGCTGTAGTCGCTGGTGGAGACGGCGTACGGATGACTGTGAGCGACGATAGGACGCGGTCTGGACAAGGAGGGATAAGCCCTGTCGCCTGGAAGCCAGCCTGGATGTTCTGCTCTGTAAATACCGCTAGCCGGATCCGTGTATAGGTGGTGAGGAAGTCTACCTTGTCGATATAGTAGACGCCTTGGCGAGCGAGCTCCTAGATCTTATAACCGTACGCTCGCTTAAGCGGCGAGAAGCAGCTCACATCAAGCGGCTGGAGGAGGTAGAAGGTGTAAGGTAGCATACAGAGGGTGATAATGTTGTTCTCTGTGCAATACTGGTCAAACTCAGGCGTAGCGTGGCTGCTATGGCCATCTAGAATTAGAAGCCGGTAGACTCCACGCGTACGAGACGCTGTATATCTGTCGAAGTGCTTTACCCACTCAACACCAAGCTTATCTGTCGTCCAGCCGTTGTCTAATACAGCGACTACCCAGTCTGGCGGGATGTGGTGGTACCAGCTAGCCTGGTGGTGCTTTCCAGACAAGATCACGAAGGGTGGAAGATACCAACCAGAGGCGTTAATACACTCAATTGCTGTAGCCCACTCTCAGTTGCCTGGCTGTACAACAGTAGCGCGGCCTACTGTATCTGAGCTAGTGACCACCTTGGACGTCGCTGCGACGCCCATCATAAAGCCAGTCTCATCAAAGTTGTAGGTATCAATATCCTGTATGCCGTACGCCTGGCGCGTCTCCTCGACGAGCTTAAACCACGCTGCGATAGCGATGGGATCCTCACAGCGAGCGCGCTGGCTATGGAACTTCCTATTCCACTTTATCTGTAGCTCTGGCTGGCTATTAACAAAGCGCGACACCCACTTCTGGCCAACAGGTTGTGGAGGCGGATCTTGGCCACGCGCGGCGAGAAGAGCGTCTGCCATACGTCGTACGTCGATAACCTGGGGCGGAAAGCCTCGTCGATCAAGGTCTAGGATCCACTGCACAAGAGACTGCTCTTCGATAGGTAGTAGCTTGCGGTTGACAGATGCTGTCTCTGATCGCGGCTGGGTACCGTGAAGGCGTCGTTGGAGCGTCGACTTTGGCACATCGTACGCTTTTGCTAGGGCGTAAATTGCTTGATTTGGGTTATTGTAATAGGATGCTATAGCAAGGCTTATTCTGCCTTCGCGAGAAGTCTGTATAGAGCGTTGTTGTCGCGGCATTGTGGTTGTTGTGTAGAGAGTCGCGCTGGTTTTGGTGAGGCGGCCCACTTACTGATCCGGCCCACTTACTGATCCAAGACGTTACTATGTATCTCCTGCTAAGCGAAAAGGGTTTCTGAGTAGAATACACGTGGACTGTGCTTTGATGTGGCTCTCGCTCAGTTGCTATAAAACAGAGGCTCCGACTCTCCTTGGTGGTACATATTCACGACTTTCAATCTCGATATCAATCTCCTTGATACTCCTCTCTCGCCTAAACATCATTCCGCCACCATGGCGCCAAACCAACTACGACTATTCCATTCTCCAGGATCCTGCAGTACGGCAGCCCATGTCCTCTTGAAAGAGTCCGGAATGCCCTTCTCCAATGAGACAATCAGTGTCATGCAAGGCTATCCCGACGAATTATTACATCTCAATCCAAAGGGCAAAATCCCATTCTTGCACATGGACGGCGAGACAATCACCGAGATGCCAGCCATCATGACCGCTATCGCACAACTCGTCCCTGATAGGAAGTTCCTTGGAAGCACCAATATGGAGACTGTTCGCTGCTACGAGTGGTTCAACTTCCTCTCCGGTGAATTACACGGGCAAGGTTACTTCACACTCTACCGTCCACAATATTTCATCGACGATGAGACTGCCTTCGATAAAACCCGTGAGAAGGGTCGCGCGAAGATTGAGAAGTGCTACGTTATCATTGAAGAGAACCTCAGGGGATTGCACGCAGTGGGAAACGCGTTTACGGCAGTGGATGCGTATCTTTTGCCGTTTTATCGCTGGGGAACTGCAAACGAGTTTGGGATGAAGGAAAAATATCCGAAGTACACGGCGCTTGTGGAGAACCTGGCGAGGATGGAGAGTGTGAAGGCGGTGTGTGAAGCGGAAGGTATCCATCCGGTGATTGGGGAACGACCACCACTCTAAGTCAAAATGGTCATGTCTATGATCGGACTAAAGAAGAGTATTCAGCTTGCGTCATCCAGTCGCGGAAAGCTGTAATAATGGTTCAGGTAGTCGAGAATACAAAGCTTTTCTCCAGACTGAGTTACATTTGAGCTAATAACGGAACTGGCTTCTAGAAAGACTTCCGTCCCGACCATGAAACGTGTCGATTGCGAACTCGCTTACGGACGCGCTTAGAAGATCGTCGGAAGGTTGAGAAGCCGAGTCTTCGGACAAGATACGGTTGAACGTGTATAGGCGGTCGATCCTAGAGTTTACGTTATGTCGACTACTGCGCGTGCTTTAAAAAGACGTAAATATCGTTTTGACTTGGGCAAGTTCGTAACGAATTGCGAGACATTACGTACGAGCATTCAGCTCATCAACCGATCATTTTCGTGTGCTCGTGACTGCAATTGCTGTTCGTTGTAAGGTGACGGAAGTCGAAGAGTGCCTGAGGAGTGCCTGAGGAGTGCCTGAGGGGTATGTACGCTACAGTAGCGGGTCAGCTAACGCCCCGGGTCACTCAACGCCCGGGCAACAACACAATAGCTTTATAAGTATTGCAGCTGTAACGCCTTAACTAAACGTAATAAAATTACGTAATAGTAGATTTATACTATATAATAGCCTGCAAAGACTTTACGCTAGTCTAAATCTTTTTTTAGGCCGCGGATTACCTGCGATTTAGTAGTTTTAGGTAGAACTAGTTGTGCAGCTACCTAGGCACCTATAGAAGCTATACTACTTATAATACCTTTCTAACGCTTTATAGCTA
This sequence comes from Alternaria brassicae, assembly GCA_004936725.1. Taxonomy (NCBI): domain Eukaryota; kingdom Fungi; phylum Ascomycota; class Dothideomycetes; order Pleosporales; family Pleosporaceae; genus Alternaria; species Alternaria brassicae. The sequence continues at coordinate 2,119,868 of CM016512.1, forward strand.
GCTTATAAGGTTTTAAAGCTTTGCGCTTACCTAATTAGAGTAATTGTATAGCTTTAGCAGCGTTGCAGAGGCTTCTACAATACTCTCTTTTAGCTTTCTCTTTAGCCTTCTACTTTCTAGTCTTCTTCTAACTCTTCTTCTGCTTAACACGTCTTGCAGCTTTAAGTTAAAGCTTATACTTATAAGCTGCTTTACTTGCTTTAGCTTGCTTAGCTTTTTAAAGCTTTTAAAGCTTAGCTTATTATTATTATAATACCTGACAATCGCGAGCTTGTTGTACACTCCTAGGCAACTATATTTTAGCTCTCTTATAGTAAACCTTATCCTTATTAAGCTAGAGGGTAAATAACTGCTTTAGTCGCCTCTTCTTAATAGATAGAGACTGCCTAAGGCCCCTAACCTTCTCTTAGAGTATACTATTTTAAGCTAAGATATAGTATAAGCTTTATTAAAGCTTCTTAACATTCTTACTACTCTAATCTTTTACCTTATAGTGTACAATTAATTTAAGCTTAAGCTAATTGCTTCTTAATAGTACTAAGTTGCTACTGTTAGAGTCTAAAGCTTGCTTAGTAAACTTCTTAAGTATAATATCTAGATTAGCTAGGTATATACTAGTAGCTTTTGTAAAGCTATAAGCTTTTATAAGGCTAATAATGTTATTATAGTGTGAAGGTCGTCCTAAGATAACCTAAGAGTTAGTTCTTAGGAACGAGTGAGTGCGATAGACGGGGTTAGTGTACTAGCACGTTTAGTAGAACAATATAATAGTACAGGGTTATAATAGCACGTTTAGTAGAACAATATAATATTACAAGAGGTTAAGAAAGAAGTATAATCCTTAGATTAAATACTAGAGTCTTATACAAAGTTAAACACACTAAGCTATAAGGGTTTAGTGTCTAAGCTATATACTAAGGAGTATTGCGCTTAGTACTAAGCGTGTAAGTGCTCGTTACTAAGCGGTACAGTGTTAGGTTAGTTATTAGTTAACTAGTCTTACTTACTGCTAAGCATCTATTCTTAGTCTAGCGTGTACTTGCTTACTACTAAGCAGTTACGTAATTACAGCGTAGTTGCTGTGCCGCAATCCTTCAACTGCGCCGCTTAATCCTCCAAAGTGATTACGCTTACCCCCATTCCTTCCTAGGTGCAGATTATAATACTATCCTCCTCCTACAGGAATTTGTCCTCAAATTATATAACTAATTTGTAGTTTTTATTATTAACTAAGGCTTGCCCCGCGTTATAAGTAAGGCAATTGTTATGTTCTCTTCTACCTAACGTCGCTTACGCCTTAGCTCTAAGATTGTTTAAGCTAACTATTCTGCCAAATTGCCTTATAATTATTATTTTCTTAAAAACAAGATTTGTTACGTTATACCTAATACTTGTTTAAAATGTGCTAAGTGCACTTAGTTAGGGCATGCGTGTATAAACATGTCCTAGAAGTCCTGAGATTGTACGCGCGATAAATATTAAAAGAAAGTAGATAATAATAAGAAATTACTAGCAATAGTAATTTCGCAGTTGCTGCGTAATAAGAAGATTCTAAAACAGGCAGAAGAGCGGGCGCAAAAGAAGGCGCTGTACTTAGCTTTAGATATAGAGGCGGCTAGTAAAACAGAGATAGCGCAGGAGATAGATTATCCTGCATCTTCTATTAGTATGGAGTTTTCGCCGGCCATATAGGCTACAATAGAATTAATTAATGCTTCCGTTGCTAGCTATAGTACTTCTAAAGGTGCAGTCGGCAGTTCGTAAGGTTTATATCTAGTTCCTATGTATTTTCGCTGTTTAGATAGCCTAACCATTTAATTAGGTATTCAGTTCTGTTGCCGTTATCCTAGTATGCGAGGATCTCCTTAACTTTAAAGACAGTGTCTTTTTCTATTTTAAAATAAAAGGTTTTTTGTAGTAGCGTTGCTAGGTCTGCTAGTTCCAACATATTAATATAGAATCTTGGGTGGATTTTTGCGTCAGCTAGAAGGTCGAGTGTATAAGTAACTAGTCCTTTCTAGTTAAGAATTAAAAACAGTCCAACCTTAACGTTGTTAAGACTCTTGTTTAGTTGTTTAGTGCGAAGATTCTTTGTAAGCAAATAAACTTTATCCCCCTTCTTTAGCTAAGGTGCTGTTTTTCATTTCTTATTAATATATAAGATGCTTTGGCGTTAAGCCTTTTTAAGTACTCTCTTTAGCGACTTATATACTTCTTTTAGCTTATCAGCCGTAGCAATAGCTGCTTCTGTTTTCTAACTAGAAAATGTACGTGTAAAGAGATTTAGGTGTCTCCCGTAGTTCGCGTAGAACGGAGTTTGTCCTGTAGACTCTAAAAGTTTGTTGTTATATACTATCTATGCTATAGGTAGTAACAATACCTAGTTATTCTGTTAATAATTAGCGTAGATGCGTAGGTATGCTTTCATCGTGCGATTCGTTCGCTTAGTTTGTCCGTCTATTTGCGGATAATAAGCTGTTAATAGCTTTTACTTGGTTCTAATCGCAGCTAGTAGTGTTATCCAAAAGTTTAAAGTGAAGAGCTTATCTCTGTCACTAATAATTGACTTTAGTATACTGTAATATCTAATAATTCGGTCGTTAATAATGTGTGCTAACTGTACTGCTATAAAGTCTTTCCTAAAGGCGATGTACTCTGCTTGCTTTGTAAATCGATTAACTACTACAAGAATTGCGTTGTAGGATACTTGTGTAATAGGGTCTCTTAAGACGGGTAAGCCTATAATAAAGTCTATAAAGATGTCTGACCACAGTGCGTTAGGTAGCTCTATTGCTTGCATTTCTCTATAGGGTGCGTAGGTACTGTGTTTATTCTTCTAATAGTCTGCGCACTTAGCGATAAAGAAGGTAACCTTGTCCTTTATATGTAGAAACTTGTAGTTGCGTTTAATAAGTTCTGTTATTTGTGTAATACTAGGGTGACTATGTACAGAGTTGTCGTGATGTTGTTAGATAATTGCCTTATACAATTCTTCCAGTACTTCGTGTGTAACTTGCATAAGCAAGTTTAACGTCTTTGCGGGTCCTAATAATCTGTCGTTATTAACTTTAAGTATCGCAGTATTAGTAATTTCTTTTGTTCTAGCAATATTATGTCTGCGGCTAAGAGCGTCTGCTCTGCTGTTGTCTTTTCCTAGTATATATATAATCTTGAACTTGTGTTGTCTAAGTTCTTCTAACTATTAGACCTATTGTTAGTTAAGTACTTTAGTAGTTGTAAAGTTAACTAAGTTCTTGTAATCTATAAATATTGTAAGTTCTAAGCACCTTTTAGCGTATACTCTCTAGTGCTTAAGGGCCGCGATAATAGCTAGTAGCTCCTTGTTATAGACGTTGTAACGTTCCTTAGGTCCTAAAAATTTGCAAGAGTAATAGGCAATTAGGTGCTATTTACTTTTGTGTAATTAGCTTGCGCATGCGCCTAGTGCGAGATCTAATGCGTTAGTCTTAAAGCGTAGCAGTTGTCCTGCTTAGAGTATGCGGAAGCATAGTGGTGCGATGCTTGCATTCTTAAGCGTCTAGAAGGCGTCTTTAGCTTCCTTACTCTATATAAAGAGTGTATTCTTCCTTATAAGTTTAGTTAAAGGAACAGCAATCTTTAAGTAATCCTTAATAAACTATTAGTTAAAGTTTAGGAATTCTAAGAAGGATTGTATCTCCTTAACTGTCTTTAGCTGTAGCTATTCCTTAACTACTTTAATCTTTTTCTCGCTTATGCGTACTCTGTTAACCCCTACAACGTAGCCGAGGAAGTCCACTTCTGTCTTATAGAATTTACACTTCTCTGGTTTAACTTATAGATTAAACTAGTCTAGGCACCTATAGTACTGTACAGACATGTTTAATATAGTCTTCTTTATTTTTAGAGTAGATAAGGATATTGTCTAGATATGCAACAACAAAGATGTCTAGGTGTACTCTCAACACGTTATTAATAAGCTTCTAAAATATTACTTAGGGCGTTTGTAAGCCTAGACAGCATAACAGTGTATTTATAGTGTCTGTATCTTGTGCGGAACGCTGTCTTCTATTCTTCACCTTTCTTAATTCTAATAAGGTAGTAACTATCGCGTAGATCTATTGCTGTAAAGATCTTAGCTTGCGATAATTAATCCTAAAGTTCTATAATGTTTAGTAGTAGGTATTAATTCTTTACTGTGATATTGTTAAGTTTGCGATAGTTAACGCACATTCTTAGTAGTCTATTCTTCTTTAGTACAAAGAGTATAGGGAATCCTGCTAGCGAAGTAGAGAGTCTAATATATCCTTTCTTTAAATCTTAATCTAGCTTTTCTCTTAGTATTTTAAGTTCTATCTCTAATAGTTAATAAATTAGCCTAAAGAGTAGAGTCTTCCCTTCTTCTAAAACAATCTTATAGTCCTAGGGTTGGTGCTTTAGTAGAGCTTCGCCGTCTACTACTTCTGCAAAGAGGTGCTTAAATTTGTAATACTCTTTTAGAATTACTAGAGGTACGCGTTTCTCTGTAACTCTAACTTTATAGTCTAGAGGTGCCCTTCTAGTACCTATTAAGTTAAACCCTTATGTCTTAAGGTTATTCTTATACAAGGTTCGCTTTCCTTTAGCGATATTATTAATCTTCCTCTTATCTACCATCCGCTTCGTGCGATGCGTAGGCTGGCTTGTAGTTGCGTCTAGTCTACAGCACTTAAATAAGAACGTTTTTAACTTCTAGTTAATGCGCGGGTTATATTCTCTTAACTAGAGCAGCTCTAGTATAATGTTGTAAGTAGCTAGTCTAAAGATATCTAGGTCTAACTGTTCCTAATATTTCTAGATGCAGAGCGTCACGCTTGTAACTTTATAAGTAATTTAGTTCTCGCCTAGCATAGGCTTACCGTTAGTAACATGTAGTGGGTAGCTTATCTCTTTTCTTAGTAGTCTTAGTCTAGCTAAGAGCACTGCTCTAGCAGAAATATAGCTTACTTAGAATCCTAAATCTACTAGTGCCTATATCTATTTTCTACTAAGCTTGTCTGTAAGCTTAAGGAGTGTTAAGAAGTTTATACTGTTAATCTCCTTACTAGTTTCTTTTACCTAGAATACTAGTCTAAAAAAGACTTTCTAAATCTGTAGAAATCTTTTGTAATAGCATATTTATTGTAGTTAGGGTATAGGCACGTGTGCTAATGCGTTTAGTTGCATTCCCTTAAGGGGTAACCTCTAACCTTAGTGTTGTACACCGTTTGCATCGCGATAACCTCTTAGAGGTTTATATAGCCTAGAAAATGCAATCTAGTTCGCTTATTCTATAGGTAAATTGTACAGGAATCTGTTACACATTTAAACTATTGCTATTTGCACTTAGAGGTGCTGTAAATCTGTTAGAAAAACTATCCTGTTCCTTGTTTATCAGAGTAGTAGATTATGCATAAATTGTAAGCGTATGCTAACTAAGTAAGCTTCTTATGCTCTAGATTCTAGTAGTCCAACTAGTAATAAGTATCTGTAGCGCGGCTTAATTCGTAAGCCTTACACTTTCTATAGAACTTATATTATTTGTAACTACTAGGCTTTGCATTACCTTTAGTAGTTGTTCTCTAGAATTAGTTTTCTTACAATTCTTTTAGAGTGCTTAGTGTTCCTAATAGTTCACACTATTGCTAAATCTCGTTATAGATTCCTTCCTTCTCGTTGTCTAAGAGAGGCTAAGTAGGTTCGTTCTATAATGCCTTAGCATTATTAATCTACTAAAATATGGATTCTAGGTTTATACCTTATGCCTTAAGTTCGTTGCAGAGGTCTGCGTACTAATTATACCTCTTAAATTATCTGTAGAAGTCTTCTTTAGTTTTGTAAAAAATAATCTTAGGTTGTCTAAGCTGCTGTAGCAGGGTGTTAATTTTCTCTTCTAGGTTTTTAGGACATTAAAGCGTTACAAGCTTTAACTTAGGTACAAGGTTATTGTAGACCTTAATTACTCTATTAACCTAATTAGAGTCTGCAGGCGTTTTAGTGCCTTTTAGCTAGTCCGTTGTTGCCGTGTGTAAGAGCTCCCTCATGCTGGGTGGAAGGTTCTCCTTTTATTCCTCTAGTCGTAGGACTAGATCGAAGAGGTCGCGTCTTATTATTATTATAATATTAGGTACCTTATAGGCGTACTTAATGTCTAGTTTGTTAAGATACTATCGTACCTAGTTAATATGTTGCGAGAGTTAAATAAACTTGTCTTAAGGTGCGAATAGTGTTGCTAGCCTATTATTATTACTAAACCTTTCTATTTTTCTAAACTTAGTCTAGTTAATTTCTGTTGCCTTAAGATCCTTGTAAGACTCGTTCTTAGAAGCACTTGCTTTATCTAAGGTAGCTTCCTCTGGAGAGATAAGAGTTATATCCTCTAAACTATTAATAATGCCGTTGTTATAACCTTATAAGTTAATATTAAGTCTAGTAATAACATTCTACGTCTCTTTATCCTTATAGTTAGGTACTGCCTAGTGTAGGACATTAAGTTGTTGTACAACCTTGCCTTAGCTTCAGCAGTCCCTTTTTATGTAGCCTTTCTTGCTACAGGCATAGCAAGTAATATCCTTCTTGCTACCCTTATTATGCTAAAACTTTGTTTTACTAGGTCCCTTGTTAAGGTTGTTAAGATGCATAGGCTTATAGCTATTAGTTCGGTAAGCACCTAGAATTCTAGGCGTGTAGCTTCGCTAACGTTCTTAGTTAGGGTACAATCGTCGCAACGTTTAACAGTGTTGGTTATTTATATTCCCTAGTGCGCGATTTCCTCTAAGTAAACAGTTGTTCCTCTAGCTTTAACTTATAGAGTTTATTGTTAACTTAAATAGCCTTAGCTATAAGTTCCTTAAGCGTGTTAAGGCTAGATCTACTTCTTATAAGTTCTATGCGTACAGCAGGTTTGAGACCTTATCAGTACATCCGCATTAAAGCGTTATTATCCTATTTAATAACCATTTAGTACTGCTAGAATTCAGTCGTGTAGTTGGCGGTAGACTTAGTTTGCTTTAGCTTCTAGATCTTCTGCTCGGCGATTACAGACTCCTTAAATAGTAAGAAGATTTCGCGCATCTTCATCTTCAAATAGTTCTAGTTATTAATAAGATCTGCGTTATCTTAATCTTTAATATTATTATTTATATATTATTAGAGGATTAGGATAGCCTACTTCTCTGCATCGCCGCAGAGGTAAGTGCTGGCTAAGACAACTTTGTTATTATTCTTAATCTTGTCTACTTTAATGTAGAAGTGTTAGTTAACCTAGAGCAACTAAGTCTTAAGCTTGTTATAATCACTATTATAAGTGTTAGGTTTGTAGCCTTAAGTAGTTAATCTAGTAACGTAGGAATTATCAGAGGGGTGTCTATTGCAGTATTACTTATCTTGAGGGTGTTCAAAGTGTGAAGGTTATCCTAAGATAACCTAAGAGTTAGTTCTTAAGAATAAGTAAGTGCGATAGACAGGGTTAGTGTACTAGCACGTTTAGTAGAATAATGTAATAGTACGGGTTATAATAGCACATTTAGTAGAACGATGTAATATTACAAGAGGTTAAGAAAGAAGTATAATTCTTAGATTAAATACTAGAGTCTTGTATAAAGTTAAACATACTAAGCTATAAGAGTTTAGTGTCTAAGCTATATACTAAGGAGTGTTGCGCTCAGTACTAAGCGTGTAAGTGCTTGTTGCTGAGCGGTACAGTGTTAGGTCAGTTATTAGTTAACTAGTCTTGCTCACTGCTAAGCACCTGTTCTTAGTCTAGCGTGTACTTGCTTACTACTAAGCAGTCACGTAATTACAGCGTGGTTGCTGTGCCGCTTTAATCCTCCAAAGTGATTACGCTTACCCCCTATTCCTTCCTGGGTGCAGATCGTAACATATAGCTTATCTAATACTAGATAAGCAATAGAGAATAACATTATATATGACGTCACTATGACGTCACTACTACATTACTGTTACATTACTATTACGTAACAGACTACACAAAATATCAGAATGTACTCTAGAGCTTTCTATCTATTACTAATTAAAATCATCTATTCTGTAAAAAAGAATAGTAGTGCGAAGCGAGCTGTAGAAGTTAAATGTAGATAAGGTAAGTCGTGAATGTTGTGATTGTAGCTACGTAATAACTACCTATAACCATAAACTATAGATACTATAACTGCTACCCCTAAGCCTTTAAACTCCTAGTAGAGCAGACTAACCTTTAGTAGAAGCAGAAGGGAGAGAAAACTTGTAATCCTTTAGAAGCGCCTAGTACAAGCTAATAGCCTTTCTAACAGCAAACGCTGTGTACATATCCTTAGGCTAAACTATAACAGCGCTATAATTATAGCTAATAAGTAAGGTAGCTATAAAAGTTAGTCTAATACTAAACTAATACTATAAGTATGTATATACTAATAAAGACATTTGCAGCGAGGATCTTAGTCTTAGAGTAAAGAGCTTTAAAGGCATTAGCAGTTATACGTAATACCTTCTAATTATCTAGAAGATAAGTAGAAACCTTACTTATAATCTTCTTAACTAATTAAAGCATTACAACCTTTAAAATAATAGTACTAGAGCACGCTTAATAATAGAAGATTTCCTTATTAGCGAAATCTGTATAAGGCTGTTAGTATTAGACAGTATTAGACAGTATTAGACAGTATTTAATAGTATTAGACAGTATTAGACTTACTAGCAGCAGATACGCTTCTCTTGTCTGTAGTTATGCCCTTAAAGATAGGCGCCTTAGGAGCGGTATAGTTGTATCTAATCTAGACACTCTCCCGGAGGCCTATCCCCTTATTAGGAGCCTTGCGCTTGCAGGAACTAGAAGGCGCAAGCAATAGAGATCTTAAAGAGGTTAGGTCTGCCCTCTAAGAGAGCACAGTTAAGAAGCTTAACATAGTTAGAGCTAGGCTTAGAGCATAAACTAGAACTAGAGTTAAAGAGCGACCTTAAACTAGGCTTAGAGTGCGATCTTAAACTAGAATAAGCAGGCGGGAGAGACCCCTAGCGCGTATTATTAGAGTATATAGAGCTAAAGACTTTCTACTAAGAGCAGGATAGCCTTCTCTGCTAGAATTATTAGAATAGTCTTGTAGATGCATTATACTAAACACTGTAAAGAGATTAGTATATATAGCCTATTACTAGCTATTACTAGCTAATACTTACTGTTAACTATAATAACAGGATTATAGGTGATTTAGGGGTGGCTTAAGATTTAGATTAAGGCGTAAAGTAACATAGTTAGTGGAGGTAATTAGTAGAGGGTAGAGGGGGAAAGAGTGACAAGCTATAACAGCAAACAATATATTTAGGCAGCAGCAAGAGAAAAGAGTAAGCGGTAAAGGTAAGAAGTAAAGGTAAGAAGTGAAGGTAAGAAGTAAAGGTAAGGAATTAAAGTGAATGTAAGTCTACTAATAATAAGTTTAGAGCCTATTATAGCGTAGATTTTAGCTACCTTAGCTATTTAACAGTATTAGGCAGGTATTAGTAGAGTGTATAGATAACACGAGAAACGCTTTAATAAGAAGAAATAAGAGTAGAGAGAAGAAAAAACCTGCCTTTTCCTCTACTCTTACCTTCACCTTTACCTTCACCTTTACTGTTAGTTAGCTAGGCAACAGCCCACTTTAGATTATAAGTAGGGCAAAGAGATACTATAATTATTATGCTGCCCTACTACTCTATTTCTACCTCCCTACTCTACACCTATACTAAACCTATACATATACTGCATTTAATTATTACTACTAGCACTACAGCCTAATACCCCTAATACCGCCTAATATGCTACCCTGCAAGAACAACTACTCTACTAACTCTAGTACTGTTAAGAACAGAAAGCGTCGCGAGGAGGCTGTAGGCATTTAACTAGAAGAGTTAAAAGCATAGATAGTAACTAACACTGCATGTATAATAAGCTCTAATACTAACTAATAGCTAACTAGTATTAGGCGCTCTCTAAGTTTTAGGCTAAGACCTTTAAGCTAGCTGTGTAGAAAGCCCTTAACGCTAAGCTAGACAAAGAGAAAAAGGCTAAGCTAGAAAATAAATTTTATGCATAGAGCAATAACGTCGCGGTTAAAATCCAGTACGTTAGTATTAGGCGAGTATTAGCCTTTACTAATATAAGACAGCTTTAAACAGGAGCTTTACTACAGCTAGCAGGGCGCAGTACGCGAGGGAAATACCAAAGATTAGCTGCCTAAGTTAAAATTCTTTGCTCGCTAAACTTATGTATTTGTGCTATCGCGTTACTTAATACTACCTCTAGCTATTATTACTACAGCTAAGGAGAACGTCTAAGTCAAGGACGACGGCAGTTTAACTGTAGTTCCTAAAGAGGATAACGCAGAAGGTGACATAGATAAAGATTATAAGTGCAGTATTAGCTAAGTATTAGCCTACTCTAATATAACTGCATAGTTATATTCTCTAAGAAATAGGCTGACTGGATAGCGCACTACGGCTCAGACGCGTTTATAGAGAAGAATATAGCCTAGCTTTAGGTTCTTGTTAAGAAATACTAGAGAAATACCGCTAACAACGCCGCGCAGAAGATGCAGCTTCTTCTTAACGAGAGCTTTAAAACCTTTATTTAATAAATAGAACCTATAAAGTTTCTAGTATAATAGAGAAATATCCTACCTATTACCGCTAATACCTGCTTACTTTAGATAGGGCTACCTAAACTTTATTAACACCCTCTATAGGTCTAATAAACCAATTCCCTGTTATAAGCGAGTAAGTAATAAGCGTAGGGTATTAGCATAGTATTAGCCTAATTACTAATATTCCTAGGTTAAAGCAATTCTAGAGGCATATAAGACGAGTTAACACGCATACTAAAAGTTTATTAAAGTTAACTCTAACAGCAACCTTCTAGTCTCTTTATTTTTGTTACTATTCTACTGTAAAGAGCGCGTTATTATAGCTGTTATTATTGCTGCACAACTAAGTAGATACTTTTGCAAAGGTAGCCTAATAGACCTTGCCTAGAAGAATAAGTTGCTTGCGCTCCCACCGCCTTTTAGCAACACTAAAATCTGCTTATATAAGTTTCTGTACAAACTATTCCCTGCACTGTAAGCTGCAGAGATTCTTAAGTTTATTAGCGGGGACGCTACTGCACTACTAGCATAGTTAGAGGAGATAATACACTTAGAATAAAAGGGATAGTATCTAGATAAAGACTCTAAGAGCGAAACTAAGAAGAAGCTAGCTAATAAAGATAAAGAAGGTAGAGTGGTATTAGACTGGTATTAGGGACATGCTAACTATACCGCAGATAATGCTGACGCGAAGAGCAATTATAGTATTAGTACGTTACTCTATAATGCTTATAGTCTAACACTAATAATCTACTAGACGCCTATTAGAATAGAAACCTTTTTAACCTTAATGCGTTACTGCATGGCGACAAGGACGTGGTCAACCTAGAGATTAAAACTAAATACGAGCGAGGGCTCTTAGAGGAGGATAGTACGTCTGATATTAGCTAAGTATTAGCTATAACTAACACGAGCAATAGAGACTAAGGAGGCAAATAAAGCCAACTATAGAGAGAATATAGACGTTAACTAAAGATTGTTAAACAGTAGCAGCATAAGTATAGGCGCAAGAGTAGAGGATATGCAAATCCCTAGCTACTAGTTTGTATGTCTATTACCGCTATTACTATAGAGATTACAAGTAGATAGTGTCCTCTATAGAAATAAGCTTCTTTGCACGTTAATCCTTATTCTTCTTGCGCAACTATACTACCTTACCATCTTTGCCTTGCAAACAGTTAAACAACATAGACTTATTAAATAGGAGGCTATCTAGTGTTTTAACCTAAGAAACGCTAATATAAAGTAACTCTAAAATAAAGTTCTAATTACACTAAATAACCGCGCGACTTAGACTTATCCCTTATAACTTATGGATTATAATAGCCTAGGCAAGTGTTAATAGAAACTGTAGTTAAGAATACGCAGTTTGGTTCTAGTAAAACTCTCGCAATACTAGAAAGATAGGCATAATAACCTTGCTGTTACTACGCGTGTAGAGGCTTAGACCCTAGAAATCCTTAATAGCGAGGAACACTGCCTTTAGTATCGCCTCCTAACGATTAGCTACCCCAGCATCCTATACAATGTTGTTAACAACACCTGTAGTACTGTTTACTAACCCTCTTTTAGTCTAGATATTTGTTATTAATATAACTCTTATACTAATACATAAAGGTAGCTAGTTAGAGAGATTGCTAGCCTTATCTGTAGGTGCAGCAGCCTATGCAGCTTTATTGTGTTTAGCTAATACTACTAATACTAGGCTAGCATAATCCTAAATGCTCTTATAATTAATAAGAGTTACCTTACTCTACTAACTGCATAGTTGTACAGCGGTAGAAAAGGACGTAACCTTAACATTTAACAATGTTATTTAACAGCAAGATATAAAGAGAGCCTAGTTATTTTAGGTGGATTAGCCTACCTAAAGCCTCTACAAAGCGTTACAAAACTAAGCTTATGCTAGACTCTACTAGCGCATTATAGTATCCAGCATAATAGTTTTAGTAAACAGGCGATAGAGGTACTAGCTATGCACCTTAACACTATTCTTTCTTAATAAATAATTATATAAAGCCTGCTATACAACAAGAGGTAATTAATAATAGTCGCTAGAAAGAACTATGTTTAGGCCTGCAAAAGGAATATGTGCTTAGATAGGCTAAATTTTATTACAATAGCTATAGATTAGGCTAAGCATAGAAAGGCTAACTATAGACTTCTTATTAATAACAAGGTATTAAACATGTCTAAACACGGCCTGAATATGTTAACGCACAGTAGCCGAGAGTGGCTCTGTCTGACCGTACTGCGAGAGTATAGGTATACAAAACAAGGCGTTTATAGTATAGCCTAATATAAAGAAGGCGGCAACGCTAGTAGAAGCGGAGCGCAGTATAGGCGACTTAAGGCTAGCTAGCGACGCTATATAGTCTAAGGACCCTAAGAGACATTAAATAAGAAACGTCTTTCTAGTACTACTCTGCCTATCTAACTGCACAAGTAGCTAGGGTGGCTAAAGACTGTCTATAAAGGCCTAGAAGTGGTTTATAACAAGATTGTATAAGAGGCGCTGCTTCTCCTGTAGGGTATTAGCCTAGGTATTAGTTTAGGTATTAGCCTAGTTAATCAAAAAGTCTCTTTTTACGTTCAACTAGTACGTCCGCGCGTCTAGACAGTAAGAATTATTGTAAAGAACCTTAGCCTAGTCCTTCGCCTAGTCACTAGGCCAGTCGCTAATTTAATTCTTGTCTACTTCCTCCCCTGCAGGCCCTAGCCTTCTCCCCTGCAAGTTTATTAAATAACAGTTAGTCTAGTAAGTCTAAAGGCTCTAAGTTAGAATCCTCTTCTTTAACCCTAAGATTAGGTTCTCTATACAAATCCTTTAAAGGGTGTTTATAAGCTTTCTAGCAATATTAATAGGCAGCAGCGTAAGAGCTAAACACACGTTTGTAGAGAACCTAGACGTCTTATATATTGCGAAAAGGATAATACAATATAAGCTTTACTCTCACAAATTCCTTAAGGTTTCTAACTACGTTGTATTAGGGCATAAATTTTAGTATATAAGGCTTAGCTCTAGGTTGTTGTTTGTAATCCCTCCCTGTATAGGTAAAGTAAAGTAAGAAGTCTAAGTATATAACGTTGTCTAGACTAGGTGGACAGTCCTTATATTTAATGTAGAGAGATCTAGTCTTTATAAAAGTAGACTTGTCTGCTGTAGTAGGATTAGACAGAGTGGCACCGCCTAGATAGAATGTAAAAGTTGTTAGCTAGAGGTCTTCTAGGCGACAGTTAACATTAATAACTATACAAGAATAATATACTAAAGGTAAACTAAATAATAAGTATATAACCTTCTAAGCACTATAATCTTGCTTACTAATTAGCTTATTTATTACTCGCGACGCAAATAAAACTAGAGATTAAGTAAGCTAATATAAGAAAGAACTTAGAGAGTAATGTCTTTATATAACTAGGATTAGACTTCGCCCTTAGCAGTATAGACGCCTATATACTGCATAACACTAGCAGTGCTTATACAAACTTACATATTAGTATTAGCCTACTATAAAAGAGGTAATAGGCGTATATAGGCATTAAGTTAAGTATAGTTGCGCATAGCGTAAAAGCGCAAGAAGGATTTTAAAGAAGGCTGCTTAAATATTAGCTCTAGGCAGGTAGGCTAAGGTGCGTTAAACTAGCAGACCTCTGCGCCTAAATTCTTATCTTTTTAGAGATAATATTCTGTAAGGTAGTAGTGCTTATAACACTGCTTAAGAATTAAAGCTAACTCTCTAAAGGTCTAGCGCATCTTATTAAAAGGCAGCGCTAGAACTAAGCCTTTATCTAGCAAGAACTGCAGATTAGAGTCTAGATGTATAGCTAAAATATGGTATCCCTAATACCGTGCTACGCGAGCAATACTAAACGTAGTCTAATTAGAGCTAAGCTCCCTATTAGGATCTAGAACGCTACAGCAATAGTACAGGCTATAGCTGTATATGCTCCCGCGAGCTTGCTATTTGTACTAATCCTAACTATTAATAACGTTAAATTTTAGCATAATAATATGCTTCTTAAACAGCTTAAATCGCTAGTAAAAGTAATATGCAACAATGTAAGAGTTATCCCGCACAAAATTATAGGCAAGACGCGCGCGTGCACCAGACGTTGCAGTCTTCTACTTCTTAAAACGCAGCATAAAGCGTAATAGATTATTCTAATAGTAATCTGCAGTAGAAAGAGTAATAAAGAGATAAGGCGCTTTTAACTGTTAGACCTAGCATACGTTAATACAAGCTTAGGTATTAGTCTAGGTATTAGTCTAGACTTTAGCACTTACTATAGCTTCTAATTTCTTTCTCTTGCTAGCCTAATAAGCCTTTGTGCCGCGTACAGTAGATAACTATTAGATAACAGAATTAATAAGATACTAGCTACTAGTATTGCTGTTAAAAGCTGCCTAGATATTCTCTAGAGACAGATCGCTACTACCTAGCTGCTTCTTTACAAAGAACCCAGCTTTCTCTTAAGACTGCTGCCGTATAAGAGTATTAAAGACAGCATAGCGAAAACGTAGGTAACAAGCAAACTGTCTATTATAGTAACATATTATTAACTTAATATACAAAGAGTAACTAATCTTCTGTAGCTAAGGCTTAGCAAAGTCAGCCTAGCTAGTTAGGTAGAGAGAAGGAAATGTAAGGGACAAGCATCTCTCCCTTGTATTAAACTCTACTATAGGCGTTCGCTAGATAGAACCTATTAAGAGAAATATCTTACAGGTATTTGATTAGATCTGCTGTTGTAGAGCGTTAAACTTGCTTGTATCTGCTAAAATATTAGAAACTGCTACAACCTTAGAAGAAAGATTATCTTTATTATCTAAGCTGTCCTACACTAATACTCTATAGTCGCTTAAAGAGCCTGCGTCGCTCCTGCGTGTAGGGCTTAGGATTAAATTATTTTATTCTATATTAGACAACGTAGAATAGGTAGCCTGTAATTATACAATTAGTATACTAGGATTATGCACAATTATTGTAAGTTAACTATCAACGTAGTTGTCTTTAGGGAGAGCTTGTAACGTAGACTTGTTAATAGTAACGTCTGCATACCTAGAATAGTTTGCAATAAGAAAACGCAGCTACTGTAAAATAACTGCTCTCTGTACTTTATAATTATTCTAAAACTGCTAATTTACTGCATTAGGATTATTATCTAGAGAGAGTAGAGGCTTTAGAATAATAATATTAAGATGCTTAGGCAGTAAGGGTAACTAATTAAATACCTTTGCAGTATTAACAGCAAAGTTATAGATATAGCCCTAATACTTATATTATATGCTATAATGCTGCTATACCTCTATAAAAATATAGACCTGTGCAAGAAGAATCTCCTCTACAGGCGTTATAGAAGGTAACTTAGATAGTATAAGACCTGGATTAAGGTTGTTAGAGTAACTAAAGAGGGGTATAAAACCCTTATTATTAGAATTCTTTGTTCAGTCCTTAAGGTAATTAGTGCATTTACTGTTAAATACGTCTAGCTTAAACTAAGTATAATTGTAAATGTTAAACGTCTTAAGGCGAATCTTTATAATCTAATAGTAAAACGTAGTAATTAACGCCTTATTAGACTCTAGCAGAGCATCTGTATCTAGTAGGTGTAGATCTTCTAGATCTATAGGTGGAGGCGTTAGGGGCATAGAGTATGCGTCCTGCTTAGCGCGTTTAAGGTTAGCATAACTAATACTCTAACTAATACTAAATTTATTATTACTCTTATTAACTTCTTCTTCCTGCTGTAACGCAAACTAAGACGTAGTCCTATATAATAATAATATATACTCTAGCAGCGATCGTGTTAACGTAGATTATAGCGTTATTATGTGGTTAACGTATAATCTAGTCAACAACTCTAGCAACAGAGAGGATATCCTACTCCTAAGTATAGCTTCTAACCATAATATAGTAGGTAGGCTAGAGTTTAACCTAAGATTATAAGGCAGCGTAAGATAAGATATAGGCGGCGGCGTTTAAGTATAAAGCAACAAGGATAGAGAATTTAAGCAGATAGGCGTAGATAAGATAATCTCTAGTTATATACGCGGGGAAGAGGGTAAGAGCGGCAACCTAATATTAGTAGAATAAGAATATTAGGCGAGAGTGTGTTGTTTAGAGCTTATATATACATAATTACGCTAGTATATGCGCGCAGGAAAAAGGCAGGCTATATAATTCTGCTTTTACTTTCTAGATTAAAAGTATTTATTACAGCAATAAGAACTTTACTGCACTTGCGGCACTTAGGTAGAGGCAGCGTAGAAGGCATAGATACTACTAAGCGAGTTAACTAACAGTTTAGATAAATAGAGGGATAGCATAAGAATAGTATTAGCTAGTATTAGTTAGACGCACTAATAAAAAAAAGATTAATTTTTAGCTAATGTTTAGAAGGCTAAAAAGAGTAAGTACGCTATACTACTCTAAGAAAACCGCGCTAATTGTTGCAGCGAGATCCGTATGTATATTGCTTCGCTCGCAAGCTCGCTTCGCAATTAGTAATGTAGAAAGTACTAGAACCTCTATCTCCTGTATATAAGAAGGCTGTATCTCCTTTGTTAGTTCTGTGTCTAATCCTTCAATCTTTAATACAACACTATTATATCTATCTCTTACCTTACTTCCGTTGTGACTATTATATTATATATTATATAATATAATAGTCTCCTCCTTACTAAAAGAGGAAAGAGATCTACAAGCTCTATTAGATCTCCACTCCCTCTTTTCTACAGGGTTGCCTTACCTCTTTTAACTTATACAGCTTCTTATTAAATACATAATTTATTCTACTAACCTAGCTAAGTTAAAACCTCTTTTTATCTATATTAAATATATATATTAGTTAGACGTTGTACTCCTCAATTTTTTTATATAATAGCTTAAAGTATAAGCTATACTTAGATTCTAAATTAGCTTTAGTCTACTCCTTAGCTATAGCTTTACCTAATTAAGAGATAAGATAGTTAGAATAATAGCAGAGAAACCGCTTAACCTAGGTTTTAAAGACTAGTTTACTAGCTAACTAGCTAGCAAACTACTATACTATCACTTTTATAGGCGGCAAACGTCGTTAAGTAAGCGTTTTAATATATTATATAAGCTTAGCTTTGCGTTCTAGGTGTAGAGATTATTAGAAGACTCTGCGCTAGTTATGCACACTCTAGTACCTTTAAGCGAGCATACTGCGCTTAACACTAAACTAGGCAGCAACTTTTATATATAAAAATTATCTTTTAGCTTGTGCGATTTAATATATTAAATCGCTTCTTAAGTTAGATCTATATTAGTAGAGTTATAACGAGTTGAAGTTTTGTTGTTATAGTGTTAGGGCGGGGCGTTAGCTGACCCGCTACTGTAGACCGCTTGCAGACCGCTTGGCGCCAGCCTGCGACATTATCAAACTGTCGAGTACTTCCGTCGCCTACGAGCCGCGCCTTCTCAGCATGAATCATCCGCCTAGAATCGTTCCCAAAGGCCCGTGGTCCACTTCGTTGGACTTGGATCTACGCGCAACGTTTCATGGCGAGGTACGAACGCTTTTTCGACACCATGTCCGGCCACCACAAGACCAAACAGGACTCTTTGTTCACAGCTTCGCACTATTTCCGCGCTTGCCCTTAGAACTCCAACACTATGTATTATCCTTCTGCAACAGCGCGACACTCTATCGGCTCATGCACGCGTCGCCATCAACGCGTGAAGAGGCTGCGAAGCTTTTCTGGTCCGATCCTACGGCGCGATATCACATCCATGGTGGTGGCCCGTGGCTACTTTCTGGTGGATTCGTGGGCACCACGCATCACAATCTCGAAGCACTCAAGTACATGCAGTATATTCTTGTTGAGTTCAAGGAGCAGACGCCCATCCTCCATAGCGAATGGGTGGATCGCGCACCTCAGTGGATTGACTTTCCGAATGAAGAACTAGAGCGCAGCTACGTAGAACAGCAGATCATTAATTTCTGGGCTACACTACGTAGTCGCTTTCCCTTCGCCAAGGACGTTGTGTTGGGCACCAAGTATCTTGATGATTCTGATGATGAACCATCTACAGAGCTTGTCCAGCTTGCAGAAATGTCCCCAGATGGCATCGATGCACGCGTATCACGTTTTCACTGTGACAACAAAGACCGAGTGCGACCCATGACGAGGCAGCTCTGGCAACCAAATCGCTTCGATAAGAACAAAAGCTCAGCAGCATGGGAGCTGGCGAATCCCTCGTGGACACCGCACTTCGTTATGCCTCCAATTCAAAAGCGATCTGGACCTGTGGGTACATGGTTGCATTGGGTCAACGATGCGGTTGAGAACTATAATTACTTACAGTACGCCCATGGACTCCTCTTCGTTCAGGCCATCGAGGCGTACTATCTGCACACACTCAAAGCGCCGTGCATCTGCCCGTACACTAAATGTGGCCAGACGTTCGAGCAACCTGGCCAGTGGGCAGCACATTACGTGTCTAGCTACGACAGAGCACATGGCCCGTGTAACCCAAGCGCTTTCTCTCCGCCTGTGATGGAGATGTTACGGACTGCTCTTGCAGGCTTGGAAGCGCGCTTGGACTTTATATCACAGCAGCTTGACGACAGACTAAAGGAAATGAGAGATGAATGGGGCGAAGAGGGAAGTGATCGACGTTATCTTGCCACACAGGAGTGCTTAGAGAAGCTGCGGGACGATCCATTGTACATGCGTCAGAAAGCACCAGAGGAAAGTCGTATTTGGAGTGATTATCAAATTGCCATGAACGATGAGTGGCACGAGCATCAAGTATAAGCACTAGAGAGAGAGAGGGAAATTGAGGAAGTAATAGGATGGAGTCGAAATATCGAGAGTCTATTGCACCGTGGAGGATGAACACGTTCAGTTTTGGTAGCTCTCGAGACACCAATACCTGTAGTGATGTTGAGCTCCACTTGCCCCAACATGAATATGATAATCCGCGAGTCATATTTCACCTAGAAATACGTTTTCCCATCTTCCGGCTCCGTGATGGGTTTGGAAGAAAGAGAGCAATGTCCGAAGCCTGGAACTACCTCATTCGATGCGACGCCCCATCGAACCTTCGCCAAGTGCGCATCGACTTCTTCAGGCGCTGGATGACAGGCGGCGCTTATCGCGAGACTGCAAGAGGCTGCGAGAGGAGTATATTTCGTCTCCACCCTATCACCCGCAACGCATACCGCAAATAGCAAACCAAGGAACGCCATGAACAAGACCAACAGGCTGAGAAAGGAGAAACCGCACGCCGAAATCGACGTCTGCGTTCTCATATCGTCCACACGAACGAAGAAGAATGATTGTGAGACAAGCCGGTGAAGTGTTGCGCTGGTAGCGATGAGCGGGATACTCCACCTGTACGGAAGTTGTAGGAAGTGCGTGCTTCTCTGGTGTCCGCTTGGCGTTGTGACCCGGAGACCTTTTCTGGATGTCGCGAAGTGGCTCCATTCCTCATTCACAGCTATCGATGTGCAGAGTCGGTTCACTGTGAAGTGGCAGGAGGAGACTAGCAGTTGCGGTATGTTGGCCAGCAAGGCACTCAACAGCGTGGCTGCGACGGTACTGTCATGTGATATGTATACGTGGTGATTGGAGTCTGATCCCCATCTCCATGTTACACTACCGATCCACGAGGGTCCGGTCGAGAATATGAGTATGACTAAAACAAGCCTATATGTTCAGCAGCGATCGCAGAGATGAGAATAAGAGACTTACAACCATAACAAGGAGAACTTGACTACCTGTTCATATGGCTGTCGATGCGGATGCCACTGACCTTCCAATCGCTGGTTGAATATCTTTCTCTCTTCATCGTCATAATACTGATGGCCTATCAGGTGACCGAAACTGAAGATGATCTCATCTCGACCTAGCACACATTTTCTTTTCGTCTGGGGGTCGGTGTGTTCTATAAAAGAACTTGCGGCATCACCCAAGGTGACCATGTACGCTGACCGGTCCGTTATGAGTACGTAGAGAAAAATGACAAGCTTGAGTACGTTGAAGCATACTACTACAATCAGAAAGTGAAGGCTAACTTGCACCCGACTCGGGGGCATGCTTCGTTTCTTTACTACCATTTGCACCAGGGAAGCGTAAGCTCCTTCAAATACAGTATTGTCTGTTTCCCACCATGCCAACTGGCTGATGGGTATGGCGTCAAAATTTCCAGGCGAGTTTTTTAGCTCTTCAAGTGTCGAGTTCAACACAGTCTCGTTTGTTAGGAGACCAGCGATAGTCTCCAATAATCTCGAGCTAGGTGGGAAGCGTCTGGCATCGAGGGTTATCTGATCGATTGCGAAGTACATGTCGCCATAGTCTGTTGGCCAACGTGTCGGCCAAGGCTCGAAGCCTTCGAGTGTTATGTTGATGTATTGACCTTCAGCCCATGTGTTGTGATCGGTGGCAGATCTGATATCTTCCCAGGACTTAGAAGCATAATTCATCACAATGATATCACAAGGTTTCACCCTGTCCGGTGGCGTAATCGTGACCTTGAACACCGAGGCGTTGTACCTGATGATGATGATAAGCCTCTGAAAGATCTACCATGTCCAGCGGAACGTACAATAAATGTAAAGGGACTGATGACAGCAACAATGTCAACCAAAGGACAACGCGTTTTTTGGCTATCGCTCGTAAATTGCGAGGACTCAGAATACCAATATCAAGCCAAGACCCCCTAGCATGAGCTGCGTCGACTTCGGCCCGTGTTGGGGAACTGAGGACTTGCATCGTGTAATTCGACGCTGATAGTAGCGCGGTGCTGAGAACGTTTATCACAATGTGTAAAGCAGTGTCCACTCTTGTAACAGACACTTCATCCCTCTCATAGATCGTACGTATGCCTCCAGAGACGTAGCCCGATTTACTTGTCACACCTACTATGATCATAGCGATGTTGCAACAAAGGACCACAAAGGATGTGCAGCAACCGATTAAGACCCCCATACGCCACCCATCGAAGCGGCAGCTCTGGAATGGCGGATGCCTGGGATCCCTTGTTGTTTCCAAAGGAAGAGGAGGCGAAGACATGCAGTTTTTCGAAGTTGACGGCTCCATGATGTCTGTTGGGGATATTCTGCATACGTATGTCAGCTACTCGAGTCCGAAATTCGCCAAAAGGGTAGAAGCCCACGCGGTAGGGTACTCCCCGCTACATTCGGAGCCAGCTTCGTGACGAAAGGCAAGATCGAGACTATCCGAGCGCTCGTCCTCTGGCGAATCTGCACTGACATGACATGATAAGCCCATGAGTGGAATGATGTTCCCGAAGGGTTCATGATCTATGTCCAAAGACGGAAGCAGGAGTGCTTGTGAAAAGCTTTCAGATTTATCAGCCATTGATACGCGAGCCGAGAGCAGAGCAGTACCCGATGGAGAGGAAAGGAGGATGTGACGAGGAGAAAATGAACAGTATGGTCTTATATCTCTTTTCGATGGAAATGATGTTGGCGGTGCTTGGCCAAGAAACACTCTCCAATCTCTACATAGCAAGTCTCTCGCAGCTTCATTGGTAGACGGGAGAAGTCGCATGTAAGTCAGCCTTGTGTAACTGAGGCTGTGCGGAAATACATTAGAAAGTCAATAAGCGAGTCTGACCTGCTTGATCTGAATTGCCAAGATGTTGAGCGGGATTCTGTATTGTAGATAAGATGAGTAGAGCCACATCATACTGAGCGGATATACGTTACACAGGGGGGTGCTGGTGGTTGGTGTGGCATAAGCGTTAGTTCCAAAATATGGCTGTCAGGTTGATACCACGGGTATTTTGCACCGCTGTAAGCATTTGGCGGTACCCACACGAATGTCCCCTGGGAGACTGTAAAGAGGCGTTAAACCACTTTCAATCAATCAACCACGGGTATCCTAGCAGATTGTGGTGAATCAACGAATCATACCGTGGTATTTGACATGGTTATCAATGCCGACCCAGGCATCGCATCGGCTTATAGCAGCTCTCTCTATGCAGGAGAGAATCATATATGTTGGATTTCAACGTCAAAGACGGCCGTAGCCATGATCCTGTGTCTGGTGGTGCTCACTTTTTGATGTGACTTGAAAACAACATTTGGAGCAGCATTATCTAACAGTTAGAACCCGATCTCATCATCGACCTACATGTTGAGTCCTCGAGCGACAAGTGCGAGAGTCCAGGTGGAGGCTGAGCTAAACGCGCTGGGTGCAGCATTCCCAAGATGGAAGAAACTCGAGATTGGTCGCATCCGCTTGAGGCGCAGGTATTGGGCGCAAGACCGACAAGACTGATAGTCTGGAGTAAGCTGGAAGATTCGATGTTGGGGGATCGAAGGTTGCGTGACGCAGGCACGTGAAGCAAAGTTCCGCGGCTGTGACCTCATAATGTCAGCACAGCGCTAACTTGGTGCATCTCCCTCTTGCTTCATCCTGCCACCTACACCAACGCGCACCTCGACCTCTCACTTCGCATCGCACGCAACCGAGGTTTACGACACGCTCATCACCATGGGAGCGCCCAAATACCAGAACGTGCCCCAGCGCGACTCGCTCGACGAGGCAGCACCCGCGCCCTCATATTCGCAGGCGCCACCCAGCTACCAGGCGGCCCATGACCCCCAAGAAGCTCTCCTCAGCGGCGTCCCTCGCGGCGAGGACGACAACCTTCCCGATGACTTCAAGTTTGGTGGTGTTGTGGCAGAGGCGACACTGGACATCCGGATGGCGTTCATCCGTAAGGTGTACGCCATCTTGTAAGTAGCCCAGATCGCAGAGGCAGCCATCGCACATGCTAACTACGTGTAGGACCGTCCAACTCCTCGCAACCGCGGGCGTAAGTGCCTTTTCGATGATGTCGGAATCATACAAGAACTTCATCCAGCAAACGCCGTCGCTCATGTGGGTGTCGCTGATCGGCTCCTTCGTCTTCCTCGGCCTCACGTTCTGGAAGCGCAAGTCGTACCCGACCAATCTCGTGTTCCTCGCGGGCTTCACCGCCATGGAAGCATACTCCATCTCCGTCATCGTCTCGTTCACCGACTCCAAGATCGTGCTGCAGGCGCTCTTCTTCACACTGGGTATATTTATCGCGCTGAGCTTGTTTGCATGTCAGAGCAAGTACGACTTCACGCACTGGGCACCATACCTGTTTGGCGCGCTCTGGGTGGTGGTGCTATTTGGCTTCATGTCCATGTTCTTCCCCAGCAGCAGCTCGGTGGAGCTAGGGTACGGCGTCGTCTGCGCGCTTATCTTCTCTGGATACATCCTGGTGGACACACAGATGATTATGCGCCACTACCACGTTGAGGAGGAGATTGCGGCGTCCATCTCCCTGTACCTTGATATCATCAACCTGTTCCTCGCCATCTTGAGGATTCTCAACTCGCAGAACCAGAACTAGGCGGGGGCAATGTAGGTGTGTAATGGGAGCTCTAGATGATTTGGGAGAAATTGTTTGGCGTTATGGGTATGGTTGTGTGTATGCTAGGAAGGGTATGGTGTTGAGCGATTGCGCTTGAAATAGTTCTCTATGCCTTTTAGCCGTAGTAATGTAACATGAGCATTGCACTCGTTGGCTCCATCTCACAGTGGGCTCGACACGATGGCGATGATTCCCTATACCGGGCTCTTCCAATAGCCGTGCATGGATATCAGGTGAGGCCATGGCGGGGTACTATGGGGCTGCAAAAGGCGTGGGGCGCATGATTGGCCGGGGAGGTGAAACGCCCGCGACCCTGGATTCTCGGAGCACGCAGCTTCAATTCGGGCATCTTGGCACCACAATGCTGGGAGGAATTCGACCATAACGGCTGCAGGGGGGCCCGCATTAGGAGCAGACGGGGACGGGACAGAGCTTTCTCGTAGGATTGCCACCTCCTATCCCCTCGACACCTCGACACCATATTCACTCGTTTTGCCCTCGTCGCACTTGAACGCGCCTGCAGCAGTCGACTTAAGCGAGCCCCATTCTTGAAGTGGCCCTCTCCAAGTACAGTACCTAGGTAGCGCGCTCTCTACAGTGATTGCTGCTAGCTCCCGCGACACCTGTCCAAATCCACAGCGGTAGCAATTGGGAACGCCAGCTCAGTCCTTTGCCCACACACGCAGCTGTCACGCAAGAAGGACGTATTTCGCCTGGTCAGCTCAGGAATTTATTGATTCGCGCTTGCCCTATCCATCTCTAGGTAAACCCTGAATATCTTTGCTTGGAACCACCACACCGCTCTCTCGACAATTCTCGTGCCCAGGCGCATCTCGTTTGTCCCCGCGGAATTCCCTCCCGCACGCAGTCGAAGACCTGCAACACCCATTCTTTTTCAACCTTTCACTGCTCAATGGCTGTTGGTTGCTGAGTGACGCACCCGACTACGTTCGCTAAGTGGACATTGTGGACGGACAATCCAGCTTGACACCAGAACCCACACGCCGCATTGCGTGTCGGAAACCTTTGCCGGACTGCCATCACCGCCGAGAGACCTTTCTTCCGCTGTTGACTGCACCATCAGACTGCCCAACACTGCGACAGCGTCGCTCCGTCACCCACTTGCTCCGCACGTCCGGGCATTTTGCAACATGGCCGCCATGGCGACAACACAGAGCGGCGACGGCGCGTTTCGAAACACACATACAGCCGACATGCAAGCTCAAAAGCTACCAGCCGCGCCAAAGCGACGGAAGATACAGACTAAGAAGGTCGACGACGAAGGGCTCATAGCCTCACTATGCACCCTCATATGCGAACACCAGATTGGTATGTCCCCACAAACACCCACTGCTACCAGGCCTCACCCCAAGACTGACTACTACAGGCATCTCTGTCAACCTCCTCACCCTCCTCTGCCTCACACACACATTCTTCCCCCGCGCCCGAAGCCGGACCTCCAAGTTCTTCCACATGTCGTACTACAACCCCGAGACTGACATGTACGGCTGTGGCACCGACGATCTGCCCTTTGTCCTACTGTGGACTG
Organism: Alternaria brassicae; assembly: GCA_004936725.1. Lineage (NCBI taxonomy): Eukaryota > Fungi > Ascomycota > Dothideomycetes > Pleosporales > Pleosporaceae > Alternaria > Alternaria brassicae. The sequence goes on from CM016512.1 coordinate 2,145,439, forward strand.
TCATCTTCACCGGTGTTCGTGTCGCAGTCATGGAATACATGCTCGATCCGCTGGCAAGACTCGGTGGCATTCGGACAAAGAAGGGCCTTGACAGGTTCAAGGAGCAGGCATGGCTGATTGTCTACTACACTGCCTCGTGGCCCCTAGGAATGGTACGTCACACCACTGCAGGGATCGCAGAATGGCAATGCTAACCGGGCGACAGTACATCATGTACCACTCTGAGTTCTGGCTGGACCTCCACGGCATATGGGAAGGCTGGCCTTTCCGGGAAGCTGATGGCCTATTCAAATGGTACTACCTTGTCCAATGGGGCTTCTGGGTCCAGCAGATTCTCGTTGTCAACATCGAGGAAAAGCGCAAGGACTACGCGCAGATGTTCACCCACCACATCTTCACTACGGCGTTGATGTGCCTGTCTTACGGCTACTTCCACATGCGCGTCGGTATCGTCATCTTAACAATCATGGACTTTGTCGACATCATCCTGCCGGTAAGCAATCCGAACTTACTGAACGAGAACACAAAAACTGACAATCACAGACTGCCAAACTCCTCAAGTACATGGGGTACTCGAACGCCTGCGATTACGCATTCGGTCTTTTCGTCATCTCCTGGGTCGCCACCCGCCACGTCCTTTACATGATGGTCTGCTGGTCCATCTACGCCTACGCACCCGTGGACATGGCACCTGGCTGCTACCTCGCCGACTCCACCTCGAAGCAAACATCGTTCGTTCCCGCATCCAATGTATCGCAGTTTGAAGCATACGGCGGTAACAACCACTGGGGTAATCTACTTAAAGCGTACAACGATCGCAACGGGCCCATATGCTGGAATCCACAAATCCGCTACTACTTCCTTGCGCTTCTCCTCACGCTACAAGTCTTCTGCTGCATATGGTTTGCTACTATCGCAAGAATTGTATACGAGGTGCTGAACGGTAATGCAGCGGAGGACCTGCGCTCGGACGACGAGGACGAGGATGAGGAGGTTGAACAGGACCAAACTAAGACCATCTTCAACATGGCGACTACGTGCGGTGAGAGCGGTATGAGCTCCATGACGCCAAAGGAAGAGGAGGTTGGTGTCGATGCGTTGACCTTTGCGAGGTTGAACGGGGCGAGTCAACGGAGAGCGGCCAAGAGGGAGACGTCTAGGGCTAGCGGGATTAGTATTCCTGGTCATGGCGATCGCAAGGAATTGCTGGGGAGGATTGGTTGTGATAAGCCTTCGTAGCTTCGTTACTGGCTACGAAGGCTTTGATACCGGCCACCAAGGTCTCTGTTTCTTATATGCGATGCGAACAGCCTCGCGGGCGTCAGAGGCGCCGTGGGATACAGTGCAGGGTTCACTTTTTACATTTTGAGGACGAGGGTTGATAGGTTCGAAGGAATGTCACCCAACGTGTAATTCCGACTTGGTTGATGACTATGTATACAATACCCCTGCAAATCGAATTCAGAGCATTTTTATCCGTCACAGAAGTCCAAGGGCAAGCTATATCAGTGAGGTTTTATCTTGGTCTCTGGCTTGGTACCTACAAGTGGATGTGATGATGACTGATTCCCGCTTTCTAACACCTCGGCTCGTAACAAGTGGGTTGGTGGGGCTGCACAGGTACCAACTATCAACGTTGGCCTCGAACGGTGGTTAGTGAACAAGGGCTAGACAGAACACGTGTTGTGAACAAGACTTCTTGCGCTGATCAGTACTTCATGGTATGCCCACAATATCTATGCAGTGTCTTCAGTGAATTTACCGACCCTGTCGGAACATTGTTCTCTGACCAACACGGTTACCCTTCACAAACCAGACTCGACCGTCGCATCACCTGCATAAAAATCATAACACGCCCTCCCAGTCCAGCACCAAGTACAACCAACCAATCAATACGAACCTGCACTACCCAGGCATCGCTAAACATGACAACGCAAACCAGACCCGCTCTCCACTCTCCCCCATTCTACACGCACATCCCAAACATCGACAACCTCCGCCTAGCCACCCACTCTCTCACCACAAAGTCCGGTGCCAAGCTCTGTCCAAACATCCTCTTCCGCAGCGCCGAAGTCTCAAAACTCGATGTTGCAGGCTGGCAAGCTCTGCGGAAGCTGGGCATCGGGCATGTCTTTGACTTACGGTCGAAACCTGAGGTGGACAAGGGTCACTCGAATAGCAAGGAGGATGTAAGAGGAGGAGGACTGGAGTGGATGCAGGCTATGCGAGAGGCGGGCGTGAAGAGGACGTGGACTCCAGTGTTTGAAGAGAGCGATTATAGTCCTGAGCGGTTGGCGGAACGGTATGCAAAGTATATGGATGAGCATGTCAAGGGGTTTGTGGAGGCGTATGGCGAGTTCTTGGCAAGTGGGGGGAGGGCGTTTGGTGAGATTTTAAGATATCTGGCTGGTGTACAGATAGTGAGTGGGGGTTCCGCTGGGGAGGAGCGAGAGGCTGAGATGGATAGTGTGGGCGCATTGATACATTGTACAGCGGGCAAGGACCGGACAGGCATGTTTTACGGGCTGCTGTTTGATTTTCTGGGCGTGCCGCGCGAGATGATTGCGGATGAATACCACCTTACTCAGCTGGGGCTTGCTAATGTTCGCGAGGAGGTTGTGGCACGGCTCATGGCGAGTCCGGCATTTCAAAAGTACATGGTCGCGCAAGCATCGGGCTCCTCTATGACTCCGGGAGACATTGCGAAGGCCCTGCAGGATGACCCTGCGGACAGCAAGGGTGAGGCGGATAAAGCACGAGGCAAAAATATCCCACCCGAGATTCTGAAAAAGGGACGACAGGCTGCGCTGCGTATGATAAGCGCGAGGAAAGAAAGTATGCTGGGAGCTTTGCAGATGCTGGACGAACGGTTTGGAGGGGCGGAACAGTACATGAGGGAGGTTTGTGGGTTGACAGACAGCGAGTTGGAAGGATTGAGGCGGAATTTGCTCGTCGAAGCTTGACTACCTGGGACTGGGACTGGAGGGGGGGCAAAGCTGTAGCGACGATGCTCACTACGAGCAGTCATGTAAGCTAGGTCCCGAGGATCTCGCCCGTTTGACCATCACTAGAGCCAGGCTTCATAAGAACCTCCTGGATGCATTATAAGCTCTAGCTAGTCAAGACGGACATGTAGTCTTCACGCAAGGCAAGTGGATATAGTAGATGGTGTGTTTCACGGCATGATTGCTGAGTCTTTCGGCAGATAATATCTGTTCGGCCAGTCTCATCTTCAATATCCTTTCTTGTATCTGAAACTCCTAGCTTCCTAAACAACCGCAAAATGACCTTGCTAGAGAGTTGACTCGTTATCCTACTCATGGTGCAAGTGCGTGATAAGCACTAAATCTACCTCTCGGACTCTTGCATACATGGTTCCGTCCGGTAGATTGCACGATGTGCTGATATCATCATGTCTTGCCGCAGAGGAAGGCGTGGCCGAATAGCAATCATCCAGTGCTCGCGAGTTTCGGCAGGAAAGCAAGGAGAATAATAACGGACTTATGCTGAGAGAGTTATAGCAAAGACTTAGTCGGGTCAACTTTGAGAAGTGTGTAAAAATAAGAGGTAAGAAATACGATGATGGATGCGAGGTTGGAGTGAAAGATTGAACGTGTTGAAGCAAGAAAGAAAGAAAGCGTACAGAAGTGCGCAAAGCTCAGAAAGTATACAAAAAAGTACAAGTGCGGGTTTTAAGAACAGGTTCTGGACTGCCTACAAAGGTAAGCGCAAGGTCTTACGGCAACGACCAATTAGAAGAAGGTAGCGACGTAGTACCGTCGCTGTGTAGAGTAGTAGTGTAGCTATTCTTAGAACCTGCACCAACAGTTGATAGCCGCGGCTGTAGAATAATTCAGCCACTTGTATGAAATCCAAAGCTGTTCCTGAGTAGAACGAGACGCCCAGCTTTGCTGAGCGGTTGCGCACCGACACGAACGCACAGACTATATCTTAACGCTGACCTCCGTGCTTACTGTAATCACGGTTTCAACTACTGTGATCATAGGGCAGTCTCGATTGAATGCTCTCTTTGAGCGAAACAGCCTTCGTTCGCAGGGCAGTAAGTGACATCATCTATCTCCTGAGTGTTTAGGTTGATTGAATGAAAAACTTAATTATTAGAGCTCAATCCCCAGTTTGCGGGTAATAGTCAGGGACGATCCCGCGCGTTACCGGTAACGGACGGCGCGCTTTGAGTGCCCGGGCACGGGTATCTAGCGTCCTTCTTTTCATACGCAGCATCAAAGCACGCGATTGACGTCAAAAGCCCCTGCGACAAGACATACTTGCAAAGATGCGAACTTTTCTTCATATGCGTGCAATAAAGAAACAACCAATCCTCGAGCTGGAGCAAGATGGAGCAACAACACTAACATGATCTCTCGTCGGGGCCTGCCGAGCTTCTTCCAGCCTGGGCAAAACGACCTCCAACGCCGTTGTCTGATCGCCCAGGCCTAACAGCAGGCGCCTCGTGTATCTTTCATTGGTCATTTCGGCATCTTACGTAGACCCTCTGTCTGTTCATCGGTGGTCACGACGAAAAGTCGAACTCGAATCTGAATTTCGCGCGTCGAGGGGTCGATTGGGGTTTTTAGCGTGTATACACTACCCCGTATAGTATTCAACGCGATATTGATCGACAGGTCCAGCCGCGGTAGCAACGCTTTTGATAAGCTTGTCTCCGTGATGCTACTGTGGGTATCCACAGTCCAAGACATAGAATGAAGATTTTTCAAGACGCCATCTGCGAAGTGAGCACAATACCCCGAGGACCGAGCCATTCACTCGTTAGAATACCTTCGATCGCTGAATAACCACTGAGCGATCATGACGACCAAAGCGTTCGAATATCACGCCGCCAGCGGACGCAATCGGATGTAGCCTAGGGATGACGGTAATCTCCTAGAGTCCACAAGAGGCGCCGGGTATCTCGCCGAATTAGGAATGTCACCGTAAGAAGAATGGGGCTCTTGTCTCAATATCAGATAAAGGATCGTTGGGTATGAGTCGCAGCATCTGGTCGAGCATGATGGGATGAATGGGGCAGTTACCATACGGTGCAGCACGCCTTGCGGAAGGTGTGAATAGAAAGCCAAGGCTTGGCCGGGTCGCACCAGGTAGGAGCAACAACAAATTTGACAGTACACCGAGATACGCCGAAGCATACGACCGCATTTCATGTTGCTCCTTTGCTCGAGAAGGGCCGCAGCGGTCATCACGCTACCCTTCGTAGGTGAAGTGCCGGTGATGCTCTTGAGTATAGAAAGCTTGTGGTTGTCGTCAACAGGATAGCACAATCACTCCGACTGATCATCGATACCTGCATCTCCAAACTTTCACGCGGAAAGACGTGATCCAGAAATATGACGCCTTCTGAACTGTACAAGCACGGTTTGCTTGGACTGCTCTGCCTTGCACCAACCCTTGTGCATGGTCAGGGAAGCAAAGCAGACAGCATCCAAACCTGTCTTACCAGCGCAGGCGTACAGTCGACAGTATCAACGGCGGATACCTGGTCCAACGACACAGCGTCCTTCCAATTCCGAACCCCACGACAGCCTGTCTCGGTCGCTTTCCCCAAGACAAAGGACGACGTCGCCTCAGCTCTGGCATGTGCTCTCAATGCATCCGTGAAGGTATCCGTCGTTGGTCGTGCACACTCATTCCAAGGCTACGGCTTTGGTAACCCTGGCAATCTTGTCGTCGACATGAGTGCGTTCACCGAACTGAGCTTCGATACCTCAACGAACCAGTTGACCTTCGGGGGTGGGTCGAACATCGGACCTGTGAGTAGCCCGGGAAACGCATGTGGGAAAACAAGACTGACCAATGTAGGCTGCCAAGTACGCCCACGACAACTTTAGGCGTCACTTTCCACACGTGAGAGGTTCTCATGTCGGTATGGTTGGAAGTTCGTTCGGCGGTGGCTTTGGCACAACTAGCAGACTTCTCGGCATCCCTTCAGACAACCTGGTCTCGGTTGAGTACATGCTGTACAACGGTACCATTGTCAACGTCGGTCCTGGCTCGGACCTCTTGTGGGCAGCTCAGGGCGCTGGTTCGAACTTCGGAGTTGCTCTGTCTGCAACGACCAAGACGTTTGAGCTTCCTTACGATGGAGCCTTGAACTACACGCTTGGTCTCGGCAAGGTGAATGCTGATACCGCTTCTGCTGCGCTTCTCGCGATCCAGAAATGGGTCCTCGAGGGCCAGGCGTCAGACGCGCTCTCTCTGCGCTTTAGTTTGAGCAACTTCGCGTCCGCTGGGTTCTTCTATGGACCGGAGGCAGAGTTCGACTCTGTCTTTGAGCCACTTGTTGCGTCTCTTCGATCGCTTGACATCGCTGTCAACCTAACAAAGACTATCATCCCGACGTTCTGGGACGCAGAGGTAGCTTCGACTGGCAATGGTATGAACCTGCCAACTGGAGGCGAGCTTGGTGGTCGCGCTTCGCTCGTTCAGTCGTGGACCACGACCAACAAGAACCCACTCAGCTTGACACAAGCAAAAGCACTACTGAATGGATACAAGTCCCTCAACCGCACCGACATGACTGGCTCTGGGTTCCTCGACCTGTGGGGCGGAGTCAGTCGTGACATCGCCGACAGTGATCATTCATTCGCGCACGGCAACAACCTTTGGCTGATCCGCGTTGACGGCGTTGGCAAGAATGGTGTCTGGCCAAGCGATGGCGTTGAGTACATGCAGAGTCTCTTCAAGCCGTTCGAAAATGCTCTGAAAAGGTCGGCCCCGCTGCGCTGTTTCGTCAACTACGTCAACTCGGAACTCAGCGTGAAGGAGTGGAGCTCCAGGCTGTACGGTGCCAACTGGGCAAGGCTTCGCGCGATCAAGGCCGCCGTTGACCCTACTGGTCTCTTCTCTGGATTCGGCTTGGCGATCCCATCTGCCTAAACTGCGCGTTATCAGAATCGAAAGTCACGTATCTCATCTTGCGGTTGTAGATGTTAGTTTTCTAAATTTAACTGGACGTTCAACTTGTCTAGTTTAAAAGTAAAACCTTTTACAATTTTCAAGCGGCTATGCATAATTTTACAAGTAAAAAAGTGTTAGATAGTATAAAAGTGTCACGAGACGCTACAAGCACGTGATTAAGAGCTCTAAAAGAAGCTTTCATTGTAATTACGTACGATATCTAGTGTAATACAAGACGTTGCGTAAAGAAACAGAACAGCAGGGACAGGCAGTAAGGAATTATAGGTAAGGCCTGTGCGCATAGCACTAGAGCCTTAGCAAGCTAATTAGCAAAATCTAGGTGCCAAATAGAACACCCGGATTCTGTGGTATGATTAGTGTTAAGGAAACCACGGTGGTTACTGTGACAGTATCCCCCTCTTGCTCTCGAGCTTCTGCGAGCGTTGCTTCCTAGAGTGTAGAAACGTTGTACTAATAGTATACGTGCAAGATTTAGGTTTGCCTTAGGTTTTTAACCTTCTTTTTGTCTAGGGAGCGTTTATAGAAGTCAGCAACAGCATTATTATCTTCTAGTTCTTTCTTAGGCTCCTAACTTAGCTCGTCGTAGCCTATCTATTTAATAAGGTATTTACATCGCTTTCTTTATTTATTATAGCAGATATTCTTGATACGTTTAATAAGGTAGAAAGAATTACTGTCTACTTTAACAGGAGGTAGCAGATTAATGTGTTAGCTAGACAGGTAGTCTTGTTTACTTACCGCAGGCCGAGGGAGAGAAACGTAGAATACTAGATATATCTTTATTAAAGCTAGTAGTGTGCCGGTGCAAGAAGTGCTTAGTTAATGCTGAGGAGTATATCCTTGGTGTTTCGGACGCTTTTCTAAAAACACTTAACACTTAACACACAACTTAACATAGAACTTAACACACAACTTAACATAGAACTTAATACTTAACTTACAAAAAGGGTAATCCTTTAATAACAACAGCTATTAGAAAAGAACACTTATAGAATTCTTGTTACTTAGTATTTACTCTTTATCTTGTATCTTAGCAGCCTATACAGGCAACACTACACTCCTTTAGTTTTTAAATATAACTGTATAACACCTGTATACCCCTCTCGCTTTAGCTGTGCTAAGAAAATATATTAATATTCTAGTAATAGTGTCTTTATATATTCTAATACCTGTATAAATAGCAAAGCCTATAGAGACACAATATAACTTAGTGTAGAAGCAGAACTAATACGTAGCTAACGCGACTAGTTATTCTATAAAAGAATAGGTAAGACCTTATTACTATTAGGCTTACTAGAAAAGCTTATTTAGAATGATTAGTTACTAAGGTATTAATTGTGAAGGCGTAACTATATGCAATAGTGCTTGCTTTACGTTACTTAAGATAGTAAGAGATAGCTTAGATATTAACACTACAAAGTGTAAGTTATTAGAAGAATTATTCTTACCTCTTACTGTAGAGTAAGGCGTACCTTATAAGTAGGTTAAGCGCACGTTCTTATACTAGGAGCGGCAAGTGTCTCGCATCCCTTTTAGCCTAAGGTACTTCTAGAGTATCTGTTACACCTTGCTAAAGGCGTATAAGAAGTGCTTAGCGAGGGCTTTAGCTGTGCATAGGCAAGTCTAGACCTAGGATTTGTAAACAAGCAGAGGAAGGATACTAAGAAGGCGGCACAGTGCGATGCGCCCGCACCCTAGTTAACCCCTGCTGCAAGCCTAGAGGCGGTCCCTGTGCAGGACAGCATTAAGGTCGCGGAAGAGAAGTTGTTGCCACTGCAGTAACAAAGGGGATGGTGCACATATATATAGCAAAAGAAGATGCACGTTTCTTAGTATCATTAATCTCTCCTCCCCTTCTTCTCTCTTGTAACACCTTAACATTCACCCAAACAATATCAACTCACGTCGCGACGTTTATCGCGACGCTTGCAGCAGATATCTTCAACTGTCTAAGCATCCGTTTGTACAGCTATATCTCATAGATACCCAGCAAAACAAGCTCCTCAATTTTCTCAGCATCCAGATCGCTCCTCCAAAGAGTAATGCTCCCGTTTGCTTGACAACCGTCAACCTCCGCAGCCATCAGAAGGCCTGTCTCATCCCACACCTCCCACAACCCAGCGCCATATGCCTTCATCAACGTCTGCTTAAAATGTAGCTCCCCAAGTCTACTTAAGTCATACTTTTGCTTAATACCGGCGATGTTGATGTGATAGCCGCTTGCTCGCATGTTGATCTTGCAGGAGAAGGTACAGTAGTTGATAAGAGCGACCTTTTAGTTCCCGTTCGCAGGAGAAGTGACGAGGACTTTGCTTCCCCAGGCCCCCAGGACAGCCTGTCGCTTAATCTGATAAACCGTTATCCTCCCCCCATCCACCGTCAGAATGCGACAGTGTTCTTCACCCAGATCAAGATATTATAGTTTCAGCACGGGTTCCTCCTTTTCAATTCGCGCGTCTTTGACTGGGGTGTCCACGCGCGTGATAAACTTCTCCATCTAAGCTAGTGCCATGTTGTTGAGAAGATGAGAAAATGTAAGATGGAGATCTCAAACGGCGTGTGAACGTTGAGGTTGTGGTTAGTATTGCTCGCAGTAGGTAATAATGAAGACTTTGCATCACGTTCTTTCCTACTCTTTATACGAGCCCTTAGCCGCAGCCTCTTGTCACATGTTACCTCTGTTGCGGACGTTGTACCAAGAAGTTACATGCGACATTGCATGTCGGCGAGGCGCAAGTCAGCGAGGATTCTGTTAGTCTTTGTTCCTGCGTATGGCGCAGCTAAAGCACAAGCTTGGTGTTCAGGCATCTCAGTTATGTCAGGCGTACTGTCATTTTGGTGGTATTATAAGATGAAGCGGTGAAGTTACGCCGGTACTTTCCCAGCACTTTTCCTCCACACAAAGAGAGAGGTGATAAGAAGATAACATGCGCGTTTGCAGGGTGCGCGGAGTAGAGAGAGGATAGAGATGTTTAATTCGCACGCATAAGATGCGCGTAAAGTAGATATATTAAAGATAAAACGCAACAAAGCGCGTAGCAGAGCGAATGTAGAATTGTTGGAGTAAATATATATCTTCTAGCCGGAGTAGTTAGAGATTAGTCTTTTGCTACTCAGACAATTGGCTAGTAAGTAGAAATAAGTAATATAAATAAGCAGCGCGCAATATTGTAGTAGACATAATAAATTCAACTTTCTTTTACTTATACTCTTGTTTTTCTTGTTTAAACCTGAAAAATGCAAGTCCACTCGAATCAGGTGCTGTGGAATAATAGCCTGGCGATTTTGGACGTTGATTTCTCTTGCAATTTGCATATGTCCAACTCAGTATGCACTAGCAACTGTCCGAAAGCGTAAAGTTCCAGGATACTATATCTCACTAATACCGCAAAACAAACATCTTCTCTAAATACCGGCCGTACTAAGATTCAAACACAACCCTCCTAAAATCATCAGTGCAGAGACAAATTGCCAGTAATAAGAAGATTACATTTACAAAATGCAGATCTCAACTCGTTAATGACACACAGCAGAAAGTCTACAACACTGAGATACTATTTATTTGTATTGCGTTCATCCGAGCTGTATGTAAAAGAACAAAGCTCTAGAAGCTTCTAGGGCTTCAATTTCTTTGCAAACTTCTTGGAATTCATCATAAGACAATAATAATATTGATAAAGTCGATTGGAGAGAAAACATCTTTCTGTGTTCCCTGGCAGAGTAGAGATAGGGGTACGAGAAGGAGAAGAGATAGTGGAGGTAGAAGCCGCTCGAAAGGTTTCTTACCCCTAGAATCGTCAGGTTTATGTTCTTTGTTAGTGTTAGAGATAGAAAGTCGACGAGATTCAATACGGAAAGCTTGATGAATTCAATAGAAGAATGAAAATACCATTGACAAACGAGACGTTCCTCGAGATAGAATTACACACTGGTGGGAGCAGATATTCCATGCGCGTGATAGACTCATTCACTCCCTACAAGCTCCTCCCATCAATTCCTAGTCAATTCCTTCTAGCCTACTCCCCTACAACTTCGTCCTCCTTTGCGTGGACTAATCTTAACACATCGCCTGACAATTCTCAGAAGCCATAGGAACACAGCTACCCATACAACCCATTTTCCCCAGAAGCGATACCTGGCCCATACAATTGCCCAGGCATAAATTGGCCCTTGCTGTTCGGCACTGGTCAAAGTTGTCATAGCCACCAACACGGCATTTACGTTTCTCGAGCCCAGCTTCAATAGCTTCGGGCTGTGCTGCTGGAGCCACTGGAGCGGCTAGAGCGACGCTAAGGATGGAAACGATGACCTGGGTATTGTCAGACGGTTCGTTATTCTGCGCTGGAGTGTCCTACAAGACTGAACTTCATTTTGACAAGGTGAAGTATGGGTTGGTATGAATTGATATGGTTTTTATTTGTTGTGTTTTGATTGTTGTGTTTTGGTTGTTGTGTTTTGGAATGGTGGGGGATCTTTCAAGTCGACTGGCTGAGTTCGAATGATGCTTCTCTAACACGGGAAATCACAAGAATATATACCTTCGGTCTATACCCAAACCCCCTCAAAAGCCCTCATTTATTCGAATCCTTTACCAGAATGTTGAGTTGGTGGCGTTATTAACCAACAGGAATATACTCAACTAAGATGACTATTGGACAAGTTGACAGGGGCTGTTTAGAGCCCTATGCGGCCACAAGATTAATTGTTACATAATACTGCGCGTGAGATAGTGTTCCTGTTATTCAGAAAGTGCACTTGATTACTGTACTAGTAATCTAATCGTCAAACTTTATTCTTGAGATTGCAGGTGTTTTCATGCGAGATAGTAATTTGGGGGCGGAGTTGGATAGTGGGGGCGGAGTTGGATAGTAGGGGCGGAGTTGGATAGTGGGGGCGGAGTTGGATAGTGGGGGCGGAGTTGGATACTGGGGGCTGAATTGGATAGTGGAGGCTGAGTTGGGAACTGGGGGCTGAGTTGCTTATCGTCGCTTAACTACACAGCAGACCTTTTCTAATTTGGGGTCTATGTTTTATTTTGATTGTTACATAGCTAAGGAATCCTTCCTTAGACGAGGCTGTTGGATGAAATGTTAATGCGAACACATATAGATGTTTTTCGTTTCTCACCTGACATCGCTGTCAATTGTAGGTTATGCTTTAGCGATCCAACCACTGGAAGCATTGTTTCTTTCATTACATCTGAGTAGCATGGCTAGAAATCAGGGAAGCAGTACAGTTCATTTTCTTGATTCTTGATATAAATCCTTAACTCATCGCTCGTGCTTGAAAATTAAGAAATTGGAAATAGACTTTATTGAAGTGAGGCAGGTGGATTCGTGGTTAATTTGCTAATGGTTGCTGTTGAATCGCTTGGAATGCGCAGTGCGTTGCAGGGATAAAGAGCCTATGGAATATCTCTGTGGATTTTCCTAATGCGGAACTATGGATTTTATTTTCTATTCCAGTCTTATTTTTAGAACACCTCAGGAATCTATAGAAATTCATGTTCTTAAGAAGCGATTCAACAGTTTTAAACGCACTTTTCTCAAGCCATATGCAATCTGATTGAATTCAGCAACTTCTCAAGGACTGGTTGTATGCCTGCAACGACGGTAGGCGTCGAGAAAAGGATGATAGACGCCTCGTCCATGTACGGCTGCAGCGGCTGGAACAACGTCTGGTGCTTCTCTGTACAGATCGCCTCCAGCCGCACAAACACGCCAATGTGATGGATGACAGACTGCTGGCTGAATCGTGCCAGGCCTTCCATCACTTCCCACACCGCGGCCTTGATGGGTTCGGCTCTGTCCCCATTGGCCATCAGTTCCTCAATACACGCGAGCAAGTCAGGTCTCTGCAACCCCTTCGAGTACATGAGCCACTGCGTTCTCTCCAGCCACAGGTTGACCTCGTCTCGCTCGCCGTCCTGGATTGTGTTGCGTGCCGTGTCCTGCACCCGCGCCCAAGCCTCTTTCATCTCGCGGCGTAGCTGCTGCCATGCCGTATCGTAGTTGGCAGGTACAGTGTCCAGCTCCGCGAAGACCTTGAAGTACTGCGAACCAGTGCCCTGGACAAACAGCCGCTGGTACAGTACCACACAGTATCCCTCCTGGCTGCGACTCTTGATTTGTTGCTAGCTTATCTAGGCTATTAAGCCCGCTTGCCTAACTAAAGCGAAGCAAAGCTGCTGCTAGCTGCTAAGCTAATATAAGAATTAGTAGAAAGATCTGTGCGCGGCTTAGCAACGCTTCTGCAGGAAACACAACGCTAGCTTTATAGTGCGTAGCAGACAGAAATTAATTAATAGCTGCTAGCGCAACTGCAGAACTCTAAGAGTTAGGCAACGTATACTAGCTATATAGTCTAATTTATCTGCTTCTATCTCTATATTGTTGCAGACAAAGAGTGTTAAGTAGATAAGTATATAGTATAGAAGAATTAAGTTATTAGTATTAATAGTGTAAGCAACAAGAACGCTAGCACAGAGAGCGAGTATAATAACAGCAATATAGAAGGCACTATTAATAGCAATAATAGTAATAGTGTTATGCTACAGCAGTAACCGCGTTAAGTAGTATAGGCTAATAAGATAAAGGATGCGTGCAAGCTGTTTACGTAGAAGAATAATTAGAAGACGCTAGCAATCTAGCTATAGCTTACACTAGATAACAGTAACGCAGCTACTTAGAAATACGCGCTACTTAACTTACTAGCTTTATTTATTCTAACAGGCTATAGTAGTAATAAGTTTTTAAGTAGTCTAGTGTAGTATCTAGCTATGCTAGGCATTAACACGCAGACAAACCGCTTGCGTATAGCAAAGAACTTCTTATATATGCTTACTAGCGTAGTCTACTGCGTTCGCGTACTAGCAGCAGAAAAGATTCTGCTTATAGCTAAGTGTAATAATTAGATAGAAGAAGACTGCAAGCAATTCTTAGAGATACGCAAGCAGTATCTAGTAGATAGCTTATATAGCCTAATAAGCATTATGCTTAGTCTTCTCGCGTATAGTAAGCACGCAGCGCTTAATAAGGGCAATGCTAGTAACGCATACTAGTCCCTTAATAAGAAGGTTTTTTATCTTAGCGGCTAGCTAATTGCGATAGAGCGTTTCCGCATAATAGCGCAGAGTATAGAAGGTAAGTGTCAGGCTATACGGTTAAGTAAGATACTGGATGCACAAGAGTAGTCGAGATAATAGTATATTGCCTTAGTAGACTAGAGACGAACCGCTACTAATGCAAGGTAGCAGTTAGGAGGTCTATATACCTCTAAGCGGCTTAGCGTAAGCTAGAACAAACTATTAGAATTTAGGTCTTAATAATATCCCCCCTCTTAGACTTAATCGCTCTAAGAGAGGTTATTCTGTATTAGAAAAGCCTATAAGGGGGTAAGACGCTCTATTTTAGGCTGTTTAAGTCTCTAGCTTAGAGGTGTTAATTATAATATAAAGTCTTAATGTAAAGATGAATTTTTACCTTTACCTTGCCTAACTTGTTAAAAACACTAAAAAATTCCCCTCTTACCTTAAAATTAGAGTCTAGCGCGCTAAGACTTATACAAGCCTAAGCTTAGAGTATTTTAGTTCTTTAGGGACTATTATACCTATTCCCTACTACCTACCTTTAACTAATTATAAGGGTAAGGGTAAGGGTAAGGGTAAGGGTAAGGGTAAGGGTAAGGGTAAGGGTAAGGGTAAGGGTAAGGGTAAGGGTAAGGGTAAGGGTAAGGGTAAGGGTAAGGGTAAGGGTAAGGGAGCAATACGTAACTGAACGAAGTAC
>CM016513.1:0-25000 GCA_004936725.1 Alternaria brassicae
TACCCTTACCCTGTTCTTCGCAGTTCTAGCTATAGCGGACCTAAGCAGAAAGCTAAGATTAAGGGTTCTAGTCCTAAGCTTAATAATGCTCTGCCTGTCTAGCCTAAGAAGCTTCCTACTACTATTGCTAATACCCTTTCTATTATTAATTTGTCTGTCGCATTAAGGCTAATATCTAGGCTGTTAGGCGATAAGCATTTAGAGTTATACACTTTTCCTAAGGTTAAGTCTGCTAGTGATTGCATTACTAAGTGGAGTAAGTAAACCTATTCCCTAATATAACATGCTAAACATTCTTCTAATATCTGCCTTTTCTAGTTTATAAGCGGGCTAACTATAAGCTTAATACTAAGTTTATTAATAATCTTTAGGCCTTTGTTTTTAGCATCCTAAGTTTAGATAAGCTACCTAGTCTGTTATTGTCTGCCGCTGTTGTGTCTCGCAATCTAAGGGATCTATTCCAGCGTCGTCTGCTCAACCCTAATCTTAATCTAGTAGCTAAGAATGCTATTATTAGTAATTTCTTCTCTCTAAACAGTACTTAGAAGCGCACAATTTTTAAGCCTTAGATCGCTGCTCTGCTCTACCACTACCTTGCCGAACTTACTAAACACTCTTCCGCTTCTAGTAAAGATTCTCTTACAGATAGCGCTAATAATATGTGTAGTTGCTGCTTAAAAGCGTCTAGTCTGTACTTTAAGACTTATCGTACTGTTATCTTGGATAGCAAGAGGATACTAGGTGGTACTTATATAAACTGCTACGGCAAATCTAAGTCCTTGCAATATTCTATAACTAGTAAGTTTCTAAATATTATTTAGACATTCTTAGCTTCTTACTAATTAAATCCTTACTAACTAAATTCTTTTAGGTGCAACTAAGAAGTTTGCTAACTTATCTTTGCTAAGGTCTGCTGCTAGCCCTCTACCACTCCTGCCTCGCTTTGATCTTTCTTCGCGTTCGTCTCGCCCTAAGGGTTCTCTTATTAATTCTAACCTGCTGAAAGCCCTTTAAACTTATAATAAGCATAGTATAGTTTAGGGTAACTTCTAAGAGAAGGATTCTTAGGCTAATTTGGATTTTAGCCTTAAGAAGAAGATCTAGCTAATTAATATTAGCAACTACAAGAACAGCATTACTAATTGTAAGCGCGCTGAGCGCCTTAAGGTTTTATAAGATGCTATAGATAGTCTAAATACCGTTCTGTCGCGCACTCCCTTCTAGCGCAAGTCTACTAAGTCTAAAGTTTCTGCGCAGTCTAGTCCTACAAAGTCTGTTGTGCGTCGCTCTCCTAGAAAGGCTAAGAAACCTGCTACTAAAGCTCGCAAGCCTGCCGTTATTAATGTTAAGAAAGATACTAATAATGTTTTTAAGAATAATTTTGCTAGTAGCGAATTTTAGGCTAATAAGGAGTCTGATAATATTTCGGAATACAAGAGTCCTAGCAAGAGGTCTAGAAGGAAGTAATCTCTATAGCTTACTATATCTTTTGCACTTCCTAGGCTGCTAACGCTACTATAGCTATTCTATACTTTGTAATATAATTTATAAGTTACTTAAACATCTTCTTTCTGCGTAAAACCACCTAAGTTTAGAGAATGTTTTGCAACCTAATATACTAATAGTCCTTTAGATTAAAGCTAGGCCTAGTTTAGGGAATTACTGCTACCAGAGTTCGTAGTTTAGACTTTGCGCGGTTAATGTCTTAACGCTCTTTAACTTCTTTAACCTGCTAGTATTATTGTTGTTCTTGCAAGCGTTAGCTTCTCCTTTACGCTAATTCCTGCCTAGCTTAGGGTATAGAAGCATCCTGTCTATATGTTAGCTAGTAATAGTTAGGTTCCTGGCCTTAAGGAGCTAAGCTATCCTCAGGGTTAGTATCCTTAGCCTAATCTTAGGCCTAATCCGCTACTGCTTTATTACTGTCTATTTGTGCCAGATCTACAAGAGTGCGCTAATAAAAAGCCTTTAGACAATTTCCTAGTGTGTAACTTCGGAATTTAGTGCTATTAAGTTCTTTAAGTTAGTACCAGCCTTTCTTATTAACGTGTTGAATTTAGAATAGGCCTGTCTATTTAGGGACAAACTTTGTTAGTACTGATTGGTTATTCTTATAGAATAAGTCTCTCAGCAGAACTAGGTCGCCAACAGCTAGCCTGGTTAGCTGAAGGACTCTCGTATTATCGAAATAGTCCTTGTTCTCGTGACGTAGTCGTACTATTCTATCAATTGCCTCCCGGAAACGCTCATCTCGGCGATTAAACTGTCTTGCTCTTATAGCTAAAAGTGACGCAGTATTAGTAACTTCTTGCCAAGGCAGCGTTTGCTAGGTTAGTATTAACAGTTTAATTAGTAGAACATGCTGTGAACCTGCGACTATGTACGCTAGTGTCTTATTAGTAGAACGCTTAACTGTTATTTAGTCTGCCTAGAGTACATTAGACAGATTATTAACCCAGTTTCCTAGAAGCTTCTTTAGAGCTGCAACAAGTAGGGCGTAACCGCGTTTAATAACGCCCTAGCTTTGTAGATAATACGCGCTAAAAATAACCCTATTTATTCCCTATTCTCTTTGCAGTGCCTCTACTATACCTTTATTCTTAGGTCCTCTATTAGCTAACATCTTAAGTAGGAGTCCTTATCTACAGAACACGTTATTCTAAAGAAACTTCAGCATACTAGCAGAGTTGTTCCTTGCTAAAGCCTTAGCCTTAACCTATTAGAAGACATAGTCTTAAGCGACTATTAGAAATCTTTTGCTATTGCGTCCTAGTAGCATATAAACCACGTCTATTGTTATCTATCTAAATAACAAATTAGGTAGTTCTATTAGCTAAAGTTCCTCTTGTACTGTTGCGGCTGCGTGCGATTAGCATTTAGAGCACAATTAAACGTACTTTTTGACTTGTTTATACTAGTTTTTCTAATAATATTAGGCCTATACTTTACGCTACGTACCTTCTTTGCCTTAGTAGCTAGAGTTATTGTGAAGGGAGCGAATAATCTCTTGTTATTAAGATGGATTATTAACTACTCTTTAAAGTGGGCGTCCTCCTCTAGGTAGAGTAAAGAGGTGTCGCTCCCTAACTGTTATTCAGAGTGCTTTTTGCTTAAACTTCCGCATTTTCTATTTAGATAACTGCTCTGGTTTTCTGCGGAACAGGATCTAGAATGCAATAGCTTATAACTTGTCGCTGTATCCCTTATCTAGTAGGTTCTAGTTAAAAGACAAATCTGTAGTATTTATGCTATATGCAAGAGCGGGGGTTGTTGTTACAAGTAACAGGAAGGATTCTCTCCTTGACGGGGACAGCGGGTTGAAGGCCAACCAGCGGCCACGTCAGAAGGCAATGATCATCGCGGGGCCAGGGTCACGTGATGTGCCATCCCGCCAAGGCTGACCATCCGGGATGGCAGTGCATATAGGGATGGCATCGCCATCCCATAACTCCCACCAAGCTGGGATGGACGGGATGGCAGGTATGGATGGCAGCGGATATAAGAATGTGTTGGATCTCATTATTACATTCGTTGTGGTCAACTCAAATAGTTCATCTCTTACACAGATTGTCAACTAGTTATTCTATCGTTTATAGAATTGGTATTGTTTATCCTTTTGGTTACAACGATAACTCCTTTCCACCTGATCATTCCCTACATTACCTCACGGACTACCGCTTTAGTCTACCTCGCCTTAGTACGGACCGAGCTTAGAGAAGTATAGCAAACCCCCGTGTAACACTTTGACCACCAGGGATATCAGTGGACGTTTAACCCACAGGACAGCCCGATTAAGATTCAGCAATGGCTCATCAGGGAAACACTCAAGGCAACATGGCCCAGGGTCCGGGACCCTCGACGCCAGCACGCCCTACCCCGGAGAACGATGAGATGCTCGAAGCATCCGACGACGAAGGAGAGAACCCCAACGTCACCGAGCTTAGGAATCTTAGGCAACACACGAATGCGCAGGCTCAGCAGATTGCTGAGATGCAGGCAATGATCAATCAGCTTGCGGGGCAACTGATGATGACACCCAACGAACGACCCGTCGCTACTAGGAAACCCAAGATAGCGTCACCAGAGAAATACGGCGGAGAGCGAGAAAAGCTACGAGTATTCCTCACCAACATCGACCTGTACTGCGAGTATAACGAGGTACCCAATGACCAAGAAAAGATCCTCATGGCCAGTACATACATGAAGGATAAGGCTTCCAACTGGATGCAACCCTATGTGGACGACTACCTGCTGGACGCAGAACACATGGGCACCAAGGAAGGAACCCGTACCTTATTCGCAAGTTGGACAGAATTTAAACAAGAGATGGGACGCATCTTTGGAGAAGTAGACGCTCAGAACCAGGCAGAAAAGAAGATCACTCGCCTGAGGCAGACCACGTCGGTATCGGCATACACGGCGGAATTCAAGCAACTGCAAGCACGGATCGATTGGGATGATGCGGCTCTTCGAACGGTATTCGAAGCAGGCCTCAAGGAAAATGTCAAGGACGGCCTTGTACACCACGACAAGCCCGGAACACTACACGCTCTGATCGAGCTAGCCACGCGTATAGACAACAGGCTTTGGGAACGGAACGACCAGAAGAAATACTTCCGACCCAACCTGCCAAACATGAAGAAGCAACGCGGAAGGTATGACAGAGATGGCGACGCCATCATGACCGGCAAGGTACAGGAAAAGTCCAAAGACAAGAAGACCCGAGGATGGAGACAGGACGGTCTCTCCAAGGAAGAACGCCAGAAGCGTTACGACAATAAAGCATGTCTCCGATGCGGCAAAACAGGACATTTTGCCCGAGACTGCAAGGAAGAACAAGCCAAACAGGCAGCTGTCCAGATCAGGATGATCAGACAAGGCACGCCTTACCCGGCCGGGATAGAGCCGGATGACAACCTAAGCGACTTAGACCTCTACGAGGAGGCACGCTTAAAGGATAAGGAAGGCTACGAAATTGTCCCAAGAATCAAACCGGACAACGAAGTTCTCACCATGGACCAGCCAAAGAAGACCGACTGGAAGGTCGAGGGCACCATCGTGATGGAACGACTAGCCAACAACCAGTGCTGGGTGTGTGGTAACAAGACACACTACGCCGACGAATGCACGATTCGCGAACGAATCATGATTACCGGCCCGAATGCCGAAGAAATTGGGTATCAGGCGATACACCAACAACCCTACTTCGATGATCCAATAGCTGAGGTCGAGGACCAAGAAGCCCACGAAGTAGAAGATGCCAAGGACCACAAGGACTTGTGTTGGTATGACTGCAAGATAGATTGCGAGTTCCATAAACAAGATAAGGAGGAGTGCAGGACAGACCAGGAGCGTTGCTGTCACCTGAACCTCTGGGCAGACGAGTGTCTAGCAGACAACTGCCACCTACACGAACCGGAGAAAGTGGAGATCCACTACCGACTTCTATGGACGCAATGCAGGAACGGGTGTGACTTCCATCGCAAACAGCTCAAGGAAGCACACAAGGTGGATGACTATTACCATCGCACCCTATCATCAAACATCTGCGAGGTCGCAGACTGTGAGATTCACGAAGCCAAGAAGGCTCAACCAAGGAAGAGGATCACCAGGGAGGAGATTCCTCATCAGAACATTCATTGGAGCTTCTGTTACGACGACAGGTGCTTGACGCACTACAGCTCAAAGAATGACACAGGCTACTTTCCTAAGTACAGGAAAGATAAGCAGTCAAAAAACTAGGATGCCGCCAGGGACAGGGTCACGCTGGTGAAGGCAGTCCTAAAACGACCCTTAGGAAGGTACAGGATACCGATGGTCGGGTGAAGCAGTTGCTCACGACCGTATCTGTACAGGGACGAAACATCGAGGCGCTCGTAGATAGCGGGGCCGCACGAACGATGATCTCACCCAGAGTGGTGGAGAAACACGAACTACCTTACCGGGTCAAGAAGAACCCAGTATCGGTACTGTTAGCCGATGAGAAACCCATGGAATATGGAAACGGCATGATACGGATGGAAACCGAATCAACAAAGCTACGGATAGCTGGCATAGAGTGCCAAATGAACATCGACATAATGGAACTAGGAGGACTAGACATGTTGATAGGTTATGATTGGCTGGACGCCCATAACCCCGCCATCGACTGGCGAATGAAGACGATACTCAGAAGAGAACCTGTGCACAAGGTTGCTGGAGTACGCCAAAGAGTGAGCCCGAAGGACCAGAGCTCAACCCAGGACGGGAGGTTCGGCAAGATCTCGCCTCATAGGATCATGAGAATCTATGAGAAGGACCCTCAGAAAGTAGGAGTCATATGGATAAGACGAGTCGCGACCGCGAAGGAAGGACCCTTACCACTAGAGATACCAAGAGAGTATCAAACCGACGAGTTTAGAGAACTCTTCGAGGAAAACGAAGCCACGGATTTGGCCGACCATCAGGATTGGGATCACGAGATCATCCTAGATGAAGGGGCAAAGTTAAGCCCAGGACCTATGTATCCCATATCGCCCGAGCACGATGCTGAGCTAAGGGAGTACATCCAGAAGAATCTGAAGAAGGGATTCATCCGACCAGGATCAGGCCCGATGGCCTCACCTATCTTGTTCGTAAAGAAGCCTAACGGGAAGTGGCGACTATGTGTCGACTTCCGCAGGTTGAACAGCGTTACTCGGAAAAACCGATATCCCTTACCACTAATTACGGAGCTCATGGATCGACTCCAGGGAGCCAAGTGGTTTACGAAGTTCGACGTTCGGGAAGGATTTCACCGAATCAGGATCAAGGAAGGACACGAATGGATGACAGCGTTCAAGACGAAATATGGACTGTTCGAGTATACAGTAATGCCTTTTGGGTTAACGAATGCCCCGGCAACGTTTCAGTCAGTCATCAACAACGCGCTCCACGAATACCTTGGAATCTTCGTCACAGCGTACATCGACGATGTGCTGGTATACACTAGCGGGACGCTAGAAGAACATGTAGAACATGTTAAGAAAGTGCTGAGGAAGCTTAAGGAATACAAGCTGTACCTGCAGCCAGGGAAGTGCGAATTCCATACGAAGGAAACGGAATACCTAGGCTTCATCATATCTACAGAGGGAGTAAAGATGAACCCGAAGAAGACAGCGGCTGTACAGGAGTGGCCAACGCCCAAAACAGTCAAGGATGTGCAATCCTTCCTAGGATTTGCCAACTACTACCGGAAGTTCATTAAGGATTACTCGAAGATCACAACACCCCTCTCCGAGATCACGAAGAAGGAAATTGGTTTCAAATGGAACGAGGAACATCAGGAAGCTTTCGATCGAATCAAGCAGATATTCCTCGAGGCACCCGTACTAGAGATGTACGACCCAAAACGAGAGACGCGAGTCGAGACCGACGCGTCAGACTATGCACTTGGAGCTGTATTATCACAGCAGTGCCCAGATAAGAAGTGGAGACCGGTGTTCTACCACTCAAGGAAGTTCTCCGGAGCAGAACTCAACTACGACGTTCACGATAAGGAGCTACTGGGAGTAGTCGATGCCTTTGAACAGTGGGAGGTCTATTTGCTAGGACTACCACACCAGATCGAGGTTTTTACCGATCACCAGAACTTGGCAGGTTTCATGACAACGAAGAAACTCAACCGACGACAAGTCCGATGGGCTGAGATGCTAGCTCAGTTCGACTTCAAGATAACACACCGCGCTGGAACGCTCAACGGAGCAGCGGATGCTCTAAGTAGGAGATCCGACTTACGCGAGGAAAGTCATAAGGAACCGCATGACGCCATGTTCAAGAAGATGCCGGACGGCACACTACGTTATAACCAGCCGGAACTAGCTAAGGTAGCTAAAGTGGCCGAGCGGGTAGAAACACGTCAGCAGCAATGGCAGCAGAGAGCAGCCAGCTGGCAGTTCGAGCCTGACAAGAACGGCTCCGATGAACTGTTGCAAGACGAACGAGAGTACCGAGATATGATTCGAGGCGATCGAACATATGTACCTCCACACATGAGATCGAATCTCATTAAGGAACTGCATGAGTCCCCAGAGTACGGACATGCATCGCTAGAAGAAATGGTCAGGCGACTATCAAAGGTGTTTGCAATACCACGCTTGCGAGCGAAGGTGCAGGACGTCCTAGGCAACTGTTTAGCTTGTCACCAGAACAAGCCCAAGAGACATAAGCCCTATGGCCTGTTACAACCCTTACCGCCACCAACGAGACCATGGAGTAGCGTAACGATGGACTTCATAGTGAAGCTCCCGAAATCGTTAGAACCAGGATCCGGAAGATTATGCGACACAGTCCTAGTTATCGTGTGCCGACACACGAAAGGAGCAAAGTTCGTGCCTACCGAAGAGACCATCACGGCAGAAGAATGCGCGTACGAGGTCAGCAAGGCACTAATGTCAGAACATGGGATACCTGAAGAGTTCATCACCGATCGTGATAAACTGTTTACTTCCAAATATTGGAACACATTCCTGGCAAAATTGGGTGTGAAGAAGAAGCTATCGACTAGCTTTCACCCTGAAACGGATGGCCAGACGGAAAGAACGAACCAGACACTGGAACAGTATCTGAGGATGTACGCCAACAAGCTGCAAGACAACTGGGTTGAACTCTTGCCGACAGCACAATTGGCCTACAACAGTACTAGGTCTGCGACGACAAAGTACTCGCCACATTATGCGAACTACGGATATGAGCCGGTTGCCCATCGAGATCCGAAGGATATAGAAAGTATCGCAGTAGGTGCAGACGACAAAGCCCGCTTGATGCGAGAACTGCACGACGAATTGAGCAAGAACATAGCTCACAGGAACCTCACGACAGCCAAGGCGGCTAATAAGCAAAGGATTGAGGGACCAACCTTCAAGAAGGGGGACAAAGTTTTCCTGTCACGTCAGAACTTGAAAACTAAGCGACCAAGCAAGAAACTGGATAACCTCCGAGTAGGACCATTCGAGGTTTTAGAGGAAATGGGCAACGTAAACTACAAACTCCAACTCCCACCAGGCATGCGCATCCACCCTGTCTTTCACAAGAAACTCCTGGAAAGAGCACCTCCAGATGCCGAGCTAGCTACCGACATAGAGCTCGAAGACGACGAGTACGAGGTCGAAGAAATCAGGGACCTACAGAAAATCGGTCGTCAGTGGAAATACTTGGTCAAGTGGCTAGGATGGCCAGAGAGCCAGAACACTTGGGAACCAAAGGAAAATTTGACGAACTGCAAGTCACAGGTACGTGAGTACCATCGGAAACACCCAGAGAAGGGAGGACCGGATCCTCAAGGGAAGAAAAGAATTCAGAAAAAGGATCGAAAGAAGCGTCAGCCTGTAACCAGCCCAAGTCAGTCGACAGTCCGGGTAGCGATGGTTCGGTTGTCGGAAAGTCCGTACCAGGGGCAGAGCTCCCCTCGGCTTGCTCTTTCGCACGATCCTGAAGCTGCAAAATGGCGAGATCTCGATCAGCAAATACTTGCTCTTGCACCTCAGCCTCTAGAAGCTCTAACTTGCTCTGAGCCAACTGAGCCTCTAATCGAGCAACCTCGAGACGCTTTTGACGCTTCTCGCGCTGAACCTTCTCCCACTCCTCTTCGGAAACAAACAAGCTGCACTCAGCCTTTACGGAAATGCAGCCAGCACAACGACCAGTCGCAGTGTCCACAAAACAACGAAGGTTCTTCTCCTCACAACGCTTACAACGGAACGACATCTCAAGACCCTGCTCTTTTACACGTTCAGCACGAGCGCGTCGCTCGGAAGTCGAGTTCTGGGAACGATTGCGACGGGTTGACTGAATCTTGGGCATGGTCAGGAAGGCATAAAGGAAAACGAGAGCGTACGACACGACGGGCGTACCGAGACCTTATATGCAGCCAACGCTTCAACACGCGGCACGGGAAAACGATAATCCAGGGTATCGAGACGATACGCCAAAGAGGGGAGATAATGTTACAAGTAACAGGAAGGATTCTCTCCTTGACGGGGACAGCGGGTTGAAGGCCAACCAGCGGCCACGTCAGAAGGCAATGATCATCGCGGGGCCAGGGTCACGTGATGTGCCATCCCGCCAAGGCTGACCATCCGGGATGGCAGTGCATATAGGGATGGCATCGCCATCCCATAACTCCCACCAAGCTGGGATGGACGGGATGGCAGGTATGGATGGCAGCGGATATAAGAATGTGTTGGATCTCATTATTACATTCGTTGTGGTCAACTCAAATAGTTCATCTCTTACACAGATTGTCAACTAGTTATTCTATCGTTTATAGAATTGGTATTGTTTATCCTTTTGGTTACAACGATAACTCCTTTCCACCTGATCATTCCCTACATTACCTCACGGACTACCGCTTTAGTCTACCTCGCCTTAGTACGGACCGAGCTTAGAAGTATAGCAAACCCCCGTGTAACAGTTGTGTCCACAACAAGCTAAACTGCGTTTAGGTAGGCGTTAATAAAGTCTTCTACGTCTTCCTCTAGTTCACTTAGTAGCTTCTAGCTATTAGGCTCTGGTTTACAAGAGAGAGTATTAGCTACTACGTTTTTCTTGCCAGCTACATAGACAATATCAAATTCCTATATATTTAATAGGGCAAGCTATCTTGTTACTAGGGCTTCTAGAAGGTCTATCGCACTGCGCTAAAGTTAAGCTATAAGTGTTTTAGCGTCTGTTTCTACTACAAAGCGTATCTTATAGATATAGGATCTAAACTTCTTTAAGGCTAGCAGAAGTACCTTACACTTGTGTTTGCTAGAATCATAGTTGCGTTTAGTAGCTAACTATACCCCACTTTTATAGCGGATTAGGTGCTGATAACTGTTTAGATCTTTTTGCATAATAACAGCTTCCTATCTCTTCTTGCTGCTGTCTACTGCGAGGATTACTAGCTGTATAGGTTCTGTATAGTTAACAGAAATAAGTGCAGGTGCTATTATAAGTGCTTCCTTAAGTTAGCTTATAGACTAGGCCTAAAGATTAGTCTATTTAAACGATGCATTCTTGCGTAGCAGCTAGAATAGCGGGGCTGCTATTACAGCGAATCCTCGTACCTATATCCGATAGTAGACGCATATCCTAATAAACATTTAGACTTCTTTAGCGTTGCGGCATTTAGGCTAGTTAAGTATCTTGTTAATCTTCTTCTTATCTAGGTAGCGGCTATGCTTATCTATCCTATAGCCTACTACAATTATAGAGGAGTAACAGAAATTGGATTTGTAGCCTGATATAGTAGCTCCTGCCCTCTTAATGTCTGCTAGTACCTTGTTAATGTTTAAAAGGTGTTTAGTAACAAACTGCCTAATGCCTACTTTAGCTTTCTTATTATTGTATCTAGATCTTAGGCCTTTAATACAAACGTTGTCTAGATACAGCATGCACCTGTCTAGTATATGCTCTCTACAGGTCTTTGTTATAACCTGAACAAACTTAGCTACTAAGTTTATTATTCCTATTAGTAGCGTGCATTGCCGAACAAGCCCTAGAGGGGTAGAAAAGGCAGTTATGTCGCGAGAATCCTCGTGTAGTTTAACCTAGTTGTATCCTAAGAAGAAATCTAAGAGGCTTATAATAACGCATCCCGCGAATCCTTCTAAAAACTTATTAGGATTTAGTAGAGGGTTAGTATCGCGGATAGTAACTCTATTTAGCTTCTAGGCATTATTAATAAGCTAATAGCCTTTATTCTTCTTAGCTACTAAGAACTAGGGGTTGCGATATTAGCTTTTACAGAGCTTAAGAGTTCCGCGATTAATGCGATCCTAAATTATGTTAATTATAACCTGCTAAAGCTTTCTTAGCACTAGGAACTGATCTACTCTCTATGCCTAATGCTTAATTGTGTTAATTACTACAGGTGAGATAATCTCTCTGCTAACTCGGCCTAATTTACAGAAATTCTATGCTAGAGCGGCTTCTCTTTGGTATAGAACTTCTATAAGCATGTCTTTTTCCTAAGGTTGTAGTTTAGATAAGATCTTTATTTCTAAAATACGTTTAGGCGTAAGCTGCGTGCCTCTAGGAAAGGTGGCATATCTTGGCTTAAAGTATTTCGCGAAAGGAGCTGTGCTGCTGTTATTATTAGATTTCTAGCGTGTAGCAGCTCTTTCCTTCTAGTTAAGTCTTCCTTTAATTATCCTTAATAGTTAACTGGAGTTATTAATAGGTTCGACTTTTACTCCCTTTCGCTTGTAGGCTCTATTAACCTAAGCGTTGTTTAGACTGCTTGCATTTGTAAGAGGCTCAAGGCCTTGGTCAGTAGTACTTGGCCTGTGGCCTTCGTTATAGCTGGTTGGGATAGGCTGGAACCCTCGGAGCGTTGTCGGGGCTTCATCGGCGCTCCACGGACCCTTAGAAGTTTCTCGAACCTAGCACTACGTGATACATAGACTCAGCACAAGCGTAGTGTAGCTTCTCTATCGAATTCATTACTGTTATACCTTGCACTTATGGTTAACCCATCACACCCTTACAATTGAATTCGATCCTTCTGTAGCATCCGCTACGTCGAACTAGCCTCTTTGGAGTAACCTCCATAGCAGTGACGACCGAAGCCCCCTAGAGCTACATCTAGACGGACGCCTTTTAGAGCGATATATTGAAGATACTGAGTAATCAAAGAACCGATCTCAGTCAAGCCGTTTCCGAACCCACCGAGGGTTAACGAAGAGCACTTGCAACTGGCTGCAGTGCTACACAGCTTGGTACACGTACAAGCACCCGGAAACATAGAACGGTCCACCGAGGATCGTTGGATAAGCCTGCCATCGTCGTGGACATTAGGCAGCACCAGAAACCGAGAAAGGTCTACCGAAGACCGTTAGATAAGTCCACTATTCAAGGCGTGGCCCGAGAAATCAACCTACCTACACTGGCACAATGGCAGCAGCGGATGCCTCTGCAGTAGGGCTGGCAGTGCAGATAACGCAACTGCACCACGACGGTGTAAGCAATGAGGAGATACAAGGATCTCTCCAGAACCTATGTAGGGCCCAGGGGATGGATGAGCCTGCAGTCCAGGAAAGAGTACAGGAAGCTTTCCATATCTGGAGTACGATGAGAACTGCGCTGGAGAGGGCTGGTTCAAGCAATGTCTCTACTCCGCAGAGCAATGAGGATTCAGCGCCCATGGAGACAGGAGACCTACATCTTCCAGCCACTACAGCTACAACCACAACCGTAAACCCAAACAAACAGCCGCCGGCATGGCTAGCTACCCTTCTAGCTGCGATACAACCCACAAACACCGTTAATACCGCCGCAAAGCGCCGCCGACAGCCTGACCCAGACATGTTCGATGGTACAAGGAAGCAATACCAGGTCTTCTACCAGCAGCTGACAGCTAAAGTGGAAAATGACAAGAATGATTTCGAGAACGATAAGATGGCATGTGATTACGCCTTCGCGAGACTCAAGGGAACAGCTGCTACTCTAACCCTGCCATACATAAGCCAGATGAGAATATCTGGCAAATGGGATTTTAACCAACTTCTTGAGTTCTTTAACCAGATGTTTGGAGATCCACACAAGGAGGAGAGAGCTCGTGACAAGCTTTGGTCTATGTCGCAAGGGAACAAGAACATCCGTAGCTACGTGATGGACTTCCAGGAGCAGTTACTGCTTTCCAACAGCAGCCTGGACGAGAATACGAAGATGATGATCTTCAGAAAAGGCCTCGCTTACAGGCTCCAGGACAAGCTTGTAGGCCTAAAGAGCAAGAATCTGGAGGAGCTACAGAGCAGGGCAATCGAGATCGCCGACCAGCTGTATCGGATGGACTTGCATACCAAGGGAACCAAGAACCGCCGTCGGGAAGACAGATCCCTAAACAAAGAACACGGAAACAAGCACCGTTCTCCTTCCCCAGTACTAGAGGATAGAATGGAAGGTGTAGAGTACACAGGGAGATCCGGGAAGCCCCGCCGACTTAGCAGTTCTGAGTATGACCGATTACGCCGTGAAGGACGCTGCTTTAACTGCAAGCGTAGAGGACATATGTCTGCTACTTGTGCAGAGGATAAAGATTTGTCTGAGAAGAAGGGAAAGAGCAAAAAGACAGCTGTGCTGAAGGTCTCTAGCTCTAAGACTACAGAGCGAAGGAAGAGCAGAAAAGCCCAGAAGGAGGAACTAAATAGTGACGAGGAATCAAGTGGTGTGGATACCCCAGAAGAAGACAGCGACTCGGGAAAAGACTAGCTCTTGCCCAAAGTCACTGGCAAGAGCTGCATATAAGTCAGCACAATTTGGCAAAAGAGTGGGCGTCCTTCAAGAAGGACATGAGCAGCAATGGGATTACTGTTGAGGCACTAGTTAACCAGCATACTTTTGCCTCAACCCTGATTGACACTGGAAATCTCGCCTACTCTCTTATAAGCCCCCGCCTTGTTAAACGTGCTAACTTACAGTGCCTACCTATCTCTCCCCGTGCATTAGAAGGAGTTACTGAAGAGCCTGGAACTATCAGAAAGGTTGCTAGGCTTACTATCGATCTTGAAGGTTACAAGGAGACGATATGGGGATACGTCTCGCCTTCACACCCTGGATACGACCTCATACTCGGACGACCGTGGATGAACAAGAGAAGAGTCACCGTTGCCCCATCTAAGAAGTCTATCTACATACACTCGTCACACCACAGGATCCGCCTTACTAGCACAGAAGACCGCCCTATTCCGAAGGATCGACGTCTGAAGCAAATTGACGCAGCGGCTTACTGCATGTACCTCCGACATTTGAAGAAAAACAAGACAGTACAGGTGTTCGCAGCATCTCTTCGAGATATTGAGAAAGCGTTAGCCCCAAAGAAGAAAGTTGACGTCATGTCCCTTCTTCCTAAGGCACACCAGCACATGGCCTGGATCTTCGATCCTGAAACAGCTGCAAAGATGCCACCTCTGCGCGGACCAGAGATTGATCATCGGATTGAACTAGAGAAGGATAACGATGGCAAGGAGAAGGAGCCACCCTGGGGCCCCTTGTACAACATGAGCAGAGGAGAGCTCCTAGTCTTACGCAAGGAATTAATTTCCCTTCTTGACAAGGGATGGATTAGAGCAAGCAGCTCCCCAGCCGCCTCCCCGGTGTTATTTGCGAAGAAGCCAGGAGGAGGGCTACGCTTCTGCGTAGACTACAGAGCCCTTAACGCGATTACCAAGAAGGACCGATACCCGTTACCACTGATCCAGGAAACTTTCAACAACATTGCTAAGGCAAAGTGGTTTACGAAAATTGATGTGTCAGCCGCTTTCCACAAGATAAGGATTAACGCCGGAGACGAATGGAAGACAGCCTTCCGTACTCGATTTGGATTGTACGAGTGGCTAGTCACCCCTTTTGGCATGGCAAACGCACCTAGCACCTTCCAACGATATATTAATTGGACGCTTCGTGAGTACATCGACGACTTCTGCTCAGCCTACCTAGATGACGTCTTGATCTACACCGACGGTACCTTAAAAGAGCACCAGCAAAACACAAATAAGGTTCTTGAAGCTATGGGCAAAGCTGGTTTACCTTTGGATATCCAGAAATGCGAGTTTGACGTCAAGAGCACAAAGTACCTTGGGTTTGTGATTGAAGCTGGCAAAGGACTGAAAATGGATCCTGACAAGGTCAAGGCTATTAAGGAATGGGAACCCCCAGTGAACGTAAAGGGAGTGCGTAGCTTTCTGGGATTTGCGAACTTCTACCGACGTTTTATCAAGAACTACTCAGGGATAGCAGCTCCACTTACAAGGTTAACTAGAGATGTTACCTTCCAATGGGGAGAAGCAGAGCAACAGGCGTTTGACAAGCTAAAAGAGATCTTTATTACTGAACCAGTACTCGCTCAATGGGACCCAGATCGGGAGACTATCTTAGAGACCGACTCGTCTGGTTACGTAGTTGCTGGAGTACTATCTCAGTACGATGACCAAGGGCTGCTACGACCAGTCGCCTACTATTCAAAGAAGATGACTAGCGCTCAGAGCAATTACGAAATCCACGATAAAGAATTGCTTGCAGTAATCTGCTGCATAGCTGAATGGGACGGAATGCTGAGGTCTTTGAAGAAATTCACGGTAATTACCGACCATAAGAACCTAGAGTACTTTGGGAAGCCTCGACAGCTCAGCGAACGCCAAATGAGATGGGCCCAGTTTCTCGGAAAGTTCCCAAACATGGAGATCGCCTACCGGCCTGGAGCTGACAATGTCAGAGCCGATGCTCTTTCAAGAAGACATCAGGATATGCCAGCTAATGGTTCAGATGCACGGATCTCTCGACGTTTCCTGCAGATCTTTAAGCCTACTACTGCCATGACAGACGAAGAATTAGCTGAGGATGAGGCACTAAGGGTTTTTCGATGTAACGCTAAGAGACCAGTGGTCGTTTGCTATCCAGCATCTTCATCCGCGACCCTACCAGCTCAACACAGACTTGAGCAACTATGGGAGGAAGCTAGGGAAAAAGATCAGGTATACCAATCGGCCTGGAAAGCGGTTAGGGACGGCGAACGCAAGTTCCCAACAGCTTTAGATCTTAAGCTATCGATCTCAGAGTGTCGCTTAGACGACTCTGGTAACCTATTATATCGAGATCGAAGATGGGTACCAGAAAGTGAACCCCTAAGGACTGGCATTATACACGCAATTCACTCGTCAAGGGCTCTAGGACACCCAGGAAGAAACCTTACATACCAAGCTGTTGCACGCGAGTATTTCTGGCCTTCATTAAGCAATTCAGTTCGCCAGTATGTACGAAACTGCTCCGTCTGTGGACGAGTGAAGCCCTGGAGAGATGGCCTCCAAGGGCTACTACGGCCTTTACCAATTCCTGAACGCATCTGGAAGGAAGTCTCTATGGACTTTATAACCGGCTTGCCTGAAAGTGAGGGCTGTACCAACCTAATGGTGGTAACAGACCGCCTTAGTAAGGACGTAGTACTTATGGGCTTAGCAGACATTACGACAGAGAGTGTAGCTAGGGCGTACATGAATCACGTCGTTGCATACCACTGGCTACCGGACTACATTACTTCAGACCGAGGCTCACAGTTTGTAAGCCACATGTGGGCTAGGCTTTGTGAACTGATGAGTATTAAGCGAAGACTATCGTCAGGATACCACCCAGAGACCGATGGATCTACGGAGAGAATGAACGAGACAGTACAAGCCTACCTCCGCGCCTTCTGCGACTGGAATCAGAGCAATTGGAAATCCAACCTGGGAATGGCTAAAATCGCAATTACAGCAAGGGAAGCGCGGTCTACAAGGATGTCACCATTCTTTATGCAGCACGGATACGAAGTAGACCCTGTTCAGATTGCTATTAAGTACGGCCCGGAAAACAAGCCTAAGGGAAAGAGAGTGCAAGACGAGCATGAAAAGGCTAAGAAGATTGTAGAAAGATTAAGGCAGAGCATTCAGCTAGCTCAAGCGATTATGGGAGAGGCCCAACAAGAGCAAGAACTGCAGGCTAACAGGAGGCGAAAACAAGCTCCTCAATTGCGAGTTGGTGACAAAGTATGGCTAAAGCTAGGCGATCACTTTAAGACTAAGAGACCAAGTAGGAAGCTTGACTGGAAGAACTTAAAGTACACAGTACTTGAAGTGGTAGGACCAAGCGCAGTGAAGCTAAACACTCCTGGACGAGTTCATCCAGTATTCAACGTCAACATGCTGAGGCTCGCTTCATCGGACCCGTTACCTAGTCAGCCACAAGATGATAACGAGCCAGAGCCTATTGAGGTGGATGGAGAAGAGATGTATCTGGTAGAGGAGATCCTGGAGGAGAGAGGCCAGGGGCGCAGAAAGCAGTACTTGGTGAAATGGGAAGGCTATCCTGATCCAACTTGGGAACCAGCCGTAAATCTGAAAGAGACTGATGCTCTCAAAGATTGGAAACACGCCGCACAAGAGAGGTCTAAGCCTAAGAAAGGGGGTACTGTAAGAGGCTCAAGGCCTTGGTCAGTAGTACTTGGCCTGTGGCCTTCGTTATAGCTGGTTGGGATAGGCTGGAACCCTCGGAGCGTTGTCGGGGCTTCATCGGCGCTCCACGGACCCTTAGAAGTTTCTCGAACCTAGCACTACGTGATACATAGACTCAGCACAAGCGTAGTGTAGCTTCTCTATCGAATTCATTACTGTTATACCTTGCACTTATGGTTAACCCATCACACCCTTACAGCATTAGCGCGTTAGTATTCTAGGATTAGAAGTACTAATATTACCTTAATAGGTAAGGCGCCTCCTTAATTAACGTGTGCTAAGCTCTTATGCTAGAACGCCTTCTCTATTGTTTCTGTTACGCAGTCTCTAGTTGCTATCTCTGTTATTGCCGCAAGAATGTCCTCTAAGAGGGTATCGCAGCCCTTTATTATAAACACACACAGTCTGTCTTTGTTACGCACTAATAAGCTTCTATTAGAGAAGACTCTTATTAAGTCTTCTTCTTCCTAAGAAAGGTACAATTGGCGCTTTGTCTTCTTTCTGCCTTTTCTCCTCCTCTACTAGCTAACTAGTTTTATTAGCAGCCGATCCTCTTTTAGGCCTTTGACGATAAGCTCTACTTGCACCAAGCACACGCCCGCACTTAGTCTTACGTAGACTTCTGCCAGTCCTTCTAGTGGATATAGGAGTGATGCGCTGGCAGCTACACTCCCAGCCTTTTTCCCGCTGTAAGGCCTATATACAGATTAGGTGCGCTAAGCCTATTACTTCTTGCGCATACAAACCTCGTATTAAACTGCCTATTAATACTAAAGATATAGCAGTACGTTAATCTATTAGTTGTATACTTAATACGGGCCTAAGAGTCTGTTAGGAATAGGTTCCCTAGGATAATTAGGTTAGTACAGGATTCTACCACAAAGAAGTTTATTCGTACTTAAATTTAGCCTATTACTATTAGTATACTCTATACAATCCCTATAAAGCTAGCAGTGCTTCTATTCGCTGTAACTATCTAAGCAGCCTTTATACCTCTAGGAAGTAATATAATTAGTAATATTGCTTTTTCTACTAATTCCTGCTTAATAGTGTTAAGCTTAGCCCCTAAGTCAAGTAGCGCGAGAAAGGAGCTGCCCCTAATATTAATAAGTACCTTTAGGCAGTCTCAGCGGAGATATTTAATTCCTATTAGTTTGTTATATAAACGCTAATAGTTGTTTAGGTAGAAGTCCTTATTATCCTCTAGGTCGTTGTTATCTTGGCCTTAGTCTGCAATAATATGCTGCTAGACATAGCTTATTTCTAGATCTAACTAGTGCTCAGCCTTAAGGCTATAGCAATTAACAACTTCTCTATCTTTAGCCTTAACTAGCACGTAGTCAGGCAGCGTGCTTAGCGTTATCGCGCTGACTAATATTCTAATAGCGGGCTCGCTATTGGACTCCTTCTTCTCTGTAGTGGTCTAGTTCTCTATTTCTAAGAAAGTAATATTAAACTTAGCTAGTTCTTCTGTTAAGTAGTTTAAGTAAAACAGGCTCTTCTTAACCTTTAGCATGTTTCTAATTAGTATAGCAATTAGGAGCAGTATTGTAGTGCTAAGTATGCTTTAGATAACTGACTGTAAGTCTGGTTACAACTTGTCAATAAGTTTGCGCTTTTGGACCTGCTTGTTATTCAGGCCCGTCCTGTAATCTAGTGTCTCTTGTCAGGTCTAATTGTAAGAAGTGTTATTCTAGTCCATTATCTTAGATAGTAAATTAAATTAGACTACTTTATTCTTGTTAAACCCACAATTGTTTAAGAGCGCTTCAGACCAGCTCTTATATCCCTTTAAGTAGGGAATATATTCCCTACTTAGCTTGCGCAAGAACTGTCTTCTAGGTCGTCTTCTATACTTTTAACTAGTTATAGCTTAAATAACTTTTCTGTTCCAGTTGCGCTCTAGCAATAGTAGCTAATGCGACATTGTTGCACTGTTGTCTTATCTGCGGTCTAAAGTCTAACTCCGCTTTAGCAAAGATGCTTAATAGCTTCTAGTATTGTTTAGCTTTGTTGTTAGGAATGCTTCTAGTGGAGTCTAGGATGAGTTGGACTAAGATAGCGTTATTCTTAATAGTACTAAGAGCTAGTTTCTCTTTAAATAGTGCAGTAACTGTTAGAGGGTTAATGTCTTGTTTAAGGAACCTTCTCTTAATTTAGGCTAAAAGGTTTTTAGCCTAAAGCCTCTGTCTAAGGTTGAGTACTCTACCCTAAGGGTTATTCTCTATTCCCTATTACAGTGCTGATCGCTCGTCTAGGTGGACCCATCCCTTCTCTATAAAGGCTCTTAGAGTAGGGCAGTGTTACAAGGTAACAAGGAGTTGTTTCTTCCTTATGCAGGCCGCATGAAGAGAGACCATCGGGCAGACACGATGGAAGGATGTGGATCCAAGGCGGGGCCTGGGTCACGTGACTGACATCCCGCCAAGGCTAACCATCCGGGATGGCAGAGCCACTTGGGATGGCTTTGCCATCCCAAACATCCCTTGCACCTGGGATGGCTTTGCCATCCCAAACATCCCTTGCACCTGGGATGGACGGGATGACAGGAACAGATTGCAATGAGTATATAGGATGGACGGATTTCATTATTACTATCGTTGTGGTCAACTCAAATAGTTCATCTCTCACACAGATTGTCAACTAGTTATTCTATCGTTTATAGAATTGGTATTGTTTATCCTTTGGTTACAACGATAACTCTTTTCCACCTGATCATTCCATACATTACCTCACGGACTACCGCTTTAGTCTACCTCGCCTTAGTACGGATCGAGCCTAGAGAAGTATAGCCTAACCCCGTGTAACAGGCAGTTGTTTTTTTAATAGTTTAGCTTGTTACAAACCTAGCAGTTTATTATTGTGTTAAATAATTGTTCTTGTTCTCTTCCTTAGTTATACTAAGGCGGTTAGCTATAGAAATTCTAAGCGTTGTTCTAGTATGCCTAGTTTCTGTTTTACTAGTAACCTACATTGTATTGTTAGAAATAATATTAGTTATCTGGCTGTTAGTACCTAGGGTCCTGGCTAGGGAGTGGCTAAAGGAACTTCGCCTTGTCGCTAGCGCGGCGATTAATCTTACTTTAAATGTCGGGGTTAGTTATAAGCTCTGTTTTACAGGAAGACTACTAAAGTTTCTATAGCTCTAGTTCTAAACTAGCCTAATTAATCTTTAGGTTAAGCATTTTGCTAACTAAATTGTCTACCTCTGTATTAGTAGGGGCCTTTTTAGGAGGCAATTTAGTTTACTAACGTCTAGTTTAATCTTCTTTTAGGGCTATATTAAGCTTAGGGGGTTAGAAAGGCTAGTACTGTTAAGTATAAAGGGCCTGGTGTACTTAGGTTATTAGTTGTGTGTACTGAATACTATTCGACGGCGGCGGGATAAACTCTACTTTAGGGATTAACTCTTTAACTGCCTTAGAAGAGTTAAGCATACAGGCTTCTTCTTTAACTTTAAGGCGGGTACTAAGATAATCTCTAATCTTGTTATAGTTAAACGCCTTTAGGTTATTAGTTTAGAGTGTAAAGCGTTTAAGAACCTTAGTAGCCTGTCTAAAGAGCAGTCCTTTCACAAGATAGAATCCTTAGCGGTCTTTATTAATAGTAGATGCCTTAATACAGCGTTTGCTCCTTATCTGAAACTCCTGTAGGTACTCTTTAATATTAAGATTAGTTCTAGATTAGTATTGGAGGAGCTAGTGCTCAAAGTACTCCGCCTAAGCTTCCTGCTGGTCCTTGTTATTTGTGCGGAAGAGCTTTCTAAGGGAGTCTTAGAAGTTCTTCTAAGATTCGTTTATAAGGGCAGTTGCGTATTCGCTTGAGGCTTAAATGATAGCGCGCTGTTTAGGCTTGCAGTAGGCTAAAAGGCGATTAATTTTCATTTTATTAGTAAACCTATAGTACTTTGATATGTCTTTAAAGGGTTCAAGGAAGACTGTAACATTAGTTCTGTTAAACACAGAAACTGTTTTAGCTAGGTACGGTGGGAGTTGGCTAGTGTACGCTGGGTTATAACTACTAAGTTATTAGAGAGACAAGGCTATTATCTAAAGAGCCTTTGCTATGTCAGATTTATACGTTTAACTAGTCAGCTAATTCTAAGTTGACAATCCTTCTAGAGTAGCTACTGCTAGAGTGCTGCTATCCTTAGAGATTAGCATTGCCGCTAATATCTAGGCAGGTTGCTTAGTAGTTTAAGCTAGTAAAAGGAGGCTGTCTTAGATTCTTAAAGATAATTCAGCAACTAAGAGAGTCCTTTTTCTTAATTTGCGCTTTGCCTAGTAGCTGTCGCTTATTCGTGCAGTATGCTAAAGGAGTATTAGAAGCAACACTAGTAGAAGTGTGAATGCTAACCAGAGTAGAGTGTAAAGCTGTCCTTATGCTTTATTATAAAGCTTAGTGTTCTCTGCTAAAAGGGCTATCGCTCTATTATTTATATAAGCTATAAGAGACAGCGCGCCTAGCTGCGCTTGCACTGTTCTGTCTTTGTAAAGTCTTTCGCCGCGTTTTTTAACCGCGTTAACGTGGTTCACAAGCGAGCGGCGCACCCAAGCGAGCGGCGCACCTAACACCAGCAACGCGCCTACGCAGCGACGCAGCGCAACACCACAACAAATTACTATACTATACGTAATAGAATAGTATTAATTAGAAGCTTCACTATTCTCTACGTCCTATATTTCTACCTTGCAGGTGCGGGAATTGTGTCCAACCTCGCTGCAACGACCGCAGCGCCTCTCTGCGCGCACCCTCTTCGCAGGCGTCTCCCTATTCTTACAACTACTACCCTTCTTTTTAGTAATTAAGTCTAATACCTTACTAACTGTTAAAGTCTTCTCTGCGCGTACGTACTGCCTTTTGCAAGTCTTGCGCTTTATAAGCGTGTTAACAGCGTCTTAAAGGCGGCCTATTTCCTTCTACATTAATACTATATTATAAGCTATCTGCTAAGCGCCTTTACTTAGCTACTTAACCTACTTATCTAATAAGCTTGCTAGTAACTCTTAGTAGTTTTGCATGCAATTTTAAATCAGCGTAGATTGCGCCTCTATCTCGCGGGCGTTGCGCGGTGTTTACGCCTTCTAGGCGACAGTGCCTGGTGCAGGTAGTGTTGGCGTACGCAGCTGCATATCTAGCTTCAATAACACAGCTTCTAGGTTGTATAGGACTAGCCTAGCGCCTTAAAACCCTGCGCGAACGTTGTCTGCTGTAAACGTCTTCTTAAAAGCAGATTTAAAGGCTAGTAAGAAGGTTTCCTTATTAATATAGTAGATGCGGCTGCGTGCTAAGAGCAAGATTCTATCCCTGTAGTGGCGCTTCAACAGCGAGTAGGGGACTACGTTAAGAGGCTACAGTAGGTGCGATGAGTGAGGTGGCATGCAGAGAGCGATAATCTTGTTCTCCTTACAGTAGTCTTAGAATTCTATTAAGTAATAGCTTTTATAGCTATTAATAATAAGCAGCCTGTACGCCCTAGCAGAAGACGCCTTTGTATAGGCGTTAAAGTGCTTAAGCCACGCCAGCGCGAGCTCGTTGTTGATCCAGCTAGTAGGAGAGACAGTAATAATCTAATTATAAGGTAGATCTGCGAACTAGAAGGTGATAAGGACCTTGCCTGCAAAGATAAGAAAGGGCGGGATAACGCGCCCTGTTGCAGAGACGCCTTATACTAGAGTTACCCACTTGCGATCGCCAGGCTGTAGTTTCTTCTGCTTCCTAGGTTTCTCTAAGCCTGTAACAACAAGCTAAGAAGATATCTTGCCTATTATAAAGCTAGACTTATTAAAGTTCTAGGTATCCTTATCTATAATACCATATTTCGCCTTTATTAATTGAACAAGCGTGAACCAGGGCCTGATAGTCGCTAGGTCCTCGCAGACAGCTCGCTGGTGATCGTACGGACGGCTCTATCGCGTTCGCAGCTCAGGTGTACGCTTAATAAAGTTATTAACCTAGTTCTTGCCTGCAGGCTTTCTACCACGGTCTCTTAGCAGTCTATTAGCTATATCTCGTACGTGTGCCTTTGAGAGGGGTACACCACGTAAACTCTCGTTAAGTATACGCTGTATAATTACCTCCTCTTCTAGATTTGTAAGACGCCTTAATGTAGGCTCGCTATCGCGTCGAGAGTAGGTGCTGTCGCGCCGCCGTCGTATTGTTGTTTAAGAAACTTTATAGACTTTTGCAGCAAGCCGCACGCTCTTAATTTGGTTACTTTGGAGATTAGAGATAGCAAGCTATACGTCAGCTTTAGTATAGGCTGTTTAAGGTTGGTGTTGTTGAGGCATTTCGTGTTGTCGCAATGCAGGTGCAGCGTTGGTGTTGGGTGCGCCGCTCGCTTGGGTGCGCCGCTCGCTTGTGAACCACGTTAGTACTTCTATTACTTAGTAGCAGCTAATTACTCTTTAGAGAGCAGTTTCGCACATTTCTTATTATATCATTCTTTATCTATGCCTCTATCTAAGCTACCCTTGTCTTAATCCTTACTCTTTGCAAGCGTCTTCTTATCTTGTGCGCAGGCGGTAAACTAGCTATTATTATAATTATTAGAGGCACTCTAGTGCCTTTGTTGTTTCTGTTAGTACTAACTGCTGTTTAGGGTTTTCTAGCATCCCTCTTCTTTTTCTTTCTTAATTACTCGCGTCGCTTTAGTTTTATTGTCTTAAACTCTTTGTTGTTTTGCGCTATCGCAACTATATTGCATTATTATTCCTTTTCTGTTAATTGACTTACTTTTGTTTATTTTATTTCCTTCTTTTCTGTGTTTTTTAGTTTCTATCTAAGGCTACTGCTAAGTTGCCTTTAGAGTATTGTTTTTGCGCATTTGTTAGAGCGCTTAGCCTTCCTAAGGCTGTAATTATGATAGTTTGAGTTCTAGTTGGTAGCCATATGTAGTAGAGTATCCTGTAAATTCTCTATTAGAACGGGTGCTTAATGCAGAGTTAGGTTAAATAGAATTAAATTGTTTGTTCTTGTCTTTTTTTTGTATGTGTGGTTGTCCGATGTCCCTTCAG
>CM016513.1:30000-44279 GCA_004936725.1 Alternaria brassicae
CGCAGGTTCACCTACGGAGACCTTGTTACGACTTTTACTTCCTCTAAATGACCGAGTTTGACGAACTTTCCGGCTTGAGGTGGTCGTTGCCAACCTCCTCGAGCCAGTCCGAAGGCCTCACTGAGCCATTCAATCGGTAGTAGCGACGGGCGGTGTGTACAAAGGTCAGGGACGTAATCAACGCATGCTGATGACACGCGCTTACTAGGCATTCCTCGTTGAAAAGCAATAATTGCAATGCTTTATCCCCAGCACGACAGAGTTTAACAAGATTACCCAATTCTTTCGAACAAGGAAAAGAACTCGTTGGCTCTGTCAGTGTAGCGCGCGTGCGGCCCAGAACATCTAAGGGCATCACAGACCTGTTATTGCCTCAAACTTCCATCAACTTGAGTTGATAGTCTCTCTAAGAAGCCGGCGACCAGCCAAAGCTAGCCTGGCTATTTAGCAGAGTAAGGTCTCGCTCGTTATCGCAATTAAGCAGACAAGTCACCCCACGAACTAAGAACGGCCATGCACCACCACCTGAAAAATCAAGAAAGAGCTCTCAATCTGTCAATCCTTATTTCATCTGGACCTGGTGAGTTTCCCCGTGTTGAGTCAAATTAAGCCGCAGGCTCACGCCTGGTGGTGACCTTCCGTCAATTTCTTTAAGTTTCAGCCTTGCGACCATAATCCCCCCAGAACCCAAAAACTTTGATTTCTCGTAAGGTGCCGAGCGAGTCAGAAAAAGAACATCGCCCGATCCCTAGTCGGCATAGTTTACGGTTAAGACTACGACGGTATCTGATCGTCTTCGATCCCCTAACTTTCGTTCACTGATTAATGAAAACATCCTTGGCAAATGCTTTCGCAGTAGTTAGTCTTCCGTAAATCCAAGAATTTCACCTCTGACAACGGAATACTGATGCCCCCGACTGTTCCTGTTAATCATTGCGGCGTCTCTAGAAACCAACAAAATAGAAACGCACGCCCTATTTTATTATTCCATGCTAACGTATTCGAGCAAAGGCCTGCTTTGAACACTCTAATTTTTTCAAAGTAAAAGTCCTGATTCCCCAACACGCCCAGTAAAGGGCATGAGGTTCTTCAGAAGGAAGGCCCGGCCGGACGAGTGCACGCGGTGAGGCGGACCCGCCAGCCAGGCCCAAGTTTCAACTACGAGCTTTTTAACTGCAACAACTTTAATATACGCTATTGGAGCTGGAATTACCGCGGCTGCTGGCACCAGACTTGCCCTCCAATTGTTCCTCGTTAAGAGGTTTAAATTGTACTCATTCCAATTACAAGACCCAAAAGAGCCCTGTATCAGTATTTATTGTCACTACCTCCCCGTGTCGGGATTGGGTAATTTGCGCGCCTGCTGCCTTCCTTGGATGTGGTAGCCGTTTCTCAGGCTCCCTCTCCGGAATCGAACCCTAATTCCCCGTTACCCGTTGAAACCATGGTAAGCCAATACCTTACCATCGAAAGTTGATAGGGCAGAAATTTGAATGAACCGTCGCCAGCGCAAGGCTATGCGATCCGTAAAGTTATCATGAATCACCAAAAAGCCCCGAAGGGCATTGGTTTTTTATCTAATAAACACATCCCTTCCGAAGTTGGGATTTTCAGCATGTATTAGCTCTAGAATTACCACGGTTATCCAAGTAGTAAGGTATTATCAAATAAACGATAACTGATTTAATGAGCCATTCGCAGTTTCACGGTATAATTGCTTATACTTAGACATGCATGGCTTAATCTTTGAGACAAGCATATGACTACTGGCAGAATCAACCAGGTAACAATCGTTCACCAAAGCGCCAGAGCGCAGTGGCTGAGCCCCCGAGGGAGCGGAATTGTACCAAGAAGGGGATCGCCAAAGCAACCCCAACCGCCTACCTCGAAAGCGCGCAGGGCGCAATCGCTGCAGGCGACCTATTCATTTGCCCCCACTGAGTTCCCCAAGACGTGGTCCGCCGCGAAGCCTGATCGGCGTTGCCGCCAATAACAAGCCCACAGCATATACGTCTCAAGAGGAGAAAGCCAACGTCGCCTCACACACACGAAGCGCGGATAGGCGGCGCGACTGTCCCCAAAGATCTGGTGAAATCGTTGGCAAAGCCATCAATCCACAGACCCCAATTTGGTGCCCGCTAATGAAAGTGAGCAGGACTTCAGGCGTCAAGCGCAGGTAAGGGTGCAGCACCGGAGCACCGCTTCAGTATATAGGCTTTCACCTACCCCTACAAGCACCCAACAGTCGCCGAGTCCCGGGTAACGCGCTGGCCAGAGTTGACGTCCCCAACCGCTACCTGGGTAACAAGGCTTGCTTTTATGAAACCGTAAGCCGAATGCAGACAATCTAGCTGAATCGAGGAGCGACCCACCGCAATAAAGCAACTGGTATAGCCCAACAGCCAAGCGTCCGCAAAGGGAGGATGTTTGTAGGCAGCTGAGATCCGAAGACCCCAGCTGCCCTCCTCATATAGTGTGGGAACACTTTTCGGCTTGATTTTCGCGTTGCGGGGTTAAGGTGGCGGAAAACAGCTCGGAGGTGCGCTTTTTTGTATGAGAAACCGTGTAGACATGCGCAGCCTCTTACAAACCATAAACGCGTTTCAAAAAATATAGAGTCTAGTAGTTTACGCTCAGAAAGCGTTTGCGGAGTACCTACAGGGTAGAAAAGTTGAAAAAGCTTGAAAAAAATGGCAACGTCTAGTAGTTTTGAAAAAAATGGCAACGTCTAGTAGTTTTGAAAAAAATACGTAACGTCTAGCAGGTTTTGGATATTTTGCAGTTGTACTATATATACTCTATAACTATACTAGCTAGTCTAGATATAGCAATTAGCTAATGGAACTAGGAGGTGCTACAGTATATAGAGAAAAGAGGAATATAACGTATAGTTTACGAGCGTCTAGTTCATTAGAAACGTCTAGTAGTTGAGAAACGTCTAGTAGTTTAGAGGCGTCTAGCAGTTGAGAAACGTCTAGTAGTTGAGAAACGTCTAGTAGTTTAGGGGCGTCTAGCAGTTGAGAAACGTTGAGAAGTCTAGAAAAACGAAAATTCAACGTCTAATAGTCTCTTTTCTATTAGCTATACTTTATCAGCAACTAAGCTTCTTCTACATTAATGTGGTTATTAGTGTCCTATACTACTAGCTCTAGATAGTAAGACTTTACAGCATAAAATAGAGGTCTCTGTTTTAACTAGACTAGTACAAGATATAAATCTAATATCTTTTATCTTTATCGTAGTATATTTTTATCTAGGGAAGTAAAGTACTCCTTGTAAGTTTACAGAGTAAGGAGTAGGTAGAAGAGTAAGAATTACTATAGCAATTACTATAGTTTTAAAAGATATTGTACAGGTGTTGGAGTATATGAAGACACTATCACTAGGATGTTGATGCATTTCCTCAGCACAGCTGAAGCGAGAAGGGTGTTCAGGTGTTGTACAGTTGTATTCAGGAACTAAAGGAGTGTAGTGTTGCCTGTGTACGCTGCTAAGACACAAGAAAAAGAGTAAAGACTAAGTAACAAGAATTCTATAAGTTAAGTGTCAAGTTTGATGTTTAGTTGGATTGTGTGGTAGGGTGTCAAGGTCGATGTTTAGTAAAGTGTCCAAAACACTAAGGATATACTCCTTAGCAATAACTAAGCACTTCTTGCACCGGCACAATATATCTTTGGACTACTATAGTAATATACTTATAGAAGCTAATTAGAATATATAAGAAGAGTAACTCTATTTAGAAGAATAAGGTTTAAGAAGTAGGCCCTTCTTTACGCTATGCTTACAGGTAAGTTATAGTAACCTTTTATACTTACTACGTCTACAAGACAATATTCTTTTACTCTATATACAGCCTTGTATTATAAATATAGATAACTTTCTTAGAACGGAAATAAAGTATACAATCTATGCTTCTCTAACTCTTCTTGCTCTCTACTAGTTATATAATCTCTAGAGTATACTGCTCCAAGTTATAAGGCGCACAAAAATAACTGTGTAGACTACAACATAAATACACTAGAAGAAGATAATGTACAGATGAATACAAATTTCTTACTAACAATAGTATATATATAGGTAGTTGTATAGTCTTATTAATACTGTACAACAAGTACAGCTAGATAATAGTAATATATAGACTAGAATAGTATAGTTGTCGTGTAGACTTGGTTAGAAGAGAATAGAATTGTATTAGAAAACTCTACACGTACAATAATGCTAGGTACGTAGTAGAGTATACGTAGAGAAAGGTAGGCGAGTAGTATATTAAGCTTATATAAAGAGTATAATATAAGAGAAATGGAGTACAAAGAAAAGAAGAAGAAGAAGAAGAAGAAGAAGAAGAAGAAAGAGCAGAGTAGTTTTGTAAGAACGTATAGTATATAGAAGAAGAAGAAAGCGTGTGCAGGAATTTTTGTTAAGACGTTCTATATAAAGAAGCAGAAAAAAGCCTCTGCAAGAAAAGAATTCCAGACATTCTATATGTAAGCCTAGGACCACATCACATGACTGCTCTGCAGGCATGACTAATGCGTCCGACTACTTTCGAGCTCAGATCACACACTTGTACATATACACACCAATACACTCATACATGAGACCTAAGACTAGTGCCACCCCATGCTTACAGTTATGAGCCCGGCCTAATCCGTGCTA
This sequence comes from Alternaria brassicae, assembly GCA_004936725.1. Taxonomy (NCBI): domain Eukaryota; kingdom Fungi; phylum Ascomycota; class Dothideomycetes; order Pleosporales; family Pleosporaceae; genus Alternaria; species Alternaria brassicae. The sequence continues at coordinate 34,657 of CM016513.1, forward strand.
TCACTTCTATCACATCAACCTCCTATCACTACCATCATGTCAACCCATTCTGTTAGTTCTGACATCATTCTCCAAGGCCGCAACAACTGGGAGCTCTGGATTTTCGTCATCAAAAGAATAGCTGAAGCAGGAGACGTATGGGAGTACATCGATCCCGATCGAGCTGTCCAACCTCTCCAGAAGCCAGAAAAACCCCTTCGTCCATCAGCCATCATTAACGATGATGGATCGCCTGCCACCGAGCCTGGCCAAGAAGCTTTTGCTCAATACAACGCGGATGTCAACACCTACTACAAGGAGATCAAGGAATACAGACGCTTGCGAGATAAGTTAGGTCAAGTTGAAGCGCACATCACTAAAACGATCAGCCAGGACCTTCTATACCACATCAAAGACAAAGACACGGTCTACGAGCAGCTCAAGACTCTTCTCAAGACTCTTCAAGGCTGTACTCACCTACTACCGCTGATCAAGAATACCGAGTCCAGAAAGCATACGAGTCAGCGAAAGTGCTGCATGCTCGTCAGTCAAACATCGAAGACTGGTGTAACGACTTCCTCGCTGCATACAGCCGTGCGAAACAACTCGATTTGCCAGAAGCACATGGCTTTCGACCTCACAAAGACTTCATTCGAGCCATTAAACAGATCGACTCAGGCTACTCTGCCACTAGTGCTATCAGGCTCTTCAAGGCCGAAGAGACATGGAGCCGCTATCGTGATCAGCCTGTGCCACACGAAAGCCAACTTCCCACCCTAGTCAGAGCCTGCGATATCATCGCACCACACATTCAAAGCGAGCATACAAACTGCAGCGTTTGGGGCGAAGTTCAACAACAAAGAATCTCCATATTCTGAGAAAAGAGGCAGAAACGATGGCAAACCCATGAAGCCATGCCTCTGCGGCGACACCCACTTCTGGGGACAATGCCCATACATTGACACCTCACTAAGACCAAGGGGATTCGTAGAAGACCCTGACAAAGCCAAGAAGATCTCCGATTACGAGTTCAAAGACAAGAAGGGCCTATTAAACAAGATTCGGGAGAAAAATCGGCGATATAAGAAACTCAAAACAGGCAGCCCTGGTCATAAAGCAGAATCTGATTCGATAGAGATCGATGCAGGTGACGACCCCATCGAACACACTTCCCACCAAGCCTATGCTGTCTTTCTCTCAGCCTTCAACCACCAACCACCTTATCAGCACTATCCGCTCCTCCATTCATGGACGTTGGATCCAGCCACCGACGTACATATCTGCAACAATGCTGCCGAGTTCAATGGAAAGCGCCGGCTGCTCCAGACGACATTGTACTCGCTGGAGGATCAGAAGTACGCATCGAAGCGTGGGGAGAAGTGAACATACCTCTTACTACCGCCAAAGGCACAAAGACCACAACGCTTAAACGAGTGGCACTAATCCCTACCTTCTTTACAAGCCTCGTCTCGCTCGCACGCCTGTCGTCATCAAACGTGCACTTCGACTCAGGAAAGAGCATCTTATATCGTGCCGGAACCTCGCGGGAACACATTGCTGATCTTACCCGATTGGGAGGCCATTGGCTCCTAGTGCATCGAAGTGAGCCTCTACAATATGCAGCCTCACATACCGCGCTGCACTCTTTCTATGTGACAAACAAGAAGACCGCAATACTCTGCTCTACCAGCACGACCTCGCACGCTTTCAAAGCCACAGCTACATGTGCTTCTCGGACACGCTGGGAGTGATGCTATCGACCATTTGTCTGGCAACGTCATCGGCATTACGCCACCCACAGGAGGCTCACCAAAGACGATCAACTGCGAAGAATGCTCGCAAAACAAAGGGCATCAAATTGTCTCGCGCCGAATTGGTCACGAGATAGGAGCATCTCGGCCATTCGAGACTGTAGCCATTGATCTTATTGGACTTGACGTAACTGCCTATAACGGCCATCGATATATTTTTCCATGGCATTGACCTCTATACGAAGTTTCACTTCGTATTTACAATCCCTAAACGCGACAAATCAACGCTTCTTGATGTGCTCAGACAGCTAGATCAGAGCATCAAACGCGAGTTCAACGCCACCGTTACCTTCCTCATTGCGGACGATGAAGAGGATATGGCATTACCGACGACTCAGCTCAGGCCTACTGCAACCAAGAAGGCATCAAGTTCCAACTTCAGGCACCACGTCAAAGAGCAGAACGGCTCTGCTGAACGATCAGGCAAAACTCTCATTGACCGTAGCCGATCTATGCGAGTCGCGTCCAACCTACCTCTAGCCCTCAGCTCTGAGATGTACATGTGCGCTGGCTATCTGCTCAACCGAACTCCTACAAAGCACTGGGTTGGAAAACTCCGTTCGAGATGGCGTATGGCAAAAGCCGTCGTTGGCTCACTTGAAGCTCTATGGTTGTCAGGCGTACGCTACGGCAGCAAATAGCAAGAGGCGACAAGCTCAGTCCGCGTTCTCTTGTTGGATGCTTGGTTGGCTACGATGCATCAAACGTCTACCGAATATGGTTACCAAGAGCTAGAAGCAGAGCTCACCAAGGAAAAGTCGTACGAGTGCGTGACGTAACGTTCAAGGAAACCATGTTCTACCAACCAGAGAAGGATGATGCAGAATCGATCTTGCAAGGTTCAGACCTTGAGGAGTTCATCCAAACATATCGCATGCCAACTCTCAACAACCCTGAAGACACTTCCAGAGAGGACGAAGCAGAGAATATGAACAGCTAACAATTCAGCCCACATCAAATGAACAACTCCAATCTCAACAACACCAAGCAAATCTAGGCAAAGCTACTCAGCCAACAGTGTTTCCAACTCCAGCTCCAACATCACCAAGCCATAGAAGCATACAGTCACCCTCCAAGACTCCTACGACGCTCCACAAATACAACAGCAGAGAACCATCACCAAATCATGCAAGTTCGTCTAGGAAACGTAAAGACACAGCTCAGTCGATTCGAACTTGGCTCCAGAACAGAGCTCATCGACAGCAACTTGCGCTCGTCCCACATACTCTCAGAAGGATCGAGAAGAGCTAGGAGACCAGCTAGAGAAAAAGCAGCTTCTTTTGTAAACACATACTGGTCAAGTTTGTAGCTGCATCCGCAAAGGCGCCCAAGACGAGTTCCACCTCACCGCTCTTCCACCTGAACCACGCTTCTACAAAGACGTTATAGGCTCCCGTATCCACACAAAGAGGATTCATCAGAGCCATGCAACAAGAAATAGAAGTTGTCAAGCGAAAAGATACCTTTGAAAGATTACTTGGAGCGACTTTGACGATCAGAATAACGAAGTTCTTCCTCTTCTCTGGGTGTTCAAGTACAAGTTGGACAGTGAAGGATACCTCACAAAGTACAAAGCTCGTATCTGCGTGCGCGGCGATCTCAAACCACGGCCGAAGACACTTACGCTGCCACACTGGCTATGCGCATCTTCCGAGCACTTATGGCAATTGCCGCCTACTTCAACATGGACATCCGTCGTACGACGCTGTCAACGCCTTCACCAACGCGCAGCTCCACAACGCCCGTTTACTGCTACTTACCAGAAGGCTTCTCCGACAACGAGCACCTATGGAAGCTCAATCAGGCACTGTACGGTCTCAAGACATCTCCACTGCTTTGGTACAAAGAGCTCACCAAAACCTTACTAAACTGGGACTTCACGAAGTCAAAGACGCACCATGTCTGTGGAAGAACGATAAGCTTCTTGTGTTCTTCTACGTCGACGACATTGTTGTTCTAGGTCTGCCAGCTCATGCGGCAGCGCTGGATGACTTTGAACGAAACTTCTACAAAATACGAGATTCGGTCTCTCAGGAGAACTCAAGGTCTTCTGCGGCACCCAGGTCCATCGCGATCGCGTTAACGGTGCTATTTGGCTATCGCAAGCATCTTACGTTGACAAGATTGCTCACACAGTACCCTCTCCAAAGACGTTCAGTCGACCTCCTTCGACGCCACTACCACTCGAGTTACTTCCATCCGACGAGCCCAAACACGACGCAAATACGTACAGATACGCTCAGCTCGTAGGCTCAATTGGATATGTAGCAGGAGCAACACGACCCGATGTCGCCAAAGCCCATTCGAAACTAGCAGAGTTTCTCGTCAGCCCTTCACAGCGCCATATCGACGCGGCGTATCAAACAATTGCATATCTGCAAAATACCGGGATCAAGCCCTCCTACAACGCTGTCTCGTGATGCTGCCTACATCTCAGAGATCACTGCGAACCAGACTTCTATGGAGCACGGACGCTTCCTATGCCGATCACAAGCTACTCGCAAGAGCTCGCAAGGCTACATCTTTTTCCTTTTCGGTGGTCCTATCGACTGGAAAGCTACCTTGCAGCGATGTGTCACCAAGTCAACCACAGAAGCAGAGCTGATCGCCGCTTCCTCTGCCGGCACAGAGCTCATATGGTGGTGGAGAGTGTTCCGTGACATCGGCTTCGATCCAAACAATGAACAACTGCTATACTGCGACAATCAGCAAACAATCCGCCTTCTTAAGGCTGCAACACCTCACTCAAGACGGGCCTTCGACGTGGATATTCACCATCACTGGCTACGTCAAGAATCACAAGCAAACAACATCAGCATCTCGTACACACAAACTAACTGTCAACCCAGCAGACGGCCTTACAAAGCTTTTGCCTCGACAAAGCACCAACACTAGGTTTCACTTCGCTGAACCCTTTCCTGCAGTGGAGCATTAAGCTCAGTAAAAGGCATCTAGCTCAGCCAAAGGTTTAAGCACTACCCGACCAAAATGAGCGCGAAGCAAAAGGACCTCAAAACTGGCAAGCTCTGGGGACGCCTATCACATAGAGCAGAGGTCCACCAACACTGCGACGGCAGACGATCGCCCATCTGGAACTGCACCGTCAGCGGTACTAGCCCGCACCTAATGCAGCTCTGCCCGTCACACGGCAGGGGGTGGTCTACGATCACATCAGCCAACATGCGTTTCGAACCTGGAAGGGGGTGTGTAAGCCTAGGACCACATCACGCAGCTGCTCTGCAGGCATGACTAATGCGTCCGACTACTTTCGAGCTCAGATCACACGCTATATACACCAATACACTCATACATGAGACCTAAGACTAGTGCCACCCCATGCTTACAGTTATGAGCCCGGCCTAATCCGTGCTATCACTTCTATCACATCAACCTCCTATCACTACCATCATGTCAACCCATTCTGTTAGTTCTGACATCATTCTCCAAGGCCGCAACAACTGGGAGCTCTGGATTTTCGTCATCAAAAGAATAGCTGAAGCAGGAGACGTATGGGAGTACATCGATCCCGATCGAGCTGTCCAACCTCTCCAGAAGCCAGAAAAACCCCTTCGTCCATCAGCCATCATTAACGATGATGGATCGCCTGCCACCGAGCCTGGCCAAGAAGCTTTTGCTCAATACAACGCGGATGTCAACACCTACTACAAGGAGATCAAGGAATACAGACGCTTGCGAGATAAGTTAGGTCAAGTTGAAGCGCACATCACTAAAACGATCAGCCAGGACCTTCTATACCACATCAAAGACAAAGACACGGTCTACGAGCAGCTCAAGACTCTTCAAGAGCTGTACTCACCTACTACCGCTGATCAAGAATACCGAGTCCAGAAAGCATACGAGTCAGCGAAAGTGCTGCATGCTCGTCAGTCAAACATCGAAGACTGGTGTAACGACTTCCTCGCTGCATACAGCCGTGCGAAACAACTCGATTTGCCAGAAGCACATGGCTTTCGACCTCACAAAGACTTCATTCGAGCCATTAAACAGATCGACTCAGGCTACTCTGCCACTAGTGCTATCGAGCTCTTCAAGGCCGAAGAGACATGGAGCCGCTATCGTGATCAGCCTGTGCCACACGAAAGCCAACTTCCCACCCTAGTCGGAAACTTCCTACGATATCATCGCACCACACATTCAAAGAAAGCGAGCATACAAACTGCAGCGTTTGGGGCGAAGTTCAACAACAAAGAATCTCCATATTCTGAGAAAAGAGGCAGAAACGATGGCAAACCCATGAAGCCATGCCTCTGCGGCGACACCCACTTCTGGGGACAATGCCCATACATTGACACCTCACTAAGACCAAGGGGATTCGTAGAAGACCCTGACAAAGCCAAGAAGATCTCCGATTACGAGTTCAAAGACAAGAAGGGCCTATTAAACAAGATTCGGGAGAAAAATCGGCGATATAAGAAACTCAAAACGGGCAGCCCTGGTCATAAAGCAGAATCTGATTCGATAGAGATCGATGCAGGTGACGACCCCATCGAACACACTTCCCACCAAGCCTATGCTGTCTTTCTCTCAGCCTTCAACCACCAACCACCTTATCAGCACTATCCGCTCCTCCATTCATGGACGTTGGATCCAGCCACCGACGTACATATCTGCAACAATGCTGCCGAGTTCCAATGGAAAGCGCCGGCTGCTCCAGACGACATTGTACTCGCTGGAGGATCAGAAGTACGCATCGAAGCGTGGGGAGAAGTGAACATACCTCTTACTACCGCCAAAGGCACAAAGACCACAACGCTTAAACGAGTGGCACTAATCCCTACCTTCTTTACAAGCCTCGTCTCGCTCGCACGCCTGTCGTCATCAAACGTGCACTTCGACTCAGGAAAGAGCATCTTATATCGTGCCGGAACCTCGCGGGAACACATTGCTGATCTTACCCGATTGGGAGGCCATTGGCTCCTAGTGCATCGAAGTGAGCCTCTACAATATGCAGCCTCACATACCGCGCTGCACTCTTTCTATGTGACAAACAAGAGAAGACCGCAATACTCTGCTCTACCAGCACGACCTCGCACGCTTTCAAAGCCACAGCTACATGTGCTTCTCGGACACGCTGGGAGTGATGCTATCGACCATTTGTCTGGCAACGTCATCGGCATTACGCCACCCACAGGAGGCTCACCAAAGACGATCAACTGCGAAGAATGCTCGCAAAACAAAGGGCATCAAATTGTCTCGCGCCGAATTGGTCACGAGATAGGAGCATCTCGGCCATTCGAGACTGTAGCCATTGATCTTATTGGACTTGACGTAACTGCCTATAACGGCCATCGATATGTTTTCCATGGCATTGACCTCTATACGAAGTTTCACTTCGTATTTACAATCCCTAAACGCGACAAATCAACGCTTCTTGATGTGCTCAGACAGCTAGATCGAAGCATCAAACGCGAGTTCAACGCCACCGTTACCTTCCTCATTGCGGACGATGAAAGAGGATATGGCATTACCGACGACTCAGCTCGAGCCTACTGCAACCAAGAAGGCATCAAGTTCCAACTTCGAGCACCACACGTCAAAGAGCAGAACGGCTCTGCTGAACGATCAGGCAAAACTCTCATTGACCGTAGCCGATCTATGCGAGTCGCGTCCAACCTACCTCTAGCCCTCAGCTCTGAGATGTACATGTGCGCTGGCTATCTGCTCAACCGAACTCCTACAAAAGCACTGGGTTGGAAAACTCCGTTCGAGATGGCGTATGGCAAAAAGCCGTCGTTGGCTCACTTGAAGCTCTATGGTTGTCGAGCGTACGCGCTACGGCAGCAAATAGCAAGAGGCGACAAGCTCAGTCCGCGTTCTCTTGTTGGATACTTGGTTGGCTACGATGCATCAAACGTCTACCGAATATGGTTACCAAGAGCTAGAAGCAGAGCTCACCAAGGAAAAGTCGTACGAGTGCGTGACGTAACGTTCAAGGAAACCATGTTCTACCAACCAGAGAAGGATGATGCAGAATCGATCTTGCAAGGTTCAGACCTTGAGGAGTTCATCCAAACATATCGCATGCCAACTCTCAACAACCCTGAAGACACTTCAGAGGACGAAGCAGAGAATAGCGAACAGCTAACAATTCAGCCCACATCAAATGAACAACTCCAATCTCAACAACACCAAGCAAATCTAGGCAAAGCTACTCAGCCAACAGTGTTTCCAACTCCAGCTCCAACATCACCAAGCCATAGAAGCATACAGTCACCCACTCAAGACTCCTACGACGCTCCACAAATACAACAGCAGAGAGAACCATCACCAAATCATGCAAGTTCGTCTAGGAAACGTAAAAGACACAGCTCAGTCGATTCGAACTTGGCTCAGAACAGAGAGCTCATCGACAGCAACTTGCGCTCGTCCCACATACTCTCAGAAGGATCGAGAAGAGCTAGGAGACCAACTAGAAAAAGCAGCAGCTTCTTTGTAAACACATACTGGTCAAGTTTTGTAGCTGCATCCGCAAAGGCGCCCAAGACGAGGTTCCACCTCACCGCTCTTCCACCTGAACCACGCTTCTACAAAGACGTTATGAAGCTCCCGTATCCACACAAAGAGGGATTCATCAGAGCCATGCAACAAGAAATAGAAGTTGTCAAGCGAAAAGATACCTTTGAAAAGATTACTTGGAGCGACTTTGACGATCAGAATAACGAAGTTCTTCCTCTTCTCTGGGTGTTCAAGTACAAGTTGGACAGTGAAGGATACCTCACAAAGTACAAAGCTCGTATCTGCGTGCGCGGCGATCTCCAAACCACGGCCGAAGACACTTACGCTGCCACACTGGCTATGCGCATCTTCCGAGCACTTATGGCAATTGCCGCCTACTTCAACATGGACATCCGTCAGTACGACGCTGTCAACGCCTTCACCAACGCGCAGCTCACAACGCCCGTTTACTGCTACTTACCAGAAGGCTTCTCCGACAACGAGCACCTATGGAAGCTCAATCGAGCACTGTACGGTCTCAAGACATCTCCACTGCTTTGGTACAAAGAGCTCACCAAAACCCTTACTAAACTGGGACTTCACGAAGTCAAAGACGCACCATGTCTGTGGAAGAACGATAAGCTTCTTGTGTTCTTCTACGTCGACGACATTGTTGTTCTAGGTCTGCCAGCTCATGCGGCAGCGCTGGATGACTTTGAACGAAAACTTCTACAAAAATACGAGATTCGGTCTCTCGGAGAGCTCAAGGTCTTCTGCGGCACCCAGGTCCATCGCGATCGCGTTAACGGTGCTATTTGGCTATCGCAAGCATCTTACGTTGACAAGATTGCTCACAAGTACCCCTCTCCAAAGACGTTCAGTCGACCTCCTTCGACGCCACTACCACTCGAGGAGTTACTTCCATCCGACGAGCCCAAACACGACGCAAATACGTACAGATACGCTCAGCTCGTAGGCTCAATTGGATATGTAGCAGGAGCAACACGACCCGATGTCGCCAAAGCCCATTCGAAACTAGCAGAGTTTCTCGTCAACCCTTCACAGCGCCATATCGACGCGGCGTATCAAACAATTGCATATCTGCAAAATACCCGGGATCAAGCCCTCCACTACAACGCTTCCGTCTCTAATGATGCTGCCTACATCTCAGATCACTGCGAACCAGACTTCTATGGAGCCACGGACGCTTCCTATGCCGATCACAAAGCTACTCGCAAGAGCTCGCAAGGCTACATCTTTTTCCTTTTCGGTGGTCCTATCGACTGGAAAGCTACCTTGCAGCGATGTGTCACCAAGTCAACCACAGAAGCAGAGCTGATCGCCGCTTCCTCTGCCGGCACAGAGCTCATATGGTGG
>CM016513.1:49289-51789 GCA_004936725.1 Alternaria brassicae
TTAGTCTTCCGTAAATCCAAGAATTTCACCTCTGACAACGGAATACTGATGCCCCGACTGTTCCTGTTAATCATTGCGGCGTCTCTAGAAACCAACAAAATAGAAACGCACGCCCTATTTTATTATTCCATGCTAACGTATTCGAGCAAAGGCCTGCTTTGAACACTCTAATTTTTTCAAAGTAAAGTCCTGATTCCCCAACACGCCCAGTAAAGGGCATGAGGTTCTTCAGAAGGCCCGGCCGGACGAGTGCACGCGGTGAGGCGGACCCGCCAGCCAGGCCCAAGTTTCAACTACAGAGCTTTTAACTGCAACAACTTTAATATACGCTATTGGGCTGGAATTACCGCGGCTGCTGGCACCAGACTTGCCCTCAATTGTTCCTCGTTAAGAGGTTTAAATTGTACTCATTCCAATTACAAGACCCAAAAGAGCCCTGTATCAGTATTTATTGTCACTACCTCCCCGTGTCGGGATTGGGTAATTTGCGCGCCTGCTGCCTTCCTTGGATGTGGTAGCCGTTTCTCAGGCTCCCTCTCCGGAATCGAACCCTAATTCCCCGTTACCCGTTGAAACCATGGTAAGCCAATACCTTACCATCGAAAGTTGATAGGGCAGAAATTTGAATGAACCGTCGCCAGCGCAAGGCTATGCGATCCGTAAAGTTATCATGAATCACCAAAAAGCCCCGAAGGGCATTGGTTTTTTATCTAATAAACACATCCCTTCCGAAGTTGGGATTTTCAGCATGTATTAGCTCTAGAATTACCACGGTTATCCAAGTAGTAAGGTATTATCAAATAAACGATAACTGATAATGAGCCATTCGCAGTTTCACGGTATAATTGCTTATACTTAGACATGCATGGCTTAATCTTTGAGACAAGCATATGACTACTGGCAGAATCAACCAGGTAACAATCGTTCACCAAAGCGCCAGAGCGCAGTGGCTGAGCCCCCGAGGGAGCGGAATTGTACCAAGAAGGGGATCGCCAAAGCAACCCCAACCGCCTACCTCGAAAGCGCGCAGGGCGCAATCGCTGCAGGCGACCTATTCATTTGCCCCCACTGAGTTCCCCAAGACGTGGTCCGCCGCGAAGCCTGATCGGCGTTGCCGCCAATAACAAGCCCACAGCATATACGTCTCAAGAGGAGAGAAAGCCAACGTCGCCTCACACACACGAAGCGCGGATAGGCGGCGCGACTGTCCCCAAAGATCTGGTGAAATCGTTGGCAAAGCCATCAATCCACAGACCCCAATTTGGTGCCCGCTAATGAAAGTGAGCAGGACTTCAGGCGTCAAGCGCAGGTAAGGGTGCAGCACCGGAGCACCGCTTCAGTATATAGGCTTTCACCTACCCCTACAAGCACCCAACAGTCGCCGAGTCCCGGGTAACGCGCTGGCCAGAGTTGACGTCCCCAACCGCTACCTGGGTAACAAGGCTTGCTTTTATGAAACCGTAAGCCGAATGCAGACAATCTAGCTGAATCGAGGAGCGACCCACCGCAATAAAGCAACTGGTATAGCCCAACAGCCAAGCGTCCGCAAAGGGAGGATGTTTGTAGGCAGCTGAGATCCGAAGACCCCAGCTGCCCTCCTCATATAGTGTGGGAACACTTTTCGGCTTGATTTTCGCGTTGCGGGGTTAAGGTGGCGGAAAAACAGCTCGGAGGTGCGCTTTTTTGTATGAGAAACCGTGTAGACATGCGCAGCCTCATACAAACCATAAACGCGTTTCAAAAAATATAGAGTCTAGTAGTTTACGCTCAGAAAGCGTTTGCGGAGTACCTACAGGGTAGAAAAGTTGAAAAAGCTTGAAAAAAATGGCAACGTCTAGTAGTTTTGAAAAAAATGGCAACGTCTAGTAGTTTTGAAAAAAATACGTAACGTCTAGCAGTTTTTGGATATTTTGCAGTTGTACTATATATATACTCTATATATACTAGCTAGTCTAGATATAGCAATTAGCTAATGGAACTAGGAGGTGCTACAGTATATAGAGAAAAGAGGAATATAACGTATAGTTTACGAGCGTCTAGTTCATTAGAAACGTCTAGTAGTTGAGAAACGTCTAGTAGTTTAGAGGCGTCTAGCAGTTGAGAAACGTCTAGTAGTTGAGAAACGTCTAGTAGTTTAGGGGCGTCTAGCAGTTGAGAAACGTTGAGAAGTCTAGAAAAACGAAAATTCAACGTCTAATAGTCTCTTTTCTATTAGCTATACTTTATCAGCAACTAAGCTTCTTCTACATTAATGTGGTTATTAGTGTCCTATACTACTAGCTCTAGATAGTAAGACTTTACAGCATAAAATAGAGGTCTCTGTTTTAACTAGACTAGTACAAGATATAAATCTAATATCTTTTATCTTTATCGTAGTATATTTTTATCTAGGGAAGTAAAGTACTCCTTGTAAGTTTACAGAGTAAGGAGTAGGTAGAAGAGTAAGAATTACTATAGCAATTACTATAGTTTTAAAAGATATTGTACAGGTGTTGGAGTA